>OX421426.1:10020000-10489541 GCA_949126915.1 Musotima nitidalis | reverse complement strand
AGTGTGTATGTCGTTTCCATTCTAGGGTAATATGTGTGTATGTCCAATAATACAACATTTTTATAAGAAACTGCATTTATAAGGTTAATTTGCTGTAATTGCAGAATATAAAGAATTATTACTTTATGCACATGTCTAAAATACGACAGCTTTTTACAAGTTGCGTCAAGGAACAATTAGTACTATATTGTTCATACACATAAATACTTTATCTATTGTAAATACATTCTTAATATTCAAAATAGCTGATTTATAGTTAATAGATGAGAATTCAATTTACTTTAATTTCACTTTATTGTACATTTATAAAAAATAAAATCCAATGTTCTGTAAACAACACACAGCTTACAGCTATAAAGTTTAAACATTTTATCTTAAAATTAAAGAGAAATTAATAATCATAAAACATCTGGTTCTCTTTCGTTATGATTAACATGCACTGATTTTGTTAATAAAATAATACATTTCAAAGAATTTATTTATGAAAAGCGACATTTTATGAAACACCTTAGCCTAGGGCACCGGCATATTTTTTATCTGTAGTGACATATAGCATAAATGTTCGACTTGTTTCACACACGCTCATTAATTTTATCATTAATCATTAATCTTCAAAAAAGTAAAACAATAAATATAAGAAGGACAAAAGCGAACCGCTTTCCATTGGACTTAACATAACGTCAAAACATCTGTTAAATTAGGTAACTTTGCGGTCATTTGTTTTTCATACTAACTCTTACCATACCGCAAGGCATGGCAGAAACTCAATAAAATTTCTTTGTGAACAAAAGTCAAAGGGATCTTTCAAATGCTGCTTGGTAAAAACATGTAACTTTTTCCTCCATTTCTTGTTTACTTTGTTACGGCAATAAATTAACTGCTTGCCCCTAAATGTTGTCTGTACGAAAAGTCTTTTTGTACATGCCCAAAGCCTTTTCTTAATCTCGTTTACTTTTTAACAGGAAACGATTTGGTAATATATTCTGTAAGCGTAGAAAAATAATACAAAAAACAAACATACAAATAATCTGTTACAAGGAAACTTTTTGACTGTTGTGAAATTTGTTTAGAAAAATTTATAAAACATTTAAAGTTAATAGGTATATTGAAAAGTAAAGTCTAGAGGTAATAAATTTTATCTTTTGATATAATTTACCCGGAACGCCTGGAAAACACTTTGTGGAAGTAACTATATGCGAAATTATAAGTACTTGGGAAACTTAGGTATATTATTGATAAAAACTATACAGACCAACCCAGAGCAATAAAAAAATTACATTATATAATTCCACTATCAATAATTGGATCACTATTCAACCATATAAATCTAATTCAATTCTGATATTATCAAAAAGCCTCGAGGCTAGTCACGTACGAATAGTTCAAAGATAAAACTCGAAGAAGAACAGAGAAAATCAGAACAAAAGGGAAGTGAACATGAAGTGAATGGGTGCCACTGAATCCATCGAGGCTCTGCAATCAACCCGCCCATCCACTCGGAAGAACCGTTTAAGACATTTTGACGTAATCCTTGAAAACCAATGCTCTTTTTGAGATAGATTCATTTTTCGATAGTACATTTTAGTCGGCACAGTGTGTTAAAAAGAGTAACCTTCCTGCGCATTGGTCTGTCAGACTGATGGATTGCTTTTTCGTTGTTATTTGTTTCAACGAAAAGCGCGGGTAGATTGACTTTATTTCTGCTTGTTTAAATGCAGTGTTTTTTCAATAATTATTATTTATATGCCAATTCAGAATAGGATAAAAGGATGTGTAAAACCCTATATATATTAAAGTTCGCCCTCGCTTCGTTCCGGTAGCATCAAATAACTTAATAACTTACCTTATAATGTAAATAATTGGAGTTTTCGTAAGGATCGCTAATAATTTCTAGTAAAGTCGTATTGTAGTCGAACATAGCTTATTATTGGGTTATATTCGATGGGCTATATTGGGCTATATGGCGAATAAAGCCCATTTGATTCATGAATAATGTAGGTATGTATTTTTTCAGTTTACTTATATTTTGATGTATTGCAAAATAGCATAGATACATCAAAAACGAACACTGTGACTACATTCAAACTGGTCAGACCTTGAATTTTTGACCGTTTAAGTGAAATTTAATATCAAGCGCATCCGTGTTTCTGAAGGCACGTCAAATTGTTGTGATTCCGGTTATCATTAAATATGGCAAAAGCAGATTCAGACGCATATTGTTCTATTCGCAAAATGTCACCGGCAGAAAAAATATTTGTTAATTCTCAAAATATGACGACAAATTTATATTAGAATTGCTTTAAATTACATAAATACAATCACGCTTGTTTCCCCGAAGGGGTAGGCATATTTTACGCCCATATTTCGTCTATTATATTATTGGCCCCACGTTATAGGTATAGTCTACTGCAGCTTACGGGGAATCTAAATGCTCGCCAGAGCCTCGTCCGTTGATCGCCAGGTGCACCACTTGCAGGTGGATTGGCTTGTGCTTCTCAGATCTTGGTAGGAGCCTTATACACCCTCAGGTTTTTCGTTAGAATAAAAAAAACCTTAGTTTATTAAGGTTCTTTATAGTTCTTTAAAATATCGGATATGTAGCAACTAAACAGTTCCAAATTGTTGTTAAATATCGAAATATATTCGCTAAATACTCGACATAAAGCCGCAGCTCCCAACGATATTTAATCGGCATGTTTACATCAGTTGAAGTAAAAAAGCAGAATATGACTTGTCTATACACCCTGTATTGAATATTAGACGGCAGGCGTATTTCAATATGTTTTGAGGCAGATTTTTCTCGTGAAATGAAACAGCTTTCGTCCGATTCCAATCCGTAGTCTTTGAATTGTACTAACTAAGCAGAAATAAGCGACTCTGATTGACATTACAAGTCTCTTCAGTTCGGCTCGACCCTCGACCGCAGACGACACGTTCCATCCTGGCTAGGTGTTATATAGGTAATCTTATTACTGAGTTGCTTGCCAAGCCAGCATATTTAATACTTGTACCAGCCTTCTCTCCGGTAGCTATTTATGAACTATTTATACCTAGCATCAAATTTTTGGGGATTTTGTAGGGATGCCTGATATAAATTTGCAGAGCTTGTACTATTGCTATTTTTGTAATCAAACAATTGACCTCAGGAGCGTAGTACGCCGTGTGGATTACCTTTGACGCCAATTAAAAACACACTTAAAGGACCTCAATGACAGTTGATTGTTTAACACATGTTCTACAGTTTATCATATTTCACAAAACTAGTCATTTTTCAGAATAAAATGTAGCCTCCTTTATTATCATCTGATATAAGATACAAGTGAAGAAGATACCTATAGATCGTTTGCAGTCCGCAACAAATAATGCTATCACAAATCAATTAAACTATATCATCTCATTATTTAAATTAAAGCTAAAGCTAAATTAAAGGAGCTAAATTAAAAATCTGATACAATCTAACCCGGCGGACTTCAATAACGCCAATTTCTTATGTTATTTTGTTTATTTATTTGTTTGGTCATATGTGCCTTGTCCCGACTACATAAAACACCATAAACTAAGAATGGACAAATTATGTTAAGTCGTACTGAAATTATGCGCATACAACCTTTTAGGCCATATATCCATTTTTATTTATAAAGAATATAGAGGGGTTCTTATAAAAATAAAATAAATATAAATAAAAAATAAATAAATATTTTTCTAACAATTACACCAATTATTTTGTTCCAAGATAATTATCATGAAGAACTTGTGTTACATATACTAAATAACGGATAAACAAACATAAGTATATTTTTTTTGTAAATAAATACTTAATATACATAGGAAACACCCAGACCAGAACAAATATTCATGTTCATGCACACAAATATTTGTCCGTGTGGGAATCGAACCCACGACCTTGGAGCGGAGAGCGGGTATACTCGCCACCACGCCATATCGGTCGTCTTACTATGGATCTTGTTTTTTTTATTAGATAAATGTACCAGTTTTCAACCTGGTTTAACTTTAGATCATGTTCAAGAGAGAATTCCGTTCTAAAAGTAAACTTCGCTACAATTATATAGATCATGTAAATATAAGTATTTACATGATCTATATAGTTATAGCAAGGCTTCTCCCCACTCCAACAGGATATATGTACGTGAAATTATGTCGGCTGTATGCAAATTCAAAAAAGGTTTACTACAGAAACTCCATTGGCGTCATCGTCAGCAGTCCAAAGACTATCACTGCTTAACAACAACTTTTTTTGCTTAAAGGAATAGCTTTTATAGTCATCATCGATCAAGCTCCCGCCTGCAGTGAATGGGCGCGCTAGTTTTAAAGTGTTGACCTTTATAAGAACTCCATTGAGCCATACTTCAATAAATGATTTTGCCTTTTAACATAAGCCCCTCCCACAGACTTCATCATCAGATCCTAGCATTATACCGGTTAGGCCTAGGGTCTGCTAACTGGTTCAACCAAATTTGGCTAAATTTCAGTTACATCATGGAGCGACGGCCGTCTGACCTCCGCAACCCAAAGGGAAACATCATTTCCCCTCCCGCCGACGTCGATCTGTTATGTACTAGTTCCAAATTTCCTATCTGAGATATTTTTTTCTATCTGGGTGTTTGTTCAATATCAAGTGGCGTAATGCAAAAAACATGCGTGCCACAACTAGGTCACGGCCTATATGAAACGTAAACAAATAGGTGTGTGCGGGCGACTAAATAAGCAATGAGTTGGATTAGTAATTGTTTAAGTAGCATGTTTATGTACAAGATAATAAAAAAAATGTATTTCAGCCACTTCTAGGAAGCAGAAACCCAAGGGGATATATATATTACACCATTATATCATATATGCACATTAGATCTTATTACAAGGTAAAAATATATATTTTGTAACAACTGACATGTTACAGGATCGGCTTAAAGTCTTGACCGTTGAAGGGTCAAGACTTTAAGCTGTCTTAATACAAAAAATATAAATTCGCTGAGTGTTTTTAGCGTGAATTCGTATCAACATATTGACCGTCAATAAACTATTACGAATTCCGGCTCCTTTCTTTATCATCATACATCGCAACTTTAAGCAGCAAGTAATTGATAAGCAGAAATTAGGATGAGAATAATAATTGAGCATGCAAATTTAGTTAAGGTTCTTATACAATTTTATTACCTTATATTATATGGCAGTTCCATTATCTCAAGGTTTTTAACTATACCAATTATATTATATATACATACATACATTCAAGCCTATTTCCCCGAGGGCCCGACAAGCAGCGCCAGAAGGGTCTTAGGCAGCGGGGGCAGGGGGCCCCTGCTGTCTAAACATGGACCCTCCGAGAAGTCGGCCACACACGCTTTGGTCGCACAAGGAGGTATGAGGGGCGCGTCCACTGCGCCTCTCTGAGGAGGTCCTCCCGGTTTTGGTCCGGGGGACGTGGGCCGCAGGCGGGGTGTCAGAAGCTGCAACCCAGGTACTGGCCCTCGCCTCTTTCTCAACAAGCGGCGGGCGTCGTCGGAAGATTTTTAGTGGGTATTACTTGGCGGTCGTGTCTGCCGGTGGTGAGTCCCACACCCCCTTTCGGTCCCCCTTTGGCCGGAAGGCAGTGCGTAAATGCATTTTGTTAACGACGTAAAAAAAAAAGGCTCCTTAGATGTTAGTAGGATCCCTATATACCCATTTATATTATACTACTATTTATTAGGTCAATAACAAAACTGTGCATGCAAAGTGGCATGAAGTTCCGTCTGATACAAATTGTATCATAGTTCCATTCAATAGGTCAATGACGAGACTGAGCATGCAAAGTGTCTTAATACTCGGATCGAAATCGAACAATATCCGGACAAAGCATTCGCATTCGGCTACCGGGCCGGCTGCGGTAATCAGGCAGGCCCAAGCCGTGGGCTGACCGCCACACAACCGCAGGAAATTGGAACATCGCATTGCGATGCCTACCGAAAGTGAACTTGCTTAATAGATAGATAGATAAAACGTTTATTTCCTTTAAATAATACAAGTAACATAAAAAACATATCCCACAAAACCGTTTGACTGGTTTGTCTGTGGGTCAGAGTCTCTTTTATACTCTTCATACTTGTGTTTTGTTATTTTATAAAATTGTTTGTACAAGTTTTATATGGAACTAGAGGTAGTGGCATCTTCTGCGTGACCGAATACGATTAGCAACAGCCAAACACCTTTTCTATTATAGTTAGTTGCAAACTATATTACAATATTAATTTATTAGTTTATAAGTAAAAAGGACATATCTGGTTCTATTCTGGTTTAACCATAGAATGATGTTTCCCTATAGGGTTGTGGAGGTCAGATGGCTCCATATAATAACTGAAGTTCAGCCAATATCTGATTAGACTACTGAGCAGACCCTAGGTCCTAGTCTTAAGTCTGGGGCATCTGGGATAATGCTAGAATATGGGTGGAATAATAAATTTAGGCAAATATATAATTTATATACTGTACTGTAGTTTTAGCAAAAAAATCGAAATGAAATAAGGGGTCAAAAATTTTAATCGATCGCTAAGTACTATCATGTAACTTAGGTAATCAAAATTGTATTATTCTATGTGTGACCAGAAAGAAATAAAATCATCAAAAAGCCATTCATAAACGAGCAAAATTTTGTTTAAGTTTCAGATTAATCTGAATCTGAAACATTATTGTTATTTTTGTATATTAATGAATTAATGAATTAAGTATTCTGAGTTCCTATCTAATATTAAAAAAAAATATTGTGAGCACCTGAGGCTGTTTGTGATAAAACCTGTGCTTGATGAATGTTAGTAAAATATTAATAATTTTGTGGGTATATTCATATTCTGAGTCAGATTATAAAATCGTGTGACGCATAAAATTGACTAGTGGACAGTTTTGTCTCTGTGAATGTGAAAGTAAAATCCTAAAGGTTATGTTTTTACAAATTATTTTGCCAAAATTTGCGCAGTGTAAAAATCTTAAGTGACTTGATACAATATTTTATGCCAGCAATGTTAGTTTCGCAAGAATGATATCCTCTGTCGAGGTAAGTGATAATAATTCTTGTAACACTTAGTGGTTTCATTTGTAACGATAATTCCACAAAACTGATGATTATTCCCAGATCTAGGTTGCATTACAAATTTTGTAACTTATTTCGTAAGACATGAAGCAATTGGTTTATCAAGGTTATATCAAAACATCATCAGACTTTATTATTTAAGTAAATTATGTATGACTGCTATTTGTACCTTTATCTTTATCCTAGCTTTATAGCATTATATTATATTAGCTTTTAATGTGCAAACCATTATAAAGCAAAATTACTATACTAAACTATTAGAGGCGTATTATAAAATCAGATCTTGATCTAGTGCTGTTAGGTACTGTCTTCATTTTATCAAATAAAAGTGACAGCACTAGTTACAAACCTGGTTTAACTTCAAATCTTGTTTTGTAATTGGCCCCTTAAATTTTTGATGGGACAGCTGAACTTTCTGGTTACGTTTCATCGTTATTTATATAAAGTTTATTGTTACTTACTTAATAAGTGTTCAAAAGTTGTGGAGAAAAAAACTTTTTAGAAATATGAGCTTTACCAGTAATAAAATATATAATATATTTTAACAATTCACTAGTGGACAGATTGTCCGCATGTAAATGTTAAAATAAAATTCTAAATGATTTGAAATAGAATAATATATACAAACAATTAGACAGTTTAACAATAAGAAGTATATTATTTATTATATATTAAACATACAATTTATTGCGTTAGCAAAATAACACGATTCATTAATATTTAATCTTAGAAAAATATTCTGGTTTTGACTACAATAAATAGAAATAATAAAACTGACAATACAACATCTAATACGATAGATAGATAGACAATCTAATACGCATATAAGTTTTTAGTGTATTTAGGATCAAATAGCACTTTTATTGAATTAGCAGTAAGGATTTTTTAAGTTAGGGATTATTACAATAAAGAATAAAACGACAAAATTTTTTTGATGATATGAGAATGCCGGAGATAAATATTTACTAATACTTTTTAATATTTGAGAAATTTAGATCAGAATTAAAACATAATTACTAATATTAAAAACTTGACTATTTAAAAGTAATAATATATTAAAAGTAATATTTCAACACTTAGTGACGATAACCAGATAAAAGAACAAAGCAAAAAATATAAGACGCCTAGACCGTACCAAATTTATATCTAGTTGAGGGCTCCGTCAGTGGTGTTTTGGTATTTGTACCGGGGACGTAATGTGGTTTGTCTAGAAACACGTTTTTGCTCTACTCTAAGTCTACGCTAGATCCAGCTTTTAGTGTTAGAAATTTTCAGTAAGGTTTTTGACCAAATTCGCTTAGCTTTACTTACTGGTTTTGCATTCTGATGTAAAGAAGTAAGCAGTCTTATTTAAGGTACAACGAATTAAAGCTTTAAGTTTCTTATTAATATTGAGTTAAAACCATTCCGAACCACACAAATATTATTACTGGGTAAGGTTGTGAGCGCGTACATACTTACTTCTTCATGCTAAAATGACTAGACGAAATCTTACACAATAGATCAATCCAGATCATGACAAGTGTTGCGGGACTGTTCTCAAGGGTTACCGCGACCTCGGTACGTAGCAGGTTCAAAAGAAGGAACATGGGTGGTTTTTAGTCAGTAGAAGTCTGACACACCCTCCCGCTCCACCCACAGCGGAGGAAGGTCATTTGATGATTTTCCAATGAAAAAAAAAAGATTATGACAATGTTAACAATTAATTCATAAAAATAATGCAAGACCTTAACTCTGTATTGTCTGGTTTGAGATACATTATTTTTTTTATTTCTTTTAGGTATGTTGCATTGTATGCCAACAGATTTTCTGTTGTGCTGACTGTCGGTGGAAACACGAACAAAAAACTCATAACTTGATGTACAATTGCCCAATTTGTAGAGGACATCCATTCCTGTGTAAACCTGAACAATTAGATACACAATTTGTACAACATCTCTTCGAAGAACACTTTCCCTTGCAGTGTAAAAAGTGCAAAAGAATTTTTCACAAAATGGAAGACATAAACAATATAGATCAGTGTACTAGTATATCTGAATTATTACCTAAAGAAAATAAATCACTCTTAAAAGATGCCGATGAAAAATTTGAAGAACTATTTGAAAAAATTGAAAATATAAAGGATAAAAAATTCGAAGCTATAGTTTCTGTTAATAAATCAAGTAAGACTGCCGTCATTACACCTGTTGTGAGGAAGAAGAATTTAGTGGATTATGAATCTAGTGAGAGTGAAGGAGAGAATGAAAAAATATCAGGTTCACAGACACCGCACCCTAAAGCAGTGCCTAAAACCCCTAAACTTAAAAAACAAAGAGCAGCCACTCCTCACGTAAAAAAACTACTCGCTTTGATGAGGCAAAAAGTCGTCGAAGAGTATGAAGAAACAATTCAAGATGATGACTACGATGGTTCCCCTATCATGTCCTCGGTTACTCCACATAGAAATGACGGCGCCGAAGGTACTTATGATACCCGATTGAGGTAACTATCGTAGTATTTTTCTAACAATTATTATAGTAATAATATTTTAATATGTTTCTAGCTTCTACAACAGATGGACAGGATATCACGACGCCTACTTCACACATTCAACACAATTTGTTAAAACTGGTGCAAACTGTCACAACTAGCACTCCAACACATCCTGTAAATGGAGGCTGGTCTATATTCCCACAACAAGGTGCAGATTCTCCTCTCTCCGAAATCGAGAATACCGAGAGTCCTGCACAGACTGTGGCGAATGAGGTTTGGGAAATTACTGTTTAATTTTTTATTCCAAAACAAATGCTTGCAAATATTGCGAAAATAATAATTTGTACTTTTTTGAAGACAAATAAAGTAAAACACTATTTCTGTCATACGTTTATCAATCAAAAAAATTAAAGAGTATGTAATCTGTATGTAAGCTTCCATTTTAACTTCGTTTTAATTATTTCTTTAAATGAGCTACAGATTAAATAGGAATAGGGATCGAATACTTCGAGACAATTGTTTTATTTCTTTCAGCTACGATTTACTTTGTACGTATGCAAAAAGCTATGTTTATAGGCATATATCTTAAAAAAAGAAAGGAATGCATTACATAATTTGTTACTTATTTTATGAATAATCAGACATTAGACATTTTTTTAACTCATTATACCTATAGAAAGTTCTGGTTTAAATCAAAATATATTTTATCGTCACAGCCATCAAATGGAAGTAGTGCTCCAAAATTGAAGAGCATTATCGTGACAGGCAGTCGGCTTCGGTTGGGCAGCCAAGACAGTTCGGAAAAACATGTCACTTTCCAGGACTCCGTAAATAGCCCAGAAGATTCATCAATTAAGACAAAGAAAGTTAAATTCGCCGAAGATACCATTTTCGAACAAAACAACAAAATGAAAAGAGGTATGTATACAAAAATTTTTATTTGGTTTGACTCAACTTTTAGACAACTCTAAGTAAAAAATTTCTATCTATTTTTATTGGAAATCGTTTATTGGTTGATTATTTTTTTTAATAAAGGAAACACGACCTCTCACACAACGGTAACAGCTTTATATAAACGCCTCGTGACATCATTAAACGTTTTCTGATAAGATAATATCGCGACATGAGCGCTCTACGACTGTTTATTTCTTAAATACATTTGTTAAAATAATACCCCTTCAAGTTTATAATTTTATTGCCTCTAATGTTTTTATAAAAAACATTTTATTTACAGTGTACCGGAAACCAAAACGTATGCTCACTCCAGGCCCACAAAAACCGAAATACTGCATAAATCCTCGTTTCCAAGCTCTGATCAACCGTTTCGAAAGTTGCGGCCAAACAGTGGCTAGGACACCTGTTCAACATAAAAAGGAAATATCTGAAAGGACACCTCCAGTGGGCGAGCACTCGCACATGCCAGCCAGAGCAATAAACTTCAAAGAGGATAGCCCCGTTGTCGAAGCAGAAAACTACTCAAAAGAATCAAATGAATTATTCAAGACCTGCGTCGACTCACCAGTTGATCCCGGCGGCATTAACAATGCAATAACCGCATTCACTGCCAATATTGCCGGGTCACTACAGAATTGTCTCAGTTCCGTCTTGAGAACTAGTGAGGAGGAAACTGAGATACAATTTAAATTTGTCATAACGAAGAAACGAGTTAGCGTAAAAAGGATTATGGACAACGCGGAAAGGGGTGGGGAAAGGTTTAGCGATATTGAGGAGAATGTGGAAACGAATAAGGAAAATATCTGGTCGAGTGTAGCTAAGGCGGTGAAAAATGTGTTTTGGGGTGAACAGGGGACTAGTTTAGGTTTGTATATTTTTAGTTTATATTTAAGTAGATATCTTAAACCTTTGTTATTAAGCAAAAATCATCTATACTTTTTACAAAATAGGAAATGTTTAGACAAATTTAGTTCAATGTAATCTTGTCAATAGATATTATAATTTGTTTTAGGCATGATGTTAAACCACTTACAAAATACGACAAAAGCTCTGAAATAAGTAAATATAAAACAAGAAATTAGTACCTCATTAAAAAATAAAATATATCTACACATAAGGCGTATTTTAAGATCGCCCCTTTTTGGATAATTTCTTAAAATCCCTACTCAGCGAATGATTAGTCAAATCTCAGCTCGGTCCATTTGGCGGCTTGAGCTGTGCACTGACAGATAGGCAGTCAATCACGTTCCTTTTTATATTAGGTCTAGTTTCTTCACTTCGTGACCTATAATTTATTGCGTCCCAGAGGATCTAGAGGATTTCGAAATGTTAAATGGTCTACGTCAAGTGTACTTGGATTTTTTCTGGAAGTTAAATGCCAAGGAGAATTAGCCCAGTGGTTTTGATTTGTCAAACGAACTCAATTTTTTTTTATATGAACTCACATCCATTCAGCGGGGCATTGCGTGAAATTACTTTCTGTGTATAACATTTCTTTTTTTATTTAAAAAGAATAAGTCTTATTTCCGTAGGAAAAATGATTTTGTCTCTTAGGGCGTCTTGAATAACGGTCGCTAATCATAATTAAAATTCAATATAATATTTAAAACATCGTTCAGTCCCTCTCAACAACTTGAAAATAAGGGTGAACAGGACGATGTTTTAAATTGATTTAACACTGAACTGGATAAGTGACTGTTGTGCAAGTCGGCTTTAGTTTTGGTCGTAAACTATCGGGAATCTAAATATTACCAAAACTATTTTAACCGTTTTTGCGAGAATAGGTAAAACCTTTTCTATCCCTTATCCTCTGAAACTTTATTATGTATAACATTCATAAGAATCAATGATAGTGAAGTAAACAGTATCAAAAATTACTTTTTATAGTTTAAACGATATAAAGTAATGTCTAAACAACAATTTAATATATACATCAAATGGCCTTTTAAGTACATTTTACAGTAGTTAAGTTGAAGCCTTAGACTGGAGCTCTTCCAAAAAGTCTAATTAAACTTAAAATTCATATCACGTGGAACTGAGCCAAGTACAACACAGTATCGAAAAATTATTCCGTGGTGTTTTTTTTTTTTGTGTTCGACAACTATTTGGGGCATTTTCATGGTTGCTTCACCAGAATACTAATCGCATAACTTTGAAGATAAAGGTTGGTTAAAAGTTAGAGGGTTATCAAAGGAAATACTGAAATTCCGTAGTTTTTGATTGTTAAATTAATTAAATTTTAACGTTGCAAATGTAAATGCATAACTTTAAAGATAAAAAAGAAAAACGGATTGTAAACGACATATTCAGTATAATAATAAATACAAATGTAAAAATTAAAGCTTATGGCGCACTTTTTCATAAGTAACTTAATTGCCGCTTCAGCAGAAAAGTAAACGCATAACATTAAAGATAAAATAAGACAAAAATGTTGATGAATAACTGTTGAATAATAATGAATAAAAAAATAACAGTTTAAAAAAATATATTGACAAATTGATTGGCCAAATGAAATCTGAAACTATTTAACCTAAAAGCACAGCAATTCCTTAATAAGTGCGTACTAATAAAGGACTTTGGAAATTCAAGCCCTCAGGGGCAGACATGGCCTCCACAAATTAAGTCGAGGGCGAGGTATTGCTTCATCAAGATAACGAAGTTCTACTCTCACAAGTGTACAATTAGTTTAATGTTTTAGAAGATATACATTAGATAATATTGAACTAATTAATAAATAAAAAACATACTTTAAATAATAATAAACTAGTTAATGCACACATAAATTCAAATTTAATTGATGGGATATTTAATAATTCCTTGACCTACATCCGTTCTAAGGTTTTTTTATTTTATCCAAAGCATATAAATTAATATATTTCTTATAACGACATCAATTATTATATTACCTACACGCTGTATATCAATCGTTAAACCGCAATCGTCATACATATAAATCATATATTTTTTTAAATTAATTATATATTTTTTTTAGCTCTATCAACACCTTACTCGTCAAATCAGTCGAACGATTCATCAGCGTCGTCTGCTTCAAAGAGAAAATTCTGCGAAATGGACGAAGATCACTCTAGCCCTTTGAACCATAAACGACATAAGTACGATGGGAGAATTCGCGGAAGACCGCCTCTAAGGAGGAGCAAGACCTGTGGAGTGACTAGCTTGAGAAGTTGTCACTCGGCCGAGCAAAAGAGCCTTATCAGTGATGTGTCACTATGTCGACCTGAAGACGCTATGAACTTAAGCTTTTGATTAAATATTCCTATTATATAAATTAATTATAGATTTGGCAATTCTTACAAAAAGGCTCAATTAAAGTTAGCTTCAGCCAAACATTCGTTTTCACCTGATTAAATTCTAAACTATATAAATAAACGATTAAGTTAAGCAATTCTAACTAAGGCAATAAGCAAAAGATGCTAATAATTATGGAAAGTGTAATCGATAAGTTTTACGATCACGCAATCATCATCATCATCATCACCTCCTCGTTTAGTTACGTCTTAGTACTGATCTCTCTTATACCGAGGTGAGAGAGATATACAACAAAACTCGCGTGGAGAAGGCAGGTGTGTGGTGTCATGTTAAATGCTGCTGAGTAGGCCCGTTAATTTGGCTTAACAAATACAGCATATAACAATGGCGTAACGTGCTTTCCGAAGTACGGAAGCGCTCGATAATAATTGAATGCATGGAGAGGATTATTTTTAACTTTAATATAATTATAAGATAAAACAATACACATAGATCTTAATATTGCTTCCCAGTAGTCAATTAAACATATCTAGTGTAGGCGTTAAACAGATTATATATAATGTAATTTAGGGATTGCGCATGAACAGTGAAATATAGTGAGTGACCATTAAAAATTTACTTTAATTTGAACGATATATATAAAGGAAACGTATGTTTAGTTATTTATGAGGAAAATGTTCATTATTATTTAAATAAAAATAAATGTATGTCAACAAAAATACTGAAATAAAATTAGAACATGTTTTTTATTTAGATATATTTCATTTTAAGATAAGTTACGGCTTACATACAATACATAATGTTTTAGATCTTTCCCATAGGGGTAAGCAGAAATTACATCCTTCCACTCGCTACGATCTTGGCACAAATTCTTAGCTTCATTCACACTTATTCACCCGTCACGTCCCGTCATACACGCCCGTCGGTTTAGGGTACTTTTGATCTGCTCTTTCTCCAAAACCTTCTGGATTTGGTCATGGAAAGTCTCACGTGGTCTTCCCCTTTTTTTTTTTGTTTTACGTCGGTAACAAATTGCATTAACGCACTGCCTTCCGGCCAAAGGGGGACCGAAAGGAGGTGTGGGTCTCACCAACGGCAGACGCAACTGCCAGCAGTAATACCCACTAATAATCTTCCGATGACGCCCGCCGCTTATTATAAAAGAGGCTGGGGCCAGTACTTCTGACACCTCGCCTGCGGCCAACGTCCCCCGGACCAAAAACGGGAGGACCTCCTCAGAGAAGCGCAGTGGACGCGCCCCTCCTAGCTCCCTGTGCGACCATAGCGTGAGCGGCTGACTTCCTGGAGGGTCCATGAGCAGGGGCCCGCTGCCTAAGACCCTCCTGGCGCTGCTTGACGGGCCCTCCTGGCCCGCCAGCTGCGCCCTCCACAGGTCCCTCTTAGTCTCCCCCCCGGTAGTATAAGGGCACCCAGAGTCGCCAAACTAGGTTTTACCTTTTTCCGGCTTCCAGGAGGTACTCAGTCCCCTACCACGCCAAGGTGGAGACCTGTCCGGGGGATACGTGGTCTTCCCCTCTCCAACACTTTCATACACACGTCCATCATAATCATTTCGTTATTCTTCTTTTATCCATCCTCTCAACATGAGCAAGCAATCTAAACATATCGTTCTTAATTTTTGTCACCGTATCTTCTTTCACAACAGCATCGGCCCTAATTACCTCATTTCTATTCATATTACTCAATTTCACACCTGGCATACTTCTGAGTGCTCTCATATCTACTGCATTAATCTATAAAAGACCTACATCTGTTAAACTAACAGCTTTTAGGTTGTATTCGTTACAGACTTGATATAAGACATCAATTTTTATTGTGTTTACTGTACCATTGCAGTTGACAATCGAGTGATTATCATAATATTCAATAAAGAAACTCTTTGAATTTATTAATGGCATATCGCTGATAAATTTTATATGCATCCGTACGTTCGTTTTGTTATTGAGACAAACATACAAACATTGAAACTTTCAAATAAAGCACCAAACTTGAAAAGAAAATTAAAACTATAAGCACAAAATCAAATCAATCAATCCAACACAGATGAAACACTGTGAAACGTATAAAATCTAATGACCAATACGTCCTATTCCATCGGGAATTGACATGACAGCAAAATTAATGCCCCTCATACGTCATGACGCTATAGTGCTCAGCTATCTCTAGCCATCGATTCGTTCATCCATCAAAATTGTACGCTGTAACTTAATTTGTCATTTTGTTCGGGAGGGAAACGGATAGGCGAGTTAATTGTCGCTGACAACCTACTGTGTTGTTTAGAAAATTTACACTTTAAAGAATATAAGAATATGGTAAAACATGATAAATAAATAAATAAATGTTTTCTGGCAATGACATCAATTATTTAGTTCCAAGATAAGTATCATTAAGAACATGTATTATGGATACTAAATAACGGATAAATATAATATAAAAACACCCAGCCCAGAACAAATATTCATGTTTATGGACACAAAGATTTGTCCTGTGTGGGGATCGAACCAATTAACTCAGAAGCGGAATTTGGGTATACTCGTTACCACGCCATATCGGTATATTATGACGAGTCACATTAAAAAAAAAGATAATATGATGTAACTGATCCGCGATTATAACTTTATCTAATTATATATGTCTGTGTTATTCGTTTTAAAAATGATACTTTTTAAATTATAATCTTACGTATTGGTTTGTATTGAATAGATAATTGGTTTACTATATGTTAATGAAATAAAACTACAAGGAGTTGAAAGCTTCCTAAATCGTTCCCCAATAGAATGGTACTTCACCGACATAATCGTTCCCGTATATGGTTCATTGCCAATGCGTCTGTCCGGGGATTTGGTCGCCCAAGACAGGTATTTCTGGAATTGGGTCCATTTAGAACGCTGCTATGGATTTCAATGGTGAAGTGATCGAGCGCAATTGCCTTATTACAGAATGGTGAACATGCTCAGACGGTCCAGTGTGCATGACAACTAGAGCCAATGGAGTTTGCGAATTGATGGTATAAACTTGTAATGTGGGTACATACTCAATATAAGTTTACACACATTTCAAGTTTTACATAAATTTGTTGTTGTGTATTGTGATACGTAGCCCAGTCGTTACATTAGCCAGTTGGTATAAATAATAATTATAAATACGTATCGTATCATTTATCGTATATAATGGGTGTGACGCGCTCGTAGCTCTGCGGTGCTCGGTGGTCGGAAACGATCACCGAAGTAAAGCAGATTTTACAGAGGTCAGTCCTTGGATGGGTGACCGTTTGTGTGGCATTTGATATCGAGCGCTTCCGTGCTTCGGAAGGCACGTTAAGCCGTTGGTCCCGGTTATCACTAAATGTAGTAGTCGTTAAGCCATGTTAGAGGCCTAATGGGCGGCTTGATAAATTCTAACAGCAGGACGCCATTCACCTGCCTCCGCCAATCCGCACTGGGTCCGCGTGGTGGAATAAGACCCAATACCCTCACACCTTGATGTGAGAGGAGGCTCGTGCTCAGTAGTGGGACGTTAATGGGCTGTGATGATGAATGGGTGTATAGGGATCCTACCAACATCAAAGGAGCCCAAGCCAACTTTACCTGCAAGTGGTGCACCTGCCGACCAAGGGATGAGGCTCTGGCAAGCATAACAGTTCTCGGCCAGTGGCAATAGGCGCACCACCTATTACGTGGGACCTAAATAGAATTTGCTCTAGATGCCGATGCCTAACCCCTTCGGGAAAAAGGCCCGAAATTATGTATGTATTTAATTTACCGTTTCTCATAATTTGACCTATCTGTTTCATATAGAGATCT
The DNA here is from genome assembly GCA_949126915.1 of Musotima nitidalis. Lineage (NCBI taxonomy): Eukaryota > Metazoa > Arthropoda > Insecta > Lepidoptera > Crambidae > Musotima > Musotima nitidalis. The sequence goes on along the minus strand of OX421426.1, from coordinate 10,471,940 downwards.
CTGAGTCAAAAGTGAAGTTTTGCTAAAACTGTACAGATTCCTTTTAAAAATTATAGTAAGATTTTTGCCTGCCTCCAATAGGACATGTGGGCTCTATATAATGATAACTAAAATTTATTGGCGGTATTAGCAAAAGAGTAAATATATTAGCTTGAAACCTATACGAATATAATCAAAGTTCCTTATAAGCGACAATAGGCTTGCAACGTATTATGTGAGATCAAAAATATAATCAGCTAAATTGGGGCACACATATATAGCACACAAATATGTCAAGAGGCCCGAATATTTTTAACATTCTATTACATTATGTAATTTAAAAATTTGTTATGAATACCCAATAAGTAGGCAGTATAATCAAGACCACTTGAATTATAATCAAATGAGTACCTAATACATAGACAGTATTATCAAGACTACATGAATGGTAATCGTAATCGTAAAACTCGTGATAGAAGCGGAAACCTTACGGAAGTAGTGAAAAACATTATATTATGGAGCTGTAATTAAGAAGATATCGGGTTCAAGGAAAATCTTTTCCGAATAACCAGTACAAAACACGAGAAATATTTTGGCATTTCCGTATTTATGTTCTGTACAATAATGATATATTTCTGTATCATAACAAATAACTATTATTCCGATATTACTATTGTTCGATTTCTAGATTCTTAGCTTCCATACATTTAATAGTACAAAATGGAGTAGATAAGAAAGTAGATATGGGCATCGTTATCCGTATTGCTCAAGAAATAGATGTTACTTTTGTGTGACAGTTATAACCATATGATAGCTGGTGAATGCCGTAGTTCTGATACGACGTCTTTCTCAACTACCAGTATTGGTCTATAAAGTTCGTTTTTAAAAGATTAAGGGGCTTATTACAAAACAAAATCTAAAGTTAATCCAGGTTTAAAACTAGCGCTGTCACTGTCTTCACTTTATCAAATAAGAGTTGCATTTTGACGAACATGATGAAGACAGTGACAGCATAGTTTTAAACCTGGTTTAACTTTAGATCTTTTTGTAATAAGCCCCTTAGATTTTAATGTTCTTTGAGTAAATTCAATATTGTGACATTGAATCTTTTGTGTGATTCTTAATTTGAAATATATTATCGCACTGGGAACTTACTTATAATGATATACATAACATAAAATAAAATTAAAGCGCTTTCTCTTTTACGTTTAGATTTTTACCTACCTTACATACCTACTCAAAGGATTTTAATGCGGTTTTTTTAATAGCTCAATCTATTACTCAATCAAGATAAAAATTTCAAGAGAAAGGTTTAGTAATAATCCGATTGTATAATAATACGTAATAGTATTGATAATAAATACACCGACGTTGTAAGTATGTACGTGAGGTTTGAACTGTGTGTCAACTGGTTGACCATAAATTCAAAAATATAGTTTTTAACATGAGAGTGTAAGTCAAAAGCAAAGCACAAAATAACACGATGAACAGTGATGAATTTGTATTTCATTAAGCCGACGTAACGTTAAAGTATCAATTGTAATAGATACTTTATTCATGAAGTAGTTGTTTTATTAACAAAATATAATTGCTGAATTCTTCCGCTAAGCAATAACTATACACCAGAATACAGATATTCAGATACTTTGTTAGGTTCCATAAAATAAAATGTTCTTATAATATCTTCCTAACTTTAACTTCCTAACTTAGAAACTTATGCCTTTCAAGAATATGTGTATTGTGCTAAAGATATTTATTATAAAATTTATTTTTACTAGTATTATTTTATCCCGGTTATGAGCAAAACTTTCACTAGGCATCAAGTAGATTTTGAAGGTATGAAACCTGAAACATTATTGAGAAAAACGAACAGATTCAAAAGAGAACAGTAGCAAGAACATATTTCAAAGATAACAATAGCAAGCACATTTTCCACTTCACTTACAAATAATTTTCCTCGCACCAAAAATGATTTCTGGCAAATTTGATGTACATACTACAAAGCACCTGTACTCATTACGAATTAGGGTCTTTACCTCGGCACATGTTGTTAAGATAACGACCTCGAACAAACAGGCCTGACGATCCTCATTTGTTCTTGTCTGCAGTCAGCTGTTTGACCCCTCTCCGAAGCGCTTATAGGTGTATGTTTAGGAGTAATCTGTGCGGAGTTACGAAGGCTTAGTTTTTTTGTGAAATAGCTAAGAATGTTGAGGGCTTTCTAGCTACATTAATTATAATGTCAATGTTAATCACGAATATATTTCACAGTGATGTGTGATTCTATAGTCTGCCGAAATTGTAAAACTTGTGTTCAAGAAGGAAATGCCCTTTCAAATTAGACCATTCTACTAATTTACAAAAATATTTTTACATTTCTATTAGAACTATGTAGTAAAAAGGCAAAGCGTATAAGTGTGAAAGATTTAATGGAATTATGGACTGATTTAACCCCTAAAATTTTATTAGAGTTTAAGAAATTTCTAGGCATGCTGAAGTCTCCCGAGACGTCGGGAGCTGCGAGACGACTCGCGGCCACCGTAGGCGCTGGCTTGTGGGCGGCGAATAATGGGTAACTCGCCGCCCGTCCGTCTTCCATAGACGACAAGCCGCGTCGATGGCGCGTTCGTGTTCCACGCGCGCCTCAAAGAAATGTCAGCACACCGAGGGGCCCCATAGGGGCCAAGCCTGCCGGGGTTGCGGGATTGTTCGAAAGGGTTACCGCGGCCTTGGTGTTACAGGCTCAAGAAGGAACACGGATGGTTTTTGTCAGTAGAAATCTGACACACCCTCCCGCTCCACCCACAGCGGGAGAAGGTCATTTGATGATTTTCCATCCTAAAAAAAAAGAAAGGCATGCTGAAGTCTACCTAATTAATAATAGAAGTCATTTAATTATTCATTACGCTACAAATCAATTAATAGCGTTTCGACACATGATATTTTCCCAAAGGTAAAGGCGATATTATCAGTTTTCCAATTCTTTTAGAATAAGATAATATGCATTGATTCGACGACCGATAAAGCGTGCCCGAGCTTAATGCTCTAGGTTGGTAGTGCTTTCAATAGCACTCCACTTATAATATCATAGTTCCATTCTTACAAAAGACAATTTTTAATTTTTTTTCAATTACTTTCATATCCTTGCTGAAACGAATATTTGTCTTGATCTGAATGTGAAGTGTTAGGTACCACTTTTAAAAATTTATATTATACATGGGTATAGGAAAACTTTTTTTTTATAATGTTTTTATAAGATAATAAAAAAAAAGAATATATCTAAGAATATATCATATATCTATGCACTTTGGCATTCAATTGATATCTTTGGTGAAAAAACCGTTGTGACAGGTAACAAAATCTTTGAAGGCGTTTCAAACTGCCTCACCTGACATGATTTTTTCCAATTAAGATATTATCTAAAGTCCGAATAAAGTGGTAATCGGTGAAAGAGAAATTTTGGGCAAGATTTATCCGGTTCGTCTGCGTCAACCACTGTGATGAGCGTATCCGATTATCATATTGGATCCATTTTTCGTCACAAGTAATGATACGATTCAAAATGCCCTCATCATTGTGACTGTTAAGTAATATGACGCAGCAGTCGATGCATGTTTGTTGGTATGCTTCTTCACTTTTCCTATTTGTTTTAAATGATCCAAGACGGTTTTATCAACACCGAAGCCTGCACCCAACTCTGATGTAAATTGAGATGCCATCAATTAGGATGATAGAAAACTAGGGTCTCCAGCCGTCCAGGAGGTTTGTTCTGGAGGTCAAAATTTCGAGCTCTTTTTGCAGTGCTCGAAATTTGCCACGATGGAACTCGTATTTAAAAATAATGCAATATTTCTAAATTGCCGTATTGAGCACAGAACGGTTTCAAAACAAAATTATGTAAATGACAAGCTTAAAATTTAGTTAAATTTGATTTCGCGATTTTTTGAGATCAAAGTGACCAATATGCTTAAACGCCAATTTCAAAGGTACCTAAGGACTTAATATTTTAAGACATTCTGAAAAAGAGTGACATTTTTTGGGATAAGACTGGTGGTCTCTCACAATACCAATCCACAATCTATCATGTCCCCTTACATTGCAGACTGTTGTCGCCTTGTCATGGGATGTTGCACATTAACTATGGTGATGTTTTATTATGAGTTTTCTTTTAAATGGGAAAGTCATTTTGCCGACAGTCATTAATCATGACTTTTATATTGCAGTCACATTTTATTCCTTGACCCCTTACAATGAATAAAATTTGACTGATATATTGTGATATAGTGCATTCTGATATAAACTGGTACTTAGATTTTATATAATTATATTCGAATTTTGAAGCAAATCATTATTGTAAGCCGATTGATTTATGTCATCGTCATATCAGCCTTATCACATACATACATACATTCACACCTGTTTCCCGAAGGGGTAGGCAGCTTCGCCAGTTACATTGTCGGTCTCACGTAATAGGTGGCGAGCCTATTGCCATTTGCCGGGATCTGTTAAGTTCGCCAGAGTCTCGTCTGTTGATCAGCAGGTGCACCACTGCAGCAGGTGAGGTTGGCTTGGGCTCCTTAGATGTTTGCCGGATCCCTATACATCTTATTATAAAGCTCACTACTGAACATTAGCCCCCCAATAGATTACATTCCATAAAGAGTATCGGCCCATTATCACCACGCTGCGGTCGGTGATAGCAATTCAAGCTAGTACGCAGTATTAAGCTGCTGCCCATCATCCGGTAGGATTTCTTTGTGTAAGAGTAAGAATCGTCGATTCTGGGCCGGTATCACACCGCACATATTCATTTAATGCTTCCTAATATAAAAGCCAACGTTGGCTAACGAATATCCCTTAAACTAAAATTGAATTTATAAACATTCATTTGCTGCACATATTATTATGTGATACGCCATAGTTATGTATAAAAATCTCATACCCGTTTCATAAATTTGGGGTATCCAGAAAACTTTGTAACAACACAAAAATTTTGTAAAAGGGATCTTAATTTATATAGATGTGACATAAAATACTTCTGGCAATGTGGAAAATTCAGGCAACTACAGACATGTTCCACGTCATTTCAATACAGTTCAATGTTTATTGCACTCCATTAGGTCTTACATCTACACAAGTTACAATTATGGACCCTGTTGGGCACGGCAAACTTAGGAGAGAGGAAGCATACTAGGTCCTTTCTTTGCACCCAATAAGATCTAGTTTAGCATGTGTCGGTGTGGAGATGGTTTTCAAAATTAGTCAGTGTTTTAATTTATCGTTAATAATTTAACATATTTACAAATGACATGTGCATAGCAATTTGGCAACAATACACAATGCAATAATTAAGAATTAACCGATCGATAATAAGTTCATTTTCTTTGTCTCCAGGTACACGGCTCGTGGGGCCTACCAGCCTTCGTATGCGACGTCTACATCGCCATGGACGTCACCTCTTCCACGTCGAGTATATTCAATTTAGTAGCAATTTCTGTCGATAGGTAAGTTCAAATCAATCCACCAGTCATACTCAACATCTCAGCCTGTTTAAGTCAAACTTCTGAGCACGGGCGTTCCCTCTAGAACAAAGATGCAAGAGTTCAGATACGCACCAGGACCTAGTAAAGATTGGCTAAGGATATTGTGTGTGGCATCCTGCTGTTAGAATATTTCCTAAACGTCCATAAGTCCTTAAATATGGCTGGACGACTATCATATATCTGTAGCAAACTGGACCCATCTAAACTTTTTTTTTAATTTTAAATCCCAAACAATTTTTTTATTTCAAGGACGAATCTATGTTAATTCTTTACTTCGGTGATAGGACTAGGTTACCTAACCTAGAACCGCGACCTTTAAGCGCTTCGCATACAACCACATAAATATTTTTTTAAGTAACACAATTTGTAGACTGGATTCTGTGTATAGTTCATGAAATTATAAACAGTTATTATATATCAAAACTTTATTGCGAGCGGAGGGGCTCACTAGGGAATACTTGCCGTGGTTGCCACTACACATTTAAATTTTTACTCGCTTTGAAATAATTGTGTAAAATGTAAGCTCGCTGACAGATAGTTAAAACAATTACTGGTCCTAGAGACTTACAATTTTGGAAGGTACTAAGCCCCCCAAGGTGGAGACCAGTCCAGGGAGATATTTGTTCACGCCTTCCACTAGGGCCTATAACTTGGCTTAACAATTGCCACATTTAAACAGGACCAACAGCTCAAAGTTTCTTTCGAAGCAGAGAAGCTTTCGATGTAAAGTGCCCCTCAGCGGTCACTTTTCTAAGGACGGACCTCTGTAAAATCAGCTTATCTTCTGTGATCGTAATCGACAACTAAGACCCAATATGTGTTTGTGAGCGTTGCCTTATATTTATAACAAAGTTTTACATGTGTGACAAGGTATGTCTATGTATCTGCCACACATTCTTATGGTGCATAATGTCACAGAAAGTTAACGATCAGAAGGTAATCTTTCGTAATAACAATTAATGTACTTACATTGTGAGCTAATAAAATCGCTCGTATATCCGAATGCGATCATTAAGCATGTAATAAACCTTCTTCCACAGGTACATAGCTGTTACACAACCGATAAAATACGCAAAGCATAAGAACAACAAGAGGGTTTGGTTCACAATAGTCCTGGTTTGGCTAATATCAGCGGCGATCGGAGCTCCAATAGTCTTGGGGTTGAACGACACTCCTGATCGGGACTTTGACGAATGCCTCTTCAATAGCCAGAATTATATTATATACTCCTCACTTGGATCCTTCTACATTCCTTGCATTATGATGATGTTCCTGTATTATAATATTTTTAAGGTAAAAAAAATTATTTATTGAATTAGTAGTAAAGTTTATTATTAGTCTTGTTGAAGAGAAGCGTTTACTATCTTATCGGGAGTTACCTGTGGCGCACTTTGACCCTTCAGTCGGATCTTTTTTGCATTACTAAGTAAGTGAGCTCATTCTGACCTTACTTTGAACCCAGTGTCTTAGTTGTCTTAGTTAAAAATAAGACTGTTGGTGCAATCATGCACAATCCTTTATAATTCACAGCAGACTCTTTTGTCGCTCAATCATAGAAATGATGATCAAAGAAATCGAAATAAGTGTCAAAATTTGATAGGAAATTCCCTTTGCAATAGTGGACGCCTAGAATAGGTACTCATCCTCAAAAGTAGCTTGAGAATTTAGTACTATCTCGTATATAACTGTGTTCTTAAACTTAATAAGTTGCATTTTACCAAACAAACATTTATGTAAGTATAGCAAAGCAATAAAGTGTTTGACTACTTTTTACGCTAGCTTTATTATTTGAAGCGCTAGATATTTTTTAGCCCAATGATATTGTTTTTAGTGTTCTGTCATAATGAACTTTATATTAATTTCACTATATATTTCCCTTAAATGGATGAAGATCAGAAAATATTTACTAAAGGCTAGCGTAATTTTTAATATCAAATTTTCACTTTATCTTGATAATTTCGCGGCTGAAGTAAAATGTAAATTCAATTGAAATAAAGATGCGTTGCCCGTCTTTTTGTTAAATGAGTTAACAAATTTATAATCTAACATCATCCACTAAGTTATTTTTGTAATTAACGCTTTTTTTTCAACACATACTTTATTTTGCATTGGTTAAGGGGAGAGTATTGTTTGTTTGGGAGAAGCTCAACCGACAACATCCGATTAAATTAATATTTGATTAGAATGCTAGATATTAGTTCGAGTATTAATTAACAATGCACCATTACATGTCGCTGGCATAACCTTTATGATAATATTCAATATTGGTAATACCAAACCGTAATTAGGTACTGTTGATATCACTAATTAACATAACAATGCCTTTCAAATTTGTTTGGTTATGTGATTATATTTGTATTGTTTAAGTTATTTTAATATGGACACTTTGGTCAGAATAATTTAATAACTTGTCTTAATTATAACGGCCGATATTTTTATATTCGTGAAGTTGTAAAAGGTGATAAAGATAGACATTCTTACACTCGCTATATTATTTTTAGTATTTTTGAGTAAAAGGTATATGTGGAGACTTATATTAAATACACATAAATTTTATGAGTATTTTTCCTATTATAGATTTTTTTCTACGTACAACAAGTATTAATAAACTTTATATTAAACAAAAAATATATCTAGGTATATCTTTTAAATTAAACCATAGCTTGGTAGTACGTAGTAAAAAATATCGATAATTGGAAAAATACTCATTTAGTTCATAAGTATCTAAAATTAGTACTTACATATATTTTTTACCCAAAATAAAATACCTAGAAAAAATTGTTCTAATGTGACTAGACAAAGGATAATCATAAATAAACCAGTTTTGTTAATATATAAGTAGTCACAATACATAAGAGCAATTATTTGTATATTTGTGTTTAATATAGGCGTTAAGGATAAGAGCCAAGAAGCAAAGAGCGGCAAAGAAACCTCCGGTATCAGGAGACCCTACAACAGGGGCCACCCAAGCAGTAGTTATAGAAAACGTGGCCCAAACCAGACGACTGGCAGAGACAGCACTGCACGATGACCGTCCAACAAATACAGGCTCGGGCAGCAATGAAGACGACCACGAAGATAGGTAAGATCATTTTTTTATTTATTATATTCAAACTTACATATCAAATATTATACTACCGTGTCGTACAGGCCTTAAATGGTGTTACCCTCTTTGATGCCATCGGAAGACGTAAGCGTCGACTAAGAGAAGTCCTTTTATTTACGTCGGACCATGGTCGAAACTGCCGATGCGACTGCCAGCAGTAAAAAATAAATAAATATAAAATACATTTTCTCTTACAATCACAACAGCTCCAAGATAAACATTATTATGAACTTGTGTTATAGATACAAAAGAACGGATAAATATACTTAAAAATCCTTCATGCCTAAAGCGATCAACATTTATCCGAGTACAACCGAGATCTTAGAGCAGGCTAAGTTAAATTTTACTTCATAAAACTTTTTGTTGCCTAAGATAACGAAAAATGAAGTATTGTATCGAAAGTAAGTAAGCCAAGTTTAGCTATGTGTAGTTTGGTGCTAAAGTATATTCTTGAAGGGCGGCTGTAAGATTTTATCTTGAGGCACTGAGCTCGTAGTTGTACAAATACCTTGAGCAGTTTTGTCCCTTTCTTTCTTTATTTTAAATAATGGCTTCGTGCGTCTAGCACATTTAGCCAGTGTCAAGTAAGTGACTTATTAAAAATATATAATTCATAGTAAATGAGAATGAGTGGTGATAAAGATGATAAATGGTAAATGAGATAACCTCTCATAACCCCCTTGAGTCCTCAGTAAAGATGTGGGACTATACTGAGATCTCACATGGACTCCTTGAGAGAAAATTTGAAAAGTGATGTTGCACTGTTTTGTTTGATTTACCAACACTCATGTATGTTCACAAACACTTAACGGTTAATAATCCACCGTTATTACACATTAATGTTAGAAATATCACAAATTTTAGAAAATAAAACAAAACTGCAGACATGACGCTTCACTTTCCCGCCAAGAAGTCAGTTTTGTCCCACTACCAATTTAAGTGCAAATTTTACTTTTTATTTTTCGGAACTATAAATAAGTTTTATGGCGTAAAGCCTAATTTTAATAAAGTTCCCATGCATAATGATTGCCTTTAAAGGGAGGTTGAGGAATTATTTTGTTAAGCAAACGTTTTATATTATCATTAATTTAATTAGAAAACAAATGTACTTATTACCTATAGTATATATTATTTGTCTAAGCCAAAATTTGTATACCATTTCCGCGTTAACGGCTCGACATAGAAATATGTTTAGGGTGTTATATTGAAGGGTTTGGGTAAGACCATCCTAGAAACCTTAGCACTGGCTACCCGCCCCTTTTCAACAGCGGTGGGCGTCGTCGGAATATTTTTTGTGGGTAGGATTGCTGGCGGTAGCGTCTTCGGCAGTGAGACCCACATTTCCCTCTAGGTTCCGGCCAAAGCGGCAGTGCGTAAAGGCATTTTGTTAGGTACCAACGTAAAAAAAGAAAACGGACTCAGGAATTTAACATTAATTGAGTCAGCTAAATTGTAATGATTCAAGAAATTATCAATTGTGCATTGTATCAGAGAAGATAGATTGATCTTATTTTGAGCGCATTTACGCGGGGTACCCCTAGTTTTAAATATATTATTTAAAAAAAAAACAATTGTAAAATTCAATTGAATGTAATCTATTTAAGGAAAGGCAAATACTCCCAATAGAATGTAATCTATTTAAAAGGCTAATGTATGCAGTTTCCTATTTTGGCGATATAATTTTTTTCACACATATAAAAACGCTCATGCAGGCACGCACACATACTTTTAGTGCATAGGGGGACAACTTACTCGGAAATTTTTCAAAATAAAATTATAGCTTTTACGAACTATAAAGTTTTTTACCTAAAAAAGATTACTAATAATATATTTATTCTAAACAACAGCACAAGATTTTGCACATATTTTTAAGGTGAATAATAAAATTATCCATATTGTTAATATTATTGACCTTTGGTGGAACAAGATTCTTCTTAAAATGATATTTCTACGTACCATTCCATAATTTGTGTTAAAATAAAAAAAGTGTTTTCTACATTTGTTATGTGATATATTACAATTCATTATGTGTTTTACTATCGAGGCTACTTTACAGTTTTTCCTTTTTTTATCATTTTATTAAACGAAAGTTAGGCGGAAAAATTTGAAGGTATCATTTTCTGAACGTTTTAAATTTTCTGGCTCCATGTTATGAGATAAGGACGAGAAACGAATTTAGGGAGTTCCAGATGTAAGCGAATGAGATTTACTTTCGTATCTATGTGATTTTACGCCCATATAGCCTGATCCGGCTCGTAAAGTACGTGCGTCAGATAACTTTGATCGAGTAAGAGTTTTAATCGCATTTCTGTTTTCCTTTTTATTTATAATGCGTCGCATTTGTATCCATTTTTTCCTAGCGACGAATTTTGTTGATTGAAAAAGTTTTAATTCACTTGCCGCTTACATTGTTCCAAGCTGACTTTGATTTTTGATACCCTATGTGACTCACGCTCTTCTTAAATTGTTTCTTTCTTGGAGAACATAAATGCCTTGGAAATCAATCTGACTATAACTATGCCATACACGTGTATGGCATAGTTATAGTCAGATTGATGATTTACACTTACAAAAGTCCACACTTTGGTGATGATGATGGTCCTTTCACCAATTTCTATACTTTCTACTATGAAACTACTTTTAAAAAGACCCACAATACCAAAACTCACAATTGAATAAAAAGCAATGTCAATAATTTCGTCTTCACTCGGAACAATAACCATTTAGTTTCTACTTAGGTAAAATCTACGTACGAAATGGAGCTATATTACTGTTATTTTTTGCAGCTTTGATAAACGATCTGCTGATCTCGAGGCTGATGCAGACGAGTGTCATGTCATCCCTAATGACAAGTCAACAGAATTTATGTTGGCGACTGTAGCAGAAGAAACTACAAAGTAAGCATCTTATGTAAAGCCCAATTAATAATTTCTCCCAGTTAGAACCCATGTCAAATGTTTTTGTTTAGAATTAAAAGATTATTGCTTTGAATCATTTCTACTGTTTGTAGGTTTTAATTTGTAATGGAACATATACATATATACCTAATTAATAAAAATATAATAATCTTAACTAAATGTTTAGGACAACTCTTTTAACATAAAACACGATATTGTTGTTTTAAGCACTTTATGCACTGTTACGTTTTAGTATGCCTAGTTATAATTGCTTTTGATTGTAAGTAATACGCCCATTGTGATTACCACCGTTCTATAACTATCAAACCCAAAATTTGTTTGCAGCACCCCCCAAAAAAACATTAAGACACAACCTATGGATCCGAATGGGAATAACGACTCAGGATACGCACCTTCAAACCTCGAGGATACTATAAGAGAACACATATCTCCACCAGGATCACCACTGATGAAAGATGCCACAGTTCTAAAAAATATGGGTTGCGATGGATCCAAGTGGAAAAAGAACGGCAAAACGACTAAAGCCGTTGCTGATTCCAGGTACAATAGTTAATAAGACACTTACTTTTCTTCAAACACTTTTTATATAAACGGAAACTTAAGTCTTACAATTTTGACGATTGTTGGAAAACAAGCCTAGTGCCATAATCCATCGGGTAAACCCACGACGATGGCTTTTCTAAGTAAACTTTTAATTTGTAAGAAGGCTCTTATTAAGAGGACAGGTAATGTGGTAGATTTGCAAAGGCATAAACGCCGTCCTGCTCATCAAGATTGAAAAAGCATCCATGGATTGGTGTACCATACGAAGTACGAAAACACTTCACGAAATGCGACACAAACGATCTCTTATCCAAGGACCCTACCTAACTATGTTAACTGGTTCGAAACACCTGGTCTTACAGCGCAGCGCTACGAGCTTCATGTTTACAATTATCCTTAATTAATAACGTTATTTATTTAATCAGAACGGAATACACCAATTACACTAATTATCAAAAACAGTAAAAGTTAAATATAATATTAAAATCTCACACATAAAAACTAAAAGAAGAATATATATAAAAGTTTATAAGTTTATAATATTAAAAGTTTTACCTATAAAATATGTCTTTTAGTTTCATTTATGAAGTTAATAATAACTATGATTATAATCACAAAGAGTTAAGCTATACTCTTACAATGACCAAATAGTATTCAAAAGATGAAATGTTATTTTAAGAATGGCTTCTATAAATTTGGGCTTAAAATAAAACGATAAGTTTAATTCCATGTAATTTGTTTGAAAATTTGTTACACATTTGCGTTTTAGAGCATGCGAACGATTCTTTCTGTGCGTATTTTTCTGGATTAATTGTTAGTAGTGAACTTGTCACAAATAAGTCACCTATTTACTATTTACTCACGATCGCCAGCTTAGCTAGTAGTTTGAAACTTAATAAGCGCCATGTTCGGTGTTCATGTTAAGGTTTAGGTTGTTAAGGTAATGTTTAGTTCGCTAAAATGGGAATTTTTCAATTTCATTATTCTTTGTCATCTTGTACGAAAAAAAATCTACATCACATATAAATAAAATAACCCGTTTAGTTTCTCAATATTACATATGTAAAGTTGCTTCTTGTCTTTTTTTGAACATTTTACTTCTAAGCTATAAATCGCAAGTATTTTAATGACTCCAGGTTATTAGTAGATTAAATACTGAACAGACTGTTTGTTTAATTATGCTAATTTATTTATTAATTATTTTTGATGCATTTTTATATGCAATCGATGCACGAAATACATCTGGATACCCTCTGCCGCGGGTGCGGCGCCTTTGTAGGCTTCTGAACGCCAGCGACATCCACCGACCCCTTAAACAAGATTTCATAACATGTATGCACATTGACAAAGTACAGCAGAGGTAATTCAATCATAATTTTTTCCTCAGAAGTGTCTCGGTGGCGATACACTCTGAAGATGATCATGACAGAAGCCAATATGACATTAGAGATGGATCGTCTGCAAAGAAAGAACGAAAGGCCAGCGCAGCAACTGCGCGGTTCACAATATATAAAGCAAATAAAGCAAGTAAAAAGAAAAGAGAAAAGTCTTCAGCGAAGAAGGAAAGGAAGGCTACTAAAACGTTAGCTATTGTTTTAGGTAAGTCAAAGTTAATAAACAAATCTTTAGACATTACATACAACGCTTCTAGTTTCAAAATAAGCACAGATATGGAAACATAATACTTATACCTATATCCTTGTGTATCCTATGTATTTGAAGTATTTATTAGTATGTTTATCCGTAATTTATTATCTATCACACAAGTTCTTAATGATGCTTATGTTGAAATTTAATGGTATTTTTTTTCATATTTATACACACAAGTATTTGTTGACAATTTGCCTCAGTGGCACAATAAGATCGTCCTAAAATTGAAGTATTTTTTAAATCTATTACAACAACCACTATTTGTTGTAGTTTTTATGATAATATTAAATCTTTACATGTAAAATGATGTCTGGGTAAGTCACTGAAGTGCTAGGCTATGTTGCTGACAAATGGTAGAGCTTTACGTAAAATTGTGTTTCGGTTAAAAGGGTCCTGTCCATAGGGACATAAATGGACTTATGACACTTAATATGTTACGAGTCAGGGACGCATCCCATTGGCAGTCGGGGTTTTCTGTAAAGCTTCAAATGACAGAGAACGTTGTGAGATGAATGTGCAACTGAGGTGTTACAAAGAAGTCTTATGAATATTTAAGCCGTCGTATCATCAATAACCAGTTTTACTAAAATCTATGAGAAATGTTTCCCATAGGAAGTATAGTTAAAAGAAAAATCCAACTGCGTTCGTCACCCACAGAAAATGTCTAATGGACGAATAATATAACGTGAAGGGCAATAAGCTCCTTCGGTCGTGGGTTTGATTTTCATAAATGAAAATCTTCAAGTGCATAAACATCAAAACTAAGTCAATTTTCTCGCGACATATCTATGTCGTCAAAATTTACTTAGTCTTGACAAATTAATCATATCTCATTACGAAAATTTTTTTGTACATTATGTTTTATACTTTTTAAGATTTTTTCGCATACTGGCATAATAATTATCCGCTCTGTTACCAATATGACCCTCTGGTGGAGATTATCCGACTTATAACAAATGGATTTACATAGACAGTCCGTAGAGATGGTGCATAATAATGCAAAATAATGGTTTATACTAGAAAAGATAATCTTAAAAGTGGCGACAAAACTGTCGAGTTGAATTGTTATGTGGGTATGGCAACTGTTTTAAGAACAACATTTGATATTTAACTTTGAAGTGAAAGTATAATCGTGAATATAACCATCTTTTGTAGAAGTCTAATACTTTTGACTACAAATGCTATTAACGTTTGATTAACACTTATGAGAACTCAGTAAAAATGTAAAGACGGCATATGTGCGAAATTCAAATCTACTCCATCTACTAAGTGGTCATGTGTGTATGTGTCATATAAAATATTTAACCTTATGTATTTGTCCTCAGGGGTATTTCTGTTCTGTTGGGGGCCATTCTTCACGTGTTCCGTCCTCGGCGCCATATGTGACAAGTTTCTACTCCCCTTTTCTCCAGGAGTCACGACCTTTATCCTGACCACGTGGCTCGGCTACATCAACTCCTTCCTCAACCCAGTCATCTATACCATCTTCAACCCGGAGTTTAGAAAGGCCTTCCGCAAAATACTTAAATGCGGCACCTAGCCTTTGGATTATTTGGTCGTCTTCACCCAGTAGATCTCAATTGTATTATGTTGCTATAAGTAGTCAGTGAATCGAGAAAGGACCTTTTGTACTTACTCATTTGTTATGTTGTGTTTTGTTGTTTACTATGAACCCATAATCTTTACAGAATATATCTGATACAAAAGAGGCACAGAAACTGAAATCTGACGGGAATTCAGAGGGGATATACTAAACTGTCAAGATAATTAATTTTGCTTGAGCAAGTTTTCTATGGTTTGATAAAAATTGCCCAATCTATTTAGGTTGTTTTTGGCTAATTCAATCTACATTAAATTCTCGCCGGAGTATAGTTTGTTTACTAAAATTATAGTATCAAGTGATATTAATTTTTTTTAATGTAAAATAACTATTCAACATTATGAGTTAAATATCAATTGGGCCAATATAGTGGTAATAAGATTATAAACAGCTACCCCCAAATATTCACTAAAATTTAATTAACTCTAAACGTTACGCAAAGTACCATATTTCAGATTCAAGAAATAATGAACAAAGTATTTTTTCCCTTTGACAACTGTTCTCAATCAAGTAAGTAAATATTTTGATACGAAACAACAACGAAAGTAAAAAATATATTCTAAATGTTATGTTTTATTTTATTTCAACATAAGCGAGATCTACCTGACGACCAAATAATCAAAATGTATTATTTTTAAGCACATACTTATATAACTTAACTCATAAGAAGTACCTAATGTGAAATTTACTTATGTATACCTATATTTTTTTAGAATGATATCATATCAGTACAATAAAAAATAACAAATCGTATACATAATAATTTGCATAGAAATACAATTTTAAATAATACTCTGTAAATACATTTTACTATTAAACAGTGTAAATATAACCACCCTAGTTTAATAATTTGTTTTAAAAAAACATTGCCAAAGTTATTGCGATATTTTAAGCTTTTAAGGTTGTGATTGTCTTAATTTTATTATAATTTTTACTGTTTCTGTGTTATAGAACTACCATTTGTTTATTTTTAAATAAATTAAGTATAAGACAATAATGTATTAAGTTGCGAAAATGATAAAAAAACAATATTGAATTTTATTTAAATTAATTTAAAATTTTAACAAATTTTCTAAATCCAAAGTTTTGTAAATTACTTAGATATGCATTTAATTTTTCATTCTAACAATAGTTTTTTTTATTCCGGTAAACTTTAGCTGCAATTTTTCTTTAATTCGGTAAACTAGTTAATGTCCTAAGTAACAAAATAAACGTATTATTGTAAAGTTTATGGTCAATCTAAGACATAAATTGCACTGCGGGATTTGAATAAAATAGCAAGTATTATTCGCCAAAGACGCTATGATCATATCAATGCTAAATTGTAGTAAAATAATTTTCCTATAGAAAATAATTTTATTAGATTTTAAGTAAGTTATTGTAGTGTAGAGTTTGCAATCAATGATCTTCCAACGAGTACTACATAGCTCATTATTAATTGTTTCGGTAAAAAAGTATATACATTAAAAAGTATTTACTAATTATATTACGAAAGAAGGTCGTAGTGTAAATAAAAAGAGGAAGGTTTTCAAATTTCCAACTTTCCTAAGTAACTCAATTTAGTTGGTGCAGTTCAACCATAAAACCAATAGCATGGCCACGAATTCGCTGCAGTGAAAACGATACCAATAAATGTAAAGAAATATACAAATACAGGACGCTTGTGGTAGTTTTTTGAGGCGTGCGTGATGGTATTACAAATCGCGGCCATGCCTTAATTGGAATAGTAATATTCTAAAGTTATTCCAACTCCTGCGTAATTTAAAAGTGAAGAATAGAAATTCGTTACTGTCTTCTTTCTATTCAAATATAAAAGTCATAAGTCAAAAAGTCAACATAATTTACTTAAGTTTGGCTCAACAGAGCTCATAAAAAAGTCAAAATTAAAAACTAGCGCGCCCATTCACTGCGGGCGGAGGCGCCTGTTCGTACAAGATCGGGCAAGGAAATCGTCCAGGTTTGTTTTTTCTATAGCCGGTTACAAGAAAAAGTATTCCAAACGTTTAATTTTTTTTAGTTTGCCACTATTGTAGGCAAACAAACTTGTAGTATGATAATATGGCGTATTCATCGTCTACATGCCCCAATTTAGTTACCTATATCTAAAACTCTCAATGTCGTAACTTTCTTTTTTCTACCCTAATCTTTCAATATATTCTATAATACTTTTTCTACATTTTAAAGGAAAATCCTCATAAAACTTTATAATTAATTTAACTTACCTACTTCTGCACATTCAAATGTTGTTGGACATTTATAGTATTAAAACTGTTATAATCTTAACTGCTTTATTGTTTGCTCAATATTTGACTGTTTAGTGTTTAATTGATAACATTATTTCTATTATATGTAAAAAAAAAACATGAATAATATTGTATATTTACTTGACAATAACAAAGACTTATTTGTCAAGTAAAACAAAGTAATATAATTTATATTAACTAAGTGATATAAATGTAAATCTGTAGGTAACATTTATCTTATCTTAGTCTTTTAAATAAATTGTGTCCTATTGTAGGAGATATCAAGTAAGTTCATTGTAAATTAATTAGAAACGTATTGTAAATAAATAAAAAAATAAAGGAATCCAATATTTCGCGTAACATCTTTAAATGGTATAAAAGCAAGTAGTTATTGTGTATTTATTGTAAAAATAACAAATAAGCATAACGATTTATTGTCAATAATTTGCATTAAATTGAATATTGTAAGTAGGTATATGTAAGAAGATTCGTTTAATTGATCGCTTTTAGATAAAAAAGTACGTATAAACAAGTGGTGTGCATTCGGTACAATTTTTGACCAAAATAATATTCATAATAATTTCATGCCTCATTAAACATTCAATGTATAACAATGTTTTTTTTTTCTAAAGTGGAATTGGGAACAATAATTTGCCAATTGCACACCACACAGAGTAATGTCAATGCAAATTATGCAAAAATATACTCTTTAAAATGTACTATTTATCATAAAAAATAACAGCTTAGCTATAATAGGTTAAATGCCAAAGAATTGTAAATTTGCATTTTCTTTTCCTACTGTTGTGTAAATAATATTAATAATTAAGAAAAACAATATAGAGTTATTTTAAATAGTGATATTGTTATAAAAAAATTATTATGTTCATTAAAATTTGTTCCTTATGGTATGATACAAAATTGTTTGGGATAATTGATATTAAGCTAAAATATTTGTTATATTCATTTTCCAAAGATTCTGGTAATATCATATATCTGATGCTGACTGTATTTTATTGCGTAGGATTTCTCCGACATTGTGTATGTTAGAAGTTTTGACTTTCTAAGCAAAATAAAATAATAACAGTAATAATTATTGTGATGATAAATCATAAAGTATTGTGTTTTTACAAATCTGTTTCATTTTGAATCCCTTGAACATAATTTCCGATTAGGATAAAAGTTGAACACAACACGTTACGTCAAGACTATATTATTATTACATTATATATTTGATATATTTATGAAGACTATTGTAGCCTATGGCGATCGTTACCCTTGAGAGTTTAATTTATGGTAAATAACGAAACTGAAGTAATAATAAAGCCAAAACAAAAATTCTTAATTTAGTTAGAATATGAATTGTTACCTGATATCTTTATGACCAAAACTTAGGTCATAAAAGGACCAGCGAAGTCTGTTTCATCACGAGCAAAGGGTCTTTCCATAACCGTGTCTGCAAGACAAATTTAGAGATTGCATAATAGTTGCCTTAAAGCGATAACATGCTATACAACGAGACACAATGCTAATTATAGTCCATCTGTCTGACAATATCCAAAGTTTATGCTGCCGTGTGGTATAGGCCTAGAATAGTCACCCCCTTTTATTTCATGGGGATTCGTAAGATGCGACGAAGAGTCAGCAGCGTCTGGCACCGTACTGGCTTGAACTGCGATCACAAACCCAGTGTGGTGATTATGGGCAAATACCCTTAGGGATTTTCTATTATACTAATAGAATGTCTACCAGGGAGGACACTGGATGATATGATGAACGTTTCATAGCTAACAACGAATTGCATCCGGTGTAAGGATTTCTGAGAAAAAGATTTTCTAATAATCATATGAACTACCTTTGGGTGACAATATCGGGCTACAAACCCCGTAAGACAGGAAGCTTGCTTCCTAATAATACGAATAAGACAAAATCAACGAGATAGGAGCTCTATGCAGATATGATTATAGTTTAGGACTACTTTTTTGTTCAATTTCAAATACTCAGCCTTCACGACCCTATCCCAAAATAACAATGACTGTTGACAAATAACAATGAATGACAATTGGACGTTCTTTCGGGAATGAGAGTCGACATCCCATGCCTCGCGTGCGGTTATAATTATAATGAATTAAGTTTTATATCCAAATAATAACAATCAATAGCTTTTCATGTTTATTATCTTGGCGCGTTCTTCCAGTCAAACCAAGGATGGTCTGCATCAAGACAGGTATTTCATATAAACGCGGATCTAGGTAAGACTAAACAATAGAATAAGTATTAGATAATTATCGTTTTCTCGAAAAAAAAAAGCTCGCATTTCTAGCCTTGCAACTTCTGATATTTCAATGAATCTGAAATAACATATAGACCTTATAGTTGTACCCTCATACTTTTTTCGTCACAAATAAACACAAAATACTCATGGAAAATTCAAATTTAAGACGGTTTAGCTCATGTTCAAAATTAAAATGCAATCAAACAAGGGATGAAGATAAGATATAGATGTTAATAACGTTTTAATGTTTACCAGTTTTTTAAAACGTCGGTTTTTATGAATCAATTCTCCATAGGCAAAGGCATATTATAAGCTCACTCTTCGTCAATTTTTATTCTGGTCCCACGTAATGGGTGGCAAGCCTATTGCCGCTTACTGGGAACTTAAATTTTTGCCAGAGCCTCGTCCGTTGTTCCGCAGGTGCACCATATTTAGTATACATTTTTTTATGAAATAAATTTTTGCTTTTTTTATTATGTTATCTCACACTCTTTAAATTACTAAAAATGCTATTTATTAAGAGATGCATGTTTTGGTATTAAGACATATACAAAGGATAATGTATTTTTAAGCATTCTCATTGACTGTATCCTGTTTTGTGTCTTCAATAACTTAAACAGAAATGTTTTCAAATCCAATTTTTTTTTTAATTACACGATAGCTGCGTAACAAGAAATTATGGAATCTCTAGGGAGGTACGTAGCCTTATAAAATCCTGTAGTGATACGCGGCCGCACTGGCAAGTTCTCGTTGCCTTTTGTCTGAAACTTTATTGTGTAACTCGTTCCCAGCTGTGGAAAGTAGCTTGCTCTTTACACTTTATACTTTATGTCGTTATATCTCGATATTGCCGGCCGAGTTCATGACAATGGCTTTGACAAAATAAAAAGCCACATTAAACATTCAATCTTAGTAGAAACCGTAAACGAACTTTACGTTGGAGGGTAAAATACTTTTGAGTGAAAATAGCTGTGATACATTTGTACATTTAAATAATGGTGTTGCCCGATCGTTTATTAGGTAAGATAACTATAGGCGCTGGTGTTTCAAGAAATGTCGCTTTTTATAGACTAATTCAGTTCACGTCGACCCATTCCCCGGGTCCTGACCCCGACGAGACCAGATATTATCCAGGTAATATTTTATGCTTATTTTAGGCTAAACAATAACCTAGTGCCTTGTGCTAAAGGCCTAGAATACCCCCTCTCATCTCACGGGAGTCGTAGGAGTCGATGCTGAGAAATTCTACCTGATAGGCAGCAGCGTCATCCTGCGTACTGGCTTGAACAGCGATCACCAACTCGCCTGACAAGCGTGGTGATTACGGCCATATTCCCCGAATATGACTAACTATTGCGATGGCAAACTTTCAGCAGTGAAGTTTATATCGCTGAGATGATGAATAATCTAGAAAAAAAATACTAGTTGATTTGTCGTGCCCTTATTAGACATAATTATCAACTGAATACCTACAAGTAATAAATCTCTAGCCCAAAAAGTGATACATCAGTCTGATTAAACAAGTTTTCCTTATAAATATATCATTAAGACTTATTGACCCTTCGGGAGATTGATCGTCCTCTACAGTACTGATCCTCTGATTATCCGGATGTATCCTTAATCAAATAAAGATAACTATCTTACCACCTAGTGTTTTGTGTAAATCATTCAGTGTTTTTTAATAAAATGGTAATTTATAAACAAATATTTTCTGACTATTATTTATTTAGTTCCAAGATAAGTATCATTAAGAACTTGTGTTATGGATACTAAATGACGGATAAACATATACAAATCCTTTTTTTGTAAATATATACTTAGTCTATATAGGAAAGCACCCAGACCAGAATAAATATTCATGTTTATCTACACGAAAATTGATCCTGTGTGGGAATCGATCCCACGACTTCAGGAGTGGAGTGCGGCTATACTCACCTCCACACCATATCGATTGTCAATCGGATCGGTAATGTATATGAAAAGAAATTAAAGTCAAAGTGAAAACCAAAGTTAAAATTATTTATTTAAATTAGGCTTAGTATATGAATGTAAACTTAAAAACTAACGCGCCCATTTTACTGCGGGCGGGAGCTTGATCTTAGAGCAATAGAGCCAAAAACTCGTAAAGTTTAGTTATTCCTTCCCTTATTTACAAGAATTGAATTTAAAATTAAATCAATTTGATAAGTGTGCGAAAACTAAAGTTCATAATGTATAAGAATAAATGATAATAATATAAAATAAATTACAGTCAGTTCCCAAAGAACGTGATCTATTGGGGAGGCTAATGTTCAGCAGTGCACTTTATTAGGCTAATATGATGAAACAATGCTAACATACCCGTATCTCAGGAGTCAGTGATTTCTCCGTCTACCCCGTTTGCTTCGGCTAATCAGAAACAGCTCAGGCTACTGTCACGTTAACGAAGGCGCAAGCGGCTGCTAATTATAATTAAATAATATGTTTAAATTCATACATATATTTTCATATACTGCTTTCACAATATATAACACATACATGCTCTTACTAGTAACCTAATTAAATTATGAACATTAAATTTAACTTCGTAAGCCTATCTTTTAATGACATTTAATTCTCCCATTAATGACCTTTATATACCTACGAATAAAGATTTAAATCAGCTATTCAATTATGTACATCTCTACATATTATGAAAGGAAAAATTTTTTACATAAAAGTTCGCGGTAAGCGGCAATAGGCTCGCCACCTATTACGCGGATTTTGCTATAAAAATTGCAACTTAGGGAAAATATTCTTGAATGTATGTGTATCTGTTTAAAATATATAAAGCTTATTATATTTAGTAAATAATAGTAGTCATTACAATATAATAAGTAGATACCTGTGAAACTTGTGTTATTATTATTCTATTATATTGTAACTTGTAAGTAGTCCCTGCTATCCAACTTGTTAAAAAACTACGTATAAGCGTTTATCCAACGGAAAAATACTATAACATACAAAACCGCCATAGTCTCGGGTTTTGCTGAGCCAAACAATATTTATATTCGAGCATTACTTGGCTGGGATTTTTTTACTGTCGGTACTTACCCAAATGTATAAAGTTTATTTCAAAAAGGCTTAATTTAATTTATGCCTTGTCCAGCAATCTAAGTTTCAACTTTTCTTAATTTAACGATGAAGATCTGTAATTACTTTTACAAAGTCTAGCCCGAAGTCAAAATATATTTGTTTGTAATTTGTCTTACTGAACTAGTATTCTCTTTCATAGCGTTAAAACGCTTAAATTAAATTATTTTTTCCAAAACACAAGGGATTTTATCTGGTGGAGTAATTATTTATTTAAATAAGTACACTGAAAATACAACAAATTACTTTATTACTTAATAAAATAATTTGAAATGTAGATTCACGACACGTTGATGCTACACGTAGATCTAATTTGCATGTTTCATCTTTGCAGTCTGATTTAAATTCAGCGACCTCCCCTCATTATCATCATTAGCTCAAAGACGTCCACTGTTGAATAGAGCTTTCCAATAAGCCTCCAAGTTGAGCATCTAACGTAATCCTCCGACCTTTATCACGTCGCCTTTCAATCTTGCAGGTGGACATAATAAATCCTCGCTTATTAATTGCTTTATTATTATAAATAATTTGATACAATTCTAAATAATTAGTTCAAGTTTGGCTCAAGAGAGCTCTTATGAAAGTCAAACTTAACATTTAACGCGTCTATTTACTGCGGGCGGGAGCTTCTTAATGAGCTATGACATGTAACACAATGATATTAAATATATTATTATTTTAATTATATATATATATATATATATATATATATAATACATTTTAGATGCCAGATATATCACGGAGTTTAAAATACTTGCATAAACACATTTATTGTGTTTATCCGTAGTCTAGTATCTATAGTACAAGCTCTGACAAAACACGTTGTGTCGGAACCAATCCAAAAAAAGGCACGCGCCGGACTAACCTTTTCAAGGCGTCTGTAGAAAATAAATTGATTAATAAGTGTTCTAGTAGAGACAAATGCATAGATGACAAGTTCGCATGCGTCCCATCTTATATACCTCACCAGTATCATTATATAACGACAACCACCTCTTTGTTAAACAAATTACAACAGCACAAACCCTACTAACTTACCTTTTTTTTTAACATTTTTTAATTTTGTTACAATTTATCATAGACACAGAATGAGTTTTCCGTACACTATTACTAGTTGAATCCTCCTTCTCCTTGCGTCGTGTTCCTCAATGCTGAGGGTCGTGACCACCCTTCTGAAACACCCTTTCTCTAATTATGTTATTCCATCTGATCCTGTCATCGGCGGTGTGGAGGGCAAAGTGAACTGTAGAACCGAGAGTGGTGCGGATCTGGTCGGACCAACGTAATGGACTGCGCCCACGAGGCCTTTTCCCCTCTACTTTTCCGGTCACAATTAGTTTCTCGAGGTTGTCACCGTCTTTCCTTGCAATGTGACCAAAATACTCCAGGATTTTACGGAGGCACTCGGATGACAGCCGCGAGGAGATTTTAAGTTCTCGTAATATGGAGACGTTGGACCGAAATGCTGTCCAAGGAATGCGGAGCATCCTTCTCCAGCACCACATCTCGAAAGCGTCAATGCGTTTGCGGTCCATGTCCATGTCTCCGCGCTATATGAAAAGATCGAAAAAACCAAGGTCCGTACCAACTTAGTCTTGGTTTTCATAGAATTGTTCCGATCTTTCCAGACCTTTCCAAGCTGGGACATAGCGCTCTTAGCCATGCCAATCCTCCTGCGTACTTCTATCTCGCAAGAACCATCGCTACTAGTGTTGAATACAATATAAATAAATGCAAAAAACAGTGGAAAATAATTTTAGTTACTGTCGATTAAATGGTAGGTAGTTTGCGCACATTCTCCGTGATCAACACGAGACATAGCAATATAACATAGTAACTCAATATATTACTGGTGAAGTGAAGCTACTTTTCTGAGATCGGTACTCAGGTACTTTATGTAGAATATAACTTACGCGGTACTTAAATGTCGTAAATTGATTATCCTTAGGCTTACATCAAATGATAAAATAAAAATATTTTCAAGTTTATGATTTAAATGAACGATAGGTAGGTTTAAGTGGTAATGAATTGTTTACAACTAAGCTAATAAATTTGGTTATATGGCATCAGAGAAAAAGTCATTTACAAAAATATTGTTACATTTATTAGTATAATATTCATTGATTTAAATATAAGTTGAAAATATTTCTGGTTTTACAATCATCTCACTATTAAGACAAAATTTGTTGTATAATTGATTTTTGTTTCAAATCTGATAATATTTGCGGCGAGTTAAAAAAGCGACATCAATCAATATGCGATTTTATAAAAGACTTATGTTTCACATTTTCTCTATTTCTTTATTTATTTCATCTTGCTTAGCTACATTGTCCTTTCACCCAAATTACTTACATATTAATATGTCACAGTTAGTATGAAATATTTCAGTTTAAAGTTATAGCAATAAATAAATATTACCAACATTATGAAGTCGATCCCCACAGATTTGTAGTTGTAAGACTAGAGTCGAATAAATGTTCAGCTTAAAATCACACAAGGGAAATTGTCCGTAAGATGAGAGCTGTTCGATGTGGCTTAGTACGATCTTATGAAGGAAAGCCGCAGTCAAGAGCTAATGCACGAACAACACCATTGTTATATACACAATGCTCTCTTTCGGAGACTGATTCAACTTTTCTATTTTAAGCTGGTGTAAAGACACGTGCGGCAGCGTATTTTGATGTCTTACAACGATTTGATACTATTTTTAATCCGGGATTGACATAGTTAATTAAGCTTAAAATGTTGTAATGTTACTCATTCTCATTTATTGACAACATATTTGGAACGATCGTTACATCTGACTATTTAAAGAATGGGTGTTTTGTAAAAGATATTGAAAAAAATGGTTTCTGTATATTTTCATAGTCAATTAT
Source organism: Musotima nitidalis (assembly GCA_949126915.1). Lineage (NCBI taxonomy): Eukaryota > Metazoa > Arthropoda > Insecta > Lepidoptera > Crambidae > Musotima > Musotima nitidalis. The sequence continues at coordinate 10,446,099 of OX421426.1, read as the reverse complement.
CCAAACTCTTAGTACAAGCTCCGCTTCGTGTGTTAATTTATTTGTGAAGTCATTAAGTTTTTCTTTATAGCGGTATTAATAGCTTTGATGACTATTCGTTATTAGTCAGAACATTTTAGTTGCATATAACTCGATGGGACATCCAAAGCAACTATAATTACTGCTTTTGTTTAATCGGTTAGTTAGCTAAGGGCATGGTTTCAGCATTTCCAAACAATTCGACCAACCTATATCTTGCCCAGAGTTGGACTTAAGGAGTTGGATCTAGTATCACTGTGAGCGAAGGCCTAGTCATCTCTCACCATTTTACTTGTTTTATACCTTATGGTTTTTTTTTAGATAGATCCCCTTTTAAATAGTTTTTACAAGGTTTCTGGCCACCTTAAATGGGGTTTATGCTCGTGAGATTATGTTACTAATTACATATGTTAGTATTTAAACAAAAAAATCTAATAGCAATAACCAATTAGTACTAGGTGTACTCAGCGATTCGCTGCGTCTTAAAACTCGACCCAACTTAAACCCTGGATAACGGTCGAGTTGTCTCGAATCCCGAAGTCAATTCCGGCCATATTGTCCACAGAGAGGACGGCACTCGCCGGTTCTGAAAGTAAATTTTCTTTCATGACCTTTTTATTAAAATAGCAGAATGTAGTAATAGATATTTCTTACAATGCATAAAGGGCTGAAGTTCATTCACGTGAATAAAAACTATGACTGCTTTTGATTTCCAACGATTGAGGGTTTTGATTTTCGTGTAAGCGCTTTGATTTTAGCATATAAACGTGATATGCAAATGACACCACACCTAAGGATAGGAGAGATCTATTTCAAAATCAATAGCACTATGCTGGTTAGAAGCTACTTAAAGACTAGGGACTAAAGTGTCGTCCCTCTAAATCGTTCGTTTAATAAATATAGGGTGTCTAAGTAAGAGTGCACTCTAAAAATTACATTAAAAACCCACACACCAAAAAAATGCACCCACAACGAGTAACTGGTTGGTGCGGATTTTGGTTAGGCGGCGTGATTGGACCTTACTTTTCTTTAAATAAGAACGAAATTGCAGTGACTGTTAGGGGCATTCGTTACAGGAATACGATGACGGACTTCTTGTGGCCTCAACTCAATGCAAGCACTCTTACTGAGACACCCTTTAGAACTCAACTTCTTACATTGAGTTGCTTTCAATTTTCAAATAGAAACTGCTAGATATAGTTATGAGAAAAGATTCGATTCCTTTTTGGGTAGCCGAAGACGAGTAAAGTTTTTTTGTTAAAAAAAACTTGTCTCGTTGTCTTCAGAAGTTCAATTGAATAACATGATAATGATAAGTAATTAATATGCTATGTAGCCTATATCAGTAGATAGTTTAATTTATCAGTAGATATTGAAAGATATTGGTTTGATTTGGAAACGTTGGAACGCCGTTTATACGTTTGATAATTTTTGAAAATTTCAATAAAATAAATACTAAATTATTGCGTAAACTACACTTCAACCTTTTTACATACATATAATCACGCCTGTTTTCCCGAAGGGGTAGGGAGAGGAATAATGCCCACATTTTGCCAATTACATTGTTGGTCTCACGTTAGATCCCCATCTTTTACGTGAGACCAACAATAACCTATTGCCGCTTACCGGGAACCGTTATGTTTGCCAGAGCCTCGTCTGTTGATCGAGAGGTGCACCACTTGCAGGGGAGGTTGGCTTTAGTTCCTAAGGGGTGGATAGGATCCCCATATAACCTTTTTGGCCCATGGTTATAAAGTTTCATCTAATTCTATCGCTTAGTTCGAAAGTTAAGGGAGCAGCACTAAACAAAATTCTCTTTAATTCAGAGTAATAATCATTTATTTATTTATTTATTTATTTATTTATTTATTTATTTATTTATTTATTTATTTATTTATTTATTTATTTATTTATTTATTTATTTATTTATTTATTTATTTATTTATTTATTTATTTATTTATTTATTTATTTATTTATTTATTTATTTATTTATTTATTTATTTATTTATTTATTTATTTATTTATTTATTTATTTATTTATTATGGACAACCAGTAGCTGTGACATTATTTTCTTATGTCTAAGTAAATATTCATTATAACAAGCTAAATGTACAACATTTGAAGGTGTCACAACATACATATAAATACTCTAACAGGCTTATTCAAATTAAACTATAAGTAAACTATAAGAAATAAAAAATAAGATATGGGATGAGAACGAATTAAAATTAAGATTGGTTTAAACAATACAACACAACAAAAAAAAACACACGAAGTAAATACTAGATTCTATCTCTCAACAACCCCAAGACAACTTTTTTAAAATTTGGTAGACTATCCTTAAAAATATCCACCTCTCCGCTCAAATTATTATATGCTTTTGCCAATCGTGGTATCAAAGAGAACTGTTTTAAATTTGTTCTGGCATACGGCTGATGCATTAATCCTGCACAAAGCTGTGTGCGTCTAGGCACCCGGCGTGGAACACGAAACCCAATCGAACTTAAAAGCGATGGACAGTCCAATTCATTTCTCAGGATTTTGTAGAGAAATATCATGTCATGCATTTGCCTCCGAGTTTTCAAGCTAGTCATACCAAAATGTTTCAATTTGTCGCTAGAAGATGGAAGCTGTTTGTGAAGTCCACCAGAATAAGCTAGGTGCCTTAGGAATCTTTTTTGAATGCGCTCTATTCGAAGTTGATGAACACTATATTGAGGTGACCAGACTACACAGCAATATTCAAGACTACTACGTACGTATGTGTTGTAGATAGCTATTTTAGTAGCCGGGTTTCGGAAAAGTTTCCCATTTCGGATAATTTCGGATTTCATAATTCGAAAACTATTACAAACGGAACGGTATTATCGCATAGAAGAAAATGCATGTGAAAATAAGTGCTTTTTCGATGTTTGTTAAAAATTAATTGGGTTTAGTGCAGTAACTGAAATACACCCTTCTGGTAACAACAGCCGGGATTAAATAGTGTATTGTGTTCTACACAATGACATGTCACTGTTTAACGGACACGATATAACTAACCTTCTGTTCTTCACTATTTGTTTAGATTAACATAGACGTAATTCAAGTCATTGTTCTCCTTATTTTAGTTTAAGAGAACGGTGGACGACTACACGCCCACGGCAGTGGGGATTACAGATGGATTTCGTGCATATATAAATTCATTAAAAATTAATTTTAAAAAAAATTGGAAAAAACAACCAAACGGTGTCTTTGGTATTTAATCTACAAAAAACCTGAAAGTCATTAAAAATAATGGCGACTTATAGCTTAGAAGTAAAATGACCGAAAAAAAATATCTAGTCTTTTTTTTAACATATGTAATATTGAGAAGCTAAACGGGTTATTTTATTTTAAACCACATGTTGTCATGTGTTATAGTCCGGTCATTTTAGACATAAAAATAGTGATCAAATAAAGAAAATTCCGACAGAGCCAAATAAAGTGTCAAAAGTCCCCATCAGTCCCATGTGAGCTTAGGGACTTATTCGGGGCCCAAGGTCAAAATTTTAGGTTTTTTGGATTTTAATCGAAAACGGTAAGTTTTATCGAAAAAATACCTCAAAGCAAAGTTGTAGATCTTAAAATTCTATATAAAAATGGTTTCTATGATTTTTTCTTTAAGAGCCACTATTTCCCAGATACTGCGCTTGTAAGAATCACGCTCTACATAATATGCACACATTTCCACACCACCTGTGAGGTAGTGTACTCGGCAAGTTTTTTTTAACGTGATATCCCCGGTAGGCCTATTCCACGAACCTTTATGACGTTATTTTCAGAAACAATAATTATTTAATAGTATGAAGATTATTGATATGGGTTACTGAGTTAAACTGTCGTTCTAACTTTTTTTTATTGCTTTAATCTGACTCATACTCTTCATATTCAACTTCAACAATCATGTTTTCTTCTTCTCCTTCCTGTTGATGAACGCTTAGAAATTGTTCAAATGAAGATGAATCTGGCAGTCATCGCTACTTTCAATGAAATTGAAAATTTCCTCCATTGCAGAGTTTATAGCCTCACTTTGAGGACGGCCAATTTTACCGCCAGTATTAGGTCTCAGGAAGGATTTGTAACAACTGTTATGGTATTGCGCGTCAGCAGCAACTAAATCATACTAAAAATTAATACGCGCAAAGACAGCTTTTGACACATCATCAGAACGATCTTTAGCTAATTTTAAAATGGAATCTCGGAATGTAAGTGTAGAAACTTAATGAATTTTTCGGCGATAAATCTTCACTTTCTTCTTTTCTGCTTCTTCATCCGCTTCATCGCCACAAAATAAGCAGTGGTTTTTAAAACAAAAGCTGAATTCACTTATTCGCGCTCTAGTATGAGGTGGACTTACTTTTGAAGTACTGGCCTGTTCTTCCTCACGTTGTCTTTTTGATGCAGAGATTGAAGTTTTCCGGGTGTATGATTTTCTGCAATCCACGTGAATTGTAACGGACTTTTGGCTTCTTAAATAATCAGCAAACTCATCACTTCTCGCGACACTTGCATCGATTAAAGTTGGCATTCCACGACTGACCACAACAGTATCATCTTCAGTCAGAAGTTTATTACAAATAAAGCAAATTTGTGACATTTTTTTAAAATATTAATCAGCACTAACTTCAATAGTAGACGCTTGTAATAAATACGTATAGTCACTTGAACTGCTCGTTCAACACTTAAAGAAGTAGGTAAACGACACCACATGGACAAAAGAATAGGCAGATGTTATTCAAGAAGAGGGGATTCGGTAAGGGACCGGCGGAAGTAAATTTTCTTAGAATAGTATAATGTATACATAAAAGAGACACGAGTAGGCATTTTTGCTTGCTTGAGTACCTAAATATGTATACGTGGCATATGTGTGCATATTATGTAGAACGTGATTCTTACATGCGCAGTATCTGGTAATAGTGGGTCTTAGAGAAAAAATCATAGAAACCATTTTTATATAGAATTTTAAGATCTACAACTTTGCTTTGAGGTATTTTTTCGATAAAACTTACCGTTTTTGAGAAAAATCCAAAAAACCTAAAATTTTGACCTTGGGCCCCGAATAAGTCCCTAAGCTCACATGGGACTGATGGGGACTTTTGACACTTTATTCCTTGTGGTAAACCTAAGGTCTCTACGAAAATTTGGCTCTGTCGGAATTTTCTTTATTTCAATTGTCTAAAATGATCGGACTATTATATGATGTAGATTTATGTACAAGATGACAAAGAATAATCAAATTGAAAAATCCCAATTTTACCGCTTTTACATAACTCCACACCTTAATGAGGATCAGTATCTTATAAAAACCTGAGATCACCAAAGAAGAAGACATTGCTACTGAAAATAAATATATAGTTTTGCAATATTCATATCAAGAATTATATTTGCTTCTAGCGCCGGCTAGGAAAAGTAAGAGGTAAAAAACTTTAACTACAATTCGATATATAGGTTGAAATTTTCTCTCAGGAACTATAATGAATAAAATAGCACTAAAGAAGTCCTATGAACATCACAGTCACTGTACACAGATATTAATAAAATTAATATTTAAAGAAATATGAAATATTTATTTTCCAGTTTGTTTAATTACACACCATACCATATTCAAATGCCGTTAATATCGATACGACGATGATTATAGAGGATACTTAGAAATATTTAATCGTGTGAACTACCTGCTAGAAATCCAATACGAAAACATAGGTTTCGAAACATTAAAAAGCTTTGAACGTAAACATAACAAAGTAAGGACATTTTAAGGCCAATTAAGGGTTATTAAAATTAAATGTTCGCTTCTTTCGAAAATAAGCTTCCATTTTATTAAAATTTATTTAGATAGAAACTGAACAAATTCACAAAAAAATTTGGTGTACTGAGTGATAATTATTGACGAAAGCCACAAATAACAACAAACTCGAAAAATATTTTGATTGCGGTTCCGTTGAAGGTGAAATTGAAATAGCGTATTTGTATAATGTATTTTTGCGTTATATGGAATGGAGTTTAGATGAAGCGACAGAGAGATTTGGCAGAAAATATTCCAAAAATAAGACAAAATGCCATGTAAGTTATTAAAAAAAAGGCATTTGTCTCAGTTATTAGTTGGTCTTATGAGGCGGTCTGAAAAAATCTATCAACAAGACGTCTGCCTCTGCCAATTCACAATGGGTTCGCGATGACCAGAAACCCTCTTATCATGGTTTATGAGAGGAGGACCGTGCTCCTGTAGTGGGACGTTAATGCATTGAGTTCATGACAAGGCAACGCATAATTCTAATCCTTTACTGGAAATGCGTTCTCATTGTCTAACATGTGAGAGTGGCGGGGCAAATATTTAATTGGTCCATCGGCCAAGACCCCTTGAATTTACAATTCCCTTACTCCATGTAGTGTCACGCTTTATTTCGAGTTAAGGCCGCTGCATACGCGACGAGTAAATACTTTGAACAGGACGTGAGCCGGACGGACACGTGATTACCTCTTTAAAAACAGGAACGTGGTGCAAACGTATACGCACAGTGATAGTGAGTAACAGTGATTAGTGTTGGGAACAACCAAAGACGATTTTTGTGTATATACTGGGAATTCGCTAAATTGTATAAAGCTGGAAGTGAGCGCACACAACCGCTCAGTTTCTCGTCATCCATTTTCGATACTTGGATCAAGGCTCATCTCTTTGAAACGAACGGAGCAACTGTGCATATGTCACCGTAAAATTGTAAATAACGTTCAATCACGATCTGACGGTTTGTCTTCGATAGATTATAATCTGTCGAAAAATAATGCGTTAAATTGTGAGCAGTTTGTTACGGATCACAATTTTTCGACAGATTACAATATCGCGGGATAGATTATAATTTAACGTTATTTACAATTTCACGGTGACACATACATAGCGAAACCACGGATTGGACGGGGCGCGCGCGGTGCAAAACGGGACATGGACGTGCTAAACGTTCCTGTCATTGACATATGCGTTTTTGTATACATTTTTTATGAAATGATATTTCCAAATTTCCTGCCCCGTCCCGTCCTCATAAAAACCCGTAACGTATGCAGCGGCCTTTAAAGTTATTAAAAAAAATTACATAATTATACTCTTTTTTATTTGCTCCGTGTTCTCTTGCTCTCTCCCTCCTTTCCTCAGTAAAAGCCGTTCGAGAAATAAGTAAATATCCATTAGTTGATAAAGAGCAGAATACTCTGTCTTGGCAAAGGTCTTAGCCCTCAATTTTCCAGCTCAGTTGGCCCTGAACACCGTGAACCTCGCCGCAGACGCCGCACTTCGCAACCTCCTTCGAGTAGTTGGTAATAAAGAGCCATTGCTAAATCAGCCAAGATTCCTTCAGGAAGTTTTTAAACTCGTCGTTAAATATTATGTAACAAAAAGGGTAAACGATATAGTAAATCTAGTAAGAAACAAATAAAATAAAGAATTAAAACATGAGGTTTCTAAATTTTTAAAATGTTATTAATATACAAAATGAGAATATGGATAATTTTTATAATCTTATAAAAATAATCCATACCTACCTTAAATAAATCAAATTAATTACGTGATAACTAAATATAATTTAGGCGAAGCGAGCAGTAGCATCAAAGTAAAGCTGCTTAATATTATAACCAATAATACTCCTTTATTTACGCCAAATTACAGTAAAATAGGTAAGATCAATGAAATTTTTCTATCACAATTCTCGGCCACGCTTAGCTTTGACAATGCGCTTTCATTTATTTCTGCATTTCTGCAGAAAACGAGTGATTCTTAACCGCTTGTGGGGAGCTATTGAATAAAATAATATTCTCCAGGCCAATTTTTTTCTACAGAAGCAAATGGTAAATATCGCTGCCGTCTTATAAAAGTAGTTATTTCGGAATCATTAAGAAATTTCCTATATATAGCTTTACTCGGTACCCCAAGCAATAAACAATAAAATACTAAAAAGACAAACACGATTTATGAACATTTCAAATTAAATAATAGGTTTTTTTAAATATTGTGAAATGTTAATATGCTTGTGCTTCCGGTCAAATCCTTATTAATATTATAAACATTAAAGTATTTTTTGTTTTTTGTTGTTATTTCACTCAAAAACTACTGAATGGATTTAAATGACTCTTCACTGTAATATGACTCATACATCAGCATACTACAAAGGCTAAAATACTACCTGGTGCCCGCGACTTCGCCTGCTTAATACTTGGAGTAGCTTATTTTCTTCTCTATACAGGTACCATGACTCACCATAGTATTTGTATCCCTCAAATTGACGCGGGTAAAACCGCGAGCACAGCTAGTATAAAACAGGGTTCTTGGCGTAAATTGTGTGTAGTTAACAACAATTGTCTGCAGACTACTTACCGTAGAATAAATGGGTAAATTTGTATCTTTATATCCAGTTTGTGTTAAATAAGTAAATGTATGGGTCATCTAAATTAAAATATATAGTTCTAGTTAAAATTCCTTAATTGTCATCTGTGAATGGTTGTTTTTGATTTATTTTATTCAATATTTATTGCACACACATGAAAAAACATTAATGCCATCAGGCAATCTCTACCAGTCAGAGACTTAATGTCTCTGCTAAAAGGCGGTGCGAGCAAGAGCAAATGTTTATAGTTAAAATATACTTACATAAAATATATAAACACATAAACATACATATTTAGAAAGAAATAATTAAAAAGAAATAAGAGGGTAAATTTTTTCTATGATCATTCTTTCAAGAAGTAATTGAAAATTAAGTTTTCGAAAGCTGCTTTGTTTTTTGCCAATCTGATATTCGGAGGAAGAGAGTTCGACTTTTCGAAGTTAAGTTTTAATAATTATATTGTTTGTTAATTATTAGCTGCCCTAAATAAAATATATAAAATACCTCTCATTAAAGACTTTGAAAACTGCAGACACAAATTAGAGAAACTTGATTACAACTAAGATATGTTAAACAGCTAACTAAACTTTGGTGAAAATCTCTCGCTGTGGGCTAATCTTCATTATATCACGACTTTTGGCCTTGGGACGTAGTCCATATTATTGTTAGTGGAAACTAACCCAAATAGAGATTCAAAGTTATTTTGAACGCATTCAATGTTTTTTGAAAAGTAAAAGGATAATAATATGATGACAGAACTAACCCTTATTCGAGATTTTAGCCCAGTTTTATTTTGCATTTTTGATAGAAAATACACTTATTTTTTCTTGATGTATATGAAAATAATGTAACTTCATGCTTAGTATATAGGGATCCTACTAAGATCTGAGCAGACCAGGACAACCTCACCTGCAAGTGGAGCATCTGCCAAACTACGAACGAGGTAGTGGCGAAAATAAAAGTTACCGGTAATTGGATATAGGCTCGCCACCTACTATATGAAACCAACAATATATTTGGAGAAATGTGGGCGTATAATGTGTCTCTGCCTTCTGTTTCTCCGGGGAAATAGGCGTGATATTATGTATGTATTTTTATTTTTAATGCTTATATTTTCACTTCGGTATATCGCAGTGACTTGTATTTTTTTAGTTTTACAAGTTAAGATGTATTGCCTACTGGCAATACGTTTTGATGGATAAGGGGATAGACGCGAAACGTAGTATTTTATTATGAATCCAATTATGACGATGTCGCCCAACGTGCAATGGGGAGAGCAATGCAAGGTGTTTTCCAGCATAATAGAATATGATAGGAATCCCTGCAAGCAAGCAAATTAAAATCGGCTATAATGCACTATTGAAGTTATAATGGTCAATTCACACAGTGAGAATACCTGATGACCATTATCGCAGTAAAGTTCTTCAATGGTCTCCAAGTTGGCCGGACCATTAAGCGTGGTCATGACTAACATGACATGACATAAAAGATTTAATCACTTGATTAGGCAGTATTGGTTCTGAAGAAGACAATTGTTTATACAGATGTATAATTTCTATATACAAAACTTTTTTTATAAAATTTAATGATTGTAATTCACGATGCCATCTATCGTCGGAAGGCTCAAATCATAATTATGTCGACACGGGAGTTCAGTTTGGATTAATGCAGGCAGGTAGCAGCTCTTGCTATTAGAATTTTCTCTAACTTGACTTAGTGACCACCACATTTTATTTTATTTATATTATAAATGTAAAAGCGGCGATAACCCTGTCCAAAGACCCCTTGCCTTTAAATTCAGAGTATCTCGGGTTCAAACCCTAGTGGCGCATCAATGAATTTTCGAAGCTATGTGCGTAAATTATCGCTTTCTTCGAGCCTCGGAAAGCACGTTAAGCCGTTGGTCCCGCCTGTCATGAACGTCTATGGCAGTCGTTATTAAAAAGGCAGTGCCTTCTAACAGACTGACAGCTGGTTTAACATTTTATATAATGTTTCCCTCTGGGTTGCGGAGGTCAGATGGCAGTCGCTCCACGTAATAACTAAAAATTTGTTTCCTCAAATCTGGCTGAACCAGTGTGCAGACCATGGGTCCTAAGCTTAAGTCTATGGCAACCGGGACAATGCTAGGATATGATGATGATAAATGCAAAAGTGGATGTGGCACTTTCACGCAAAAACTACAGGCCCGATTGTGATGAAACTTGTTATACGCGGTGACTTGAAACTGGCACTTAGATTGACTTACACTATATATATTTTTGCATTATGTGTATGTAAGCTTCGTGATTTTATTGTAGTTATATTTTTTTTTCCATATTTTATCCTGAATTTTTTAAGTGCTATCTTTTGACTTATGTGTGCAGCTGCAGTTTTATATAATACTTTATATCCCGGTATTTCAACGGAGACCTATAGTGTGATATACCGGGCGCTGCTACTTAGGTATAACATGGAAAAACAGCCTAACGTGCCTTTCAAAGTGTAAAGCTATTGATGTTATTTTTATATTCATTACACAATATTAAAGGGTGTTATTTAACGTGTCTTCAAAATTAATAAATTGCCAACCTAACCTAACCTTTTTGTACATCAAAAATACTGATTGAGCACCTAATCACCTATTAGATGCTCACTCAGTATTTTTGATGATCAAAAAAGCTTTTTTTAGAGGTTTAGTTTATTATATTCCAATATTAAATACCACAAAATAACTATCACACAATCGAGTTCTGACCTTTATAATCTCTGCTGAACTTATAGTATCAGATCACTTAATCACGCAGAGCTACCACTTTATTTTTGAATATCATTATCATAATACATTCCCAAATGAGAAGTAATCAAAAGTAATAAATCTATAGCGCAAATCCAAATAACAGTTAAAATATCAAATGACAATTCACGATAAAAATAGTTTATCGTTCCCAACGGGTGAGGACTTAAAATGCCTTTCTGTTTTAAATAAATACACATTAATTTGTATGATTACTCGTTGAGAACTCACTATTAGCTTCATACCTTATTATTATCAACATGTAGGTAAGAAAAACCATTTTCGTATATTATTTTATATCCATTGGCTGAAGTTTGAAATATTAAAAAGCTAAATAATTTTTGTTAGTTTAATTTATTGCATACTTATAATTATTGCTGTGCCAAATAGAACATAATATTTAATTTTTTTTGTGATATATGAACCTTTTCAAACCTAGGAGGCGTTTTTTAACTTATAGGTATACGAGATCGTGTACAGTGACGTCATGCGCAGCTGATTCCATACTAAGCTTAAGCGCTTACAATTCCCAGACTATTATTCGTACTTTTTCAGAGAATCAATATGAATTTATATAAAGAATTAATATGAAGTCTAATGCAGATAGATGTGAAATTATATTTTCTTATAAATTATATTACGATTACCAACAAGTAGAAGTTAAAAAATAATTGCATATAATTAATAAACCCTTCACGGTAAGCTTACTGTTCTTTTACTCCCAGTGGGCTTACGTCACATTTTTTATCAGCAGTTTGAACCATGTGTAACTATAAATAGCTCTGAACTACCGCCGTAAATTGTCAACAACAATTTAAAAACTGTTTTTATTTTAATATAATATAACACTACTGCATAACACATTTAATTTATTCTCCCCAGATTGTATGAATTAAACGTTGTTATTCAGATTATGATTAATAGCCTGTTTCAGACTTGACATTCGTGAAATTGGCCGAACGGATGGTAGCAAAACGAAACATTTCGACTCTGCAGGTAATCTAAATTTAAATACACTATCGTAACCTTTTATTCAAATGAGAGTCAAATACGGACAGACAGATCTCGTTTGAAGTACAGACTATAAACTAGATAGAACTATGGGAAAGTAGTCAGCACAGCACACCTTTGGGATTAGTACCACCTGCGAGTCTCTAGTTTAATTTGCTTCGGTACTACCACAGAATGATGACAGTTACAGTTGATCGAAATCGTAGACTTTCGGTCATTTATTATTTTTTTATTCGAAATACCGACCAAGTATCTTGAAGCCACACTCTTACACTCACTTATATAAATATAACATTAACATTGTTCAGTAATTCAATTCAGTGCAGGCTTCAGCAAAAATCAATAAATATATTTAAAAAAGTTTTATAGTACAAGTAAAACATAACATAATATAAAAAATATTCTTTTATATTATCTACTGTACTACTACTACTAAAGTACTGCTGTCAAATCAGCCAACATTAGCTTCTTTTACAGCCACAATTTTTTCTCTAGTGCTCTAGCACAATTGAATTTTGCCTGTAGTCCGTTAGTGAATTCTTACTAAGTCAAAAGCGCTCGTAGCTCTGCGGTGCTGACGCGCTCGTAGCTGTGCTCGGTGGTCTGAGGAAATCACCGAAGTACAGCAGACCTTACAGACGTCAGTCCTTGGATGGGTGACCGTTTGTGTAGCATTTGATATCGTGAGTTTTCGTGCTTCAGAAGGCAGGTTAGTCCGTTGGTCCCGGTGATAACTAAATGTGATATTCGTTAAGCCATGTTAGAGGCCTAATGGGCGGCTTCAAAATTCTAGCAGCAGGACGCCATTCCCCGGTGGGTCAGCGTGGTGGAGTATGACCCAATATCACACCTTAATATCTGAGAGGAGGTTCGTGCTCAGTAGTGGGACGTTAATGAGCTGAGATGATGATGATGACTTAAGTCAAAATGTAGTAATCCCTACACTAAAACTATTATAGTAGCCTAACATGCGATGATATAGCGCGATGCAGACTTCAGACCTCAGATGTCAGAGCCCAGTCTTAGTTTGTAAAGATGGTGACTCTGCTATACTCTTCAGCTATACTCAAAAAATAAACTCTTGAACTGTTCAGATGCACCACGTGAATCGCGCTGACAGAATTTCTCGATTTAGGCGCTATTTATATGTTACCCAATTATAACAGCATAGGCTGTGGCACCCAAGCGCATTTATCTGCTCATTGGAAATTTTACCCTTCACTGAACTCACATCCGTTTCTTACAACCCGAGCTAGCTACGTTTAGCATCTGTCTTCTTTCTATGCTTACTCTGTGTCAGTAGAATATAAGTAGTGGTCGGATAATGAAAGAGCATGCTTCTTTCCTAGCATTTGTGCGTTTCTGTGCAATATTTTCTTTTCATTTGAGAAACGTAAAAGTAGACATTCAAATCTTGAAAATTCAAATGCGAAGTGAATAAAAATATTGAAACCCAAAGCGCGCTTCTATAGCTAAAGCTGCATTTGTTTTTATGCCACTAAAATGTAGGTATATCACAGTTCGTTTTAAAAAAATACCCAAATGAATGGTTTGTAAGCATATTGTGAATATTTTGATCATTTCACATTAAGTGTTAGTATAATAAAATCACCTTATAGTCTATAATTTTTTTTTATCGTAGCCTTTTCAAATATGCATCAGTTAAGTAAGGAACTATTTTCTATTTTTGCAGGCTCTTATCACTTAGTCTTATCACTATGTCGAAAAACTGCAACATCAGCAACATTGACATATATTTTTTATAGTTCGTTAGTTCAATTTGCCAGATCAACGAGGACGGCAATCCTTCATAGCCTTAGTATGCACACCAAACGCAAAAAAATACACGCCTTCCTGGGCTTAACAGTTAAATATAGGTTTAATACTCGTAGTCTCATGGAGCTACTAGCGCAAAATAATGCATACCCTAGCGAAAATCTCTATGGAAACATCTGCTTCATAGCAATATTGGCAGATACAAAACAATAATAGCCTTCTCGCTGAATTAAATCCGAAATGCTTCAAAGGGGGCCTAATTAAGCAGACAAATTAACATAGAAAAATACAGTAGCGGAAACATAACGGAAAAGATTTGTGATGCAAATAGAATTTAGCATTTTTATAGCCAACCCTGTATTGCTTGACAAACCGTTAAGGCGCAGTTAAATCATTCAATGTAGCCAGCTGGAAAAGTCTTTATTAAGAAAAATAGCTATGGTAACTTTTGCATTTAATAAAGTGAAGTAAAAATAAAAGTTTGTTTTGTCATAAACTATAAAAATATTACTACAATTAAATCAAGAAGCTTAGATTCACTTACATGCAAAAATATAAAAATTTGTGTAAGTAAATCTAGGTGCCAGTTCCGAGCCACCGCTCTATGAGAAGAACTGATAAGAAACTCACAGGCTATGCTCTTTTAAATTATCAATCAAATGTAACAATACAAAACACACACAGTGAATATTGAAAGGGTCCCCAGAAACCAAGTAACCAATAAAGTAGCACCAAGGGAACCTTCCATCACAGTCAAGTAAGTATGTAATGTGAAACTGAGCTGAGCCTGTACAATAGGGGATGCTAAGTTATCATCTCACTTCGTTATCGGTCCACTGTTGGGCTCCTCTTTTTAAAACGAATATGGATAGAACAGAAGTCATTTTCCACCAAAAGGACCTAGTATGGATTGACGAACTGTTTGTGACGTCAAATTGTTCCAACCCAATAGAGTCTTCTTCCATTGCTCTCGTTTTTACAAGTTACGTGTCTCGACGTTACGTGTTTTCCGAACAACGTGAGCGCTCGTACTACTCGACACCAACCTCTCTTTGAAAACTTTATCGGCCTCTGCATATTTTCATCGAATGAAGAAGCATTGAAGTATATTAAAACGCTTTTATAGTTCAAATAAAATAAAAAATGTAGGCTTGTAATTCAAATATGAACAGACAAAAATGATTTCTTAATTTTTCTAGTAAATATTTTTATTCAATAGTCTAATCAGGTGAGACGCATGCTTGCTAATAGCATATTTTTTATTTTGTATCGTAAGTTTATGCGCCTTAAGTTTGATCTTTGTTCCATAGCATTATCAGCTCTTTGCCACGCGGTACCAGCTTATTTCTGCGTGAACCTGGTGGTTGGTAGCAAAATCCAAAGGGCCACTAATACGGCATAACGGCTACCACATAATCATGGTGATAACCGGGACCAATAACCTATTGTATCTTCGCACTGTGCTTTGAGTACAAGCAAAGATTCTGATTAATAGGAATTTGTTATGATATTTTACAAATTTTATAGGGATCCTACCAAGACCTGAGGAGCCTAAGCCAACCTCACCTGCAAGTGGTGCACCTGCCAATAACGGACGAGGCTCTGGCGCACATAACAGTACCCGGTAAGCGGCAATAGGCTCGCCACCTATTACGTGGGACCAACTATATAATTGGCGAAGTGTGGGCGTATAATATGCCTCTGCCTACTCATTCGGGGAAACAGGCGTGAATGTATATATTCACAAATTACCCTGTTTATTATAATGATGTAATGTTTTATTTTAGGAAGGAAGCGCTCAATACGAAATTTCAGCACTGCCAATTATAGCTTTCAAAGACATCGCTCCTGTACCTAAGCTGGCCACCCGAACTAGTCGGGCGGCTCCGATATGCCTAATAACAATGCTGTCTTCACCCATTCAACCTAAGTCGCCAATGTTTACCTTAGATTCCAACACTGTCTCATGCAAAATGATATAAGTACCCAATTGTGCAACCATTCAACGACTGTCTACCATATACCCCGATGATGGTATGATATTTAAGCGTTACAACGTGTAATCAAATAATTTAATATGAAAACTGAAATTCAGTCTGGCACCTACTTCATCAACGCTGGCAGCTCGCTCATTACACCTTATATTTTCACTTCATTACCATCATATTTTGTTACTCCTCTCCGCTTACTGTCCCATTTTTACGTCGCTGCTCGTGAATAAAATTGTCCCTTATTAAAGCGTTGCTAATTAAATTTACAGCCGGTGTAAGTTTCACCTGGCAAGCTTAATCCATTCTCGATGACACCACAACAATGTTATTTATTATTTTTAAATAAACTTGTAAAGTTATTAACTCGAATATCGCTACTTTTATGTTCTTTGTTTTTTTTTGCTTCAGAGTTAACGATGATTTTGACAACAAAATACGTAAACTTATTAGTGGGAGTTTTTTTAACCGAGTAAGACCGCGAAAAAGTTGATTATTACAAGCAAAAATATTTCGTCCAATAACTATAGAAGCATTATTATACAGCTATTGGACATTGTACATGCAAAAAACAAATTAAAAATTAAAAGTAATACAGTGGTAACTAAATGACAACAAATGTTGAAAGACGAAAAATTGTTTAATGTTAACTTTAGGGATAATGCAGAAATGTTCAAAAGGGTTACCGCGGCCCCTGACATAGCAGCTTGCACAACACTCCTTAAATTTGCAGCATCATCATCTGCATCATAGCAGGTTCAAGAAGAAGAAGAAAGGTTTTTAGTGAATAAAAGTCTGGAACATCATTCCGCTTTACCCACAGCAGGAAGCGGTCATTTGACAATTAGACAAAAAAAGAAAACAGGTCGAATCATCTAAAAAGCATTTTGTGCTGTTCTCTTCTCAAACTGTTGTTTTGCATGATTTGAATTCTATTATATATATTCTCGATCTTTAGTAGCTTTTCAATCTCATCCCGCCCTCTCCTTTCCTCTCCCGAACAACACGTGCTGGACTTAGAACCATCCATATACTGTGCAGACTATCAGCACTCGAAACAAGTAATTTGGTAAGTCGTTTGAGTAAGACCATCAAGCTCTGGAATTCACTGCCAGCTCATGTGTTTCATATAATCATGAGTCTTTTAAGCAAGCCGTGAACCATTATTTTAGCTGGTTGTCATGAGTGGGTGCACTTTGTACCATGCTTATTTCAAGATATGAAGCGCCTACATTTTGTTGGACTGCATAGATTGCTTTTCATCAGGCAGAAGCTAGTGATTATACGTGTCAATAAAAAAAATCTTATATATATTTTGTACTGATGTTCTGTCAGAAATGTTTTGGCGAGATATACTCGTATCTCCTCGCACAAAAACAGATGTTGTGAATCATTAGCACAACCATTAGATACTTCTTCAGAACCTGCGAATAAAGGAGGAAATCTTTTATGAACTGGATGCAAGAACTTTTGTGTATATGTTAAGCTAATATTATATGCCAAGCTAAACAGACATTTAATATCGTTTTCATTTATTACTCGCTTATAATTTTCCCTAGACTTTGCATAAAATAAAATAGAGATTTTTCTAATAAAAAAGATTTTGCCACTAGATTTAAGCCTAAGATTTAGCCATAAGAGCTAGGTATCTATAATCTTAAGTCCAAAGATTCTCTCAGAGAGATGTTTTAAAAAAACATATTAACGGTTGAATCACAGTATATATTTGATAATATAATGTATTTCGCAAAAACATTAATACTTTTGATAAAAATTCAAAAGTGAATAATTTTAATACTAGGAATATAAATAAGCTCTCTTTGCCAAATTGTCGACTTCACAAAACTAAAAAATCATTTGTGGGAAATGGTATCAGATTTATAATAAAATTCAGCAGGAAATAATTGATCTACCATTGCCAACTTTTAAAACTGTAGTTAAAAAGCAGTTTCTTCAAAAGGGGTATTATGCTGTTAATGATTACTTATCGGATAAACAAGCTTGGGCTTAACATTTTTAACTTGTATGTGTATATTAGAATAAAATGTCAACCAGATCATTGTCGTGACCATCCCCTATTGTACAGGCTCAGCTCAGTTCAGCTCAGCACAATACATACTTGATACTTACTGTGATGGAAAGTTCGCTTAGTACTACTTTCATTATCTTCAAATATTCGCTGTGTGTGTTTTGTATTGTTTTAGTTGATAAAAATAATGTAAAAGAGCATAGCCTGTGAGTTTCTTATTAGTTTTTCTCACAGAGCGGGGGCTCGGAACTGGCACTACGATTCACTTACACCTAATTTTTATTTATTTGCATGTAAGTGAATCTAAACTTTGTAATTTCAGTGTCGTAATATTTAGTTTTTTTTATTTAAGTATATTTTATTTGACGTTTTCAAGTGCTATGTAATACTCGTAGTTTATGAAATAAAGAACTTTTTACTTTACTTATCTTCCCACTCCGTTCGATGGCCGCAAAGGCTAAATATTCTATATTGGTCTTGTTTTGAGTGTTTCTTATATAACTATGAAATATAAATTTTACTAGTTATAATCATAAAGCTATTCTCGAACCTCTTAATGTTTAACAATATCTACTTACTTTCAAATTAAATGTATTAAATTTAAGATTAGCCATTTGGCCAGAGAACCCTAAAAAATCTGAGAATAATGTATGTATAAATTCACGTCTCTAATCTAATATATTGCCTATTTAGAAGAAGTTTGGAAGCGTTGTCGTGGAAGAGAATGAAACGGTGTTTTATATCTCTCGCATCATTTAGCAATTACCTTAAATCTATAGGGCAACATTTTTACCTTTATCAAAAGGGAAATGACTTGCATGTTACGGAGTGACGGAGAAAGACGAAATAAAAGCGTGTCATATTTAACTTTAAAAAATGGTTTACATAACAAGGCTTTAATTTTTTTTTCATTATATTATTCACTGTATTTACATGAATTAAATTTATATTTTTATGATCGATATGGTGTGGTGGTGAGTATAACCGCACTTCGCTTCTGAAGACGTGGATTCCCCCACAGGGCAAATCTTTGTGTGCATAAACATGAGTATTTGTTCTGGTCTGGGTGTTTTTCTATATATACTATGTATGCATTTATAAAAATAATATATTTACGTATGTTGATCCGTTATGTTGTATCCATAACACAAGTTCTTAAAGATGCTTATCTTGGAACTGAATAACTGGTGTAATTGTTAGAAAATATTTATTACTTATATTTTAATGCGTAGTTAATTTGTCCCTACCTGTGTGGAAGTCAACAAAGTTTTAAGTAAGCATTTTCTATTAAAAGTAAAATTAATCTAAATGATTACGATTCAAGTTAAAATATTAATAAACGATTGCATCTACCTCTTATTCTTTTTTTTATTAATTGCGAATGTTTATATGTAGGCAAAAATGATGGGTCACCGATTTTGTAAATTTAAATCAATTTGTCAACGTGGCGAGGACCTTTAAGGATATAACTTTTTTTACTACTGAAATTTACCGTGTTTCACGCTCCTTTTTCGCTATCAGAATTAGTGAAGAGCTACATGACTTTTTTTTGGTAGTAATTCCAGTCTCACACGATAACGCGTGCCGCTACACCATCCCAAGTCCCCAAGGAAGCCCAACAACTGAACATTCACCTCTCTCATAAAGTTTACTTTTAACCGATTGTTGGCAGACTAAATCAAGTCGTCAATCAATTTTGCGGGTGGACATCACACGACTAATTGTCTGCCGCTTAAATACGCGAGATAATAATTATCATTTCAGCCATTTAAAGTCCACTGCTGAACGTAGGCCTCCCAAATTGCGTTTCACATTGATCGATCCTGTGCCGGCATCCACCGGCTCCCTACCGCCTTGACCATGTGTGACAATGCATGTAATCAAATCATATAATTAATATCGTTCAGTAATTAACTAGCTTGAGCTTTGCTTAAAAGCATAGTCAGATAGTCTAAATCCATTTCTTAAGTCTTTTACACCTAACAGTTGGAGAAAGGATTGATTTAAATATCGATCAAAATAATTGCCATAGTCACGCTACTACACTTTGGGTACCACTGATGATACTGCTGGAATATAAGAACCATAAGAAGACTGAGTCTCATATTTTTATAACCCGAAAACAGCGAGCCGTTAAGGCGCTATAGTACTATTTTATTAACCCATAAAACCATCAATTGAGTGACCTACTTACCAATTGTGGTAATTTCCATCTGAAAAACTAAAATTTATATAGATATTATTTGATATCGTTATATCACATCCCGTCGAATGTGAAAAACTTCCCTTCAGTTCGAACGAAAACTGTTCTTTTGCAGAAATCATCACGTTTCCTCAATTAAATTTAAAGCGACACAAAGAATAACTTTTTTAAAATTAAAGTTTTTATTCAGTGACCGAATACTTGCAACATAATTACTTTTTATTACCTACATACATACACAAAGTCACGCCTGCATCCCCGATGGGGTAGGCAGAGACATATTATGCGCCAATTCTGTTGTTGGTTCCGCGTAAAAGGTGGCGAGCCTATTGCCGCTTAACGGGCACTTCTATGTTTGCCAGAGCCTTGACCGTTAATCGACAGGTGCACCACTTGCAGATGAGGTTGGTTTGGGCTCCAGAGATGATGGTAGGATCCCTGTACACCCCTCCTGTTTTATATAACTTTAACAGATATCATCTGGGGGCTAAAGTAGAACTCATTAAAATTTGAGATAAGTTTATTAAACAAGTCCTCATGATGCACAGTCAGCGGGGTTCTGGTTTGACTTAAAATGCGACCATTGACTGTTATGTACAACATCCAAGAGAAGATAGGAATCTGAAACAAGATACTATAGTGTTTTTTTTTTGTGTTATAAAATTCTAACCAAAATATATGAGGGTATATAAATTTTAAAATTATTGTACAGATAACATTTTAACACTCACTTAAGATAACCATCACCAAAACTAATACTGTTGTTTCTTACAAAAAAAAAAATTCGTATAAGTTCCTGAAATAACTTTCAAAATGCATCAGCTCTTTAGTTGTATGAAGCTTCACTTTTTTTTTTGGAAATAAAACTTAAAAAAAGAGATAGACATATATTAAAATTTTTAATTGAAAACAAAATAAAAAAACACAATCTATTTTATACTATTTGTTACTAAATGATCGCGATCGTGGAATAGCGTCTATATTGAAGTTATCAATTAAATTGTATATATTTTGTTTTAATCAAAATTTAAGCTGTGAAGATGCAAATATTCAGCTCAATTTTACTCCGGAAAGTGAGTGAAATTTTACGTCCAAGCTCTGATTACACACAGGCACAGGTAAATATGAGCAAGTAAAAAAAGGATTATTGGAATTTTCACCTATTTTGGGCACAAACAAAAAGGGGATCTATAAATGAAAGTATAAACACGACATATGAAATTGTAGCCATTGTGCTGACAAAGGCAATGCCGTGTATCATGATTTATGCGACTGCTAATAAATAATTATATTAACTTCAAGAGATTCCTAAAAAAGTCCAAAAATTCATTCTATTTTTTTTACGGGTCTGAAAACTTAAAAAATCTTAATTTTTTTAAACTATACCATAGTACTTGAAAAACAGTCCAAATATGACTACACTGAAATCACGTAGCTGCGATTCACGAACTTGCAACAAAAGAAAAACTAAGTCTCCACTATAAATTTTTAATATGGTCGTAGAAAGCTTACGCCCAGCGTGATCCTGCAACTTGCTTGCAAGATGTACTAACATAATATGAAGAAAAAAACAGGACGACCAATTATATTGCGTAATTTAAATTGTATGTTTTTCCCTTCGATGGCCAATATGGCGTTGAGGTCAGTATATCTGCACTTCACTCCAAAGGTCGTGGGTTCGATTCCTTCGCAGGACAAATCTTTGTGTGCATTAACATGACTATTTGTTCTGGTCTGTGTGTTTTCCTATGTATATTAAGTACGTTTATCCGTCTTATAGTATCCATAACAAAAGTTCTTAATGATACTTATCTGGGAACTAAATAATTGGTGTTATTGTAAGAGAACAATCATTTATTTATTTATTTAGTATCCATATCACAACGTTATGCGTGCTTGAGACTCTATGATTTCAGCTGCCAAGTCGCGCAGTTTATGCTTATAATTTACACATGTTCTGCGTAATTGTGATAAATAATTGCATAGCTGTCGTTATATAAAGCACGTGCATGCAATTTTCTGAAATTGCATGCTTCAACGTTAGTACTACGGAGTTTGAAATGAAAGGGGCAATATACTTGTAATTAATATAACTTAGATGTGACACTATTGACTTTATTGCACTATGATTTACCACAAACTGTGGAGGCAGGAACCTGCTGTCTTCTCCACGCACGCATGATGCGTTCGGTTCCCAGACAAGACATATTATTATGATTGTGCGCATGGATAAGAATATCTATGATATCTTGGTCTGGGTGTTTCCTATATATACCATGATCCTAGCATAATGCTGATTGCCCTTTTTTCAAATGGTAAACCATCAAATGACCCTATCCCTCTGTGGAAAAAGCGGAAAAGTGTGTCAGACTTTTATTGACTAAAAACCGTTCGTTCCTCCATAAGCCGACTATGTCACGGGCCGCGGCTAGCCTTTTTAGGAGTCCTGCGACCATTCTGGTTGCCCTAGACTTAAACTTAGGGCCAAGGGTCTGCTCACTGGTCTAACCAGAATTGGCTGGCTTTCCCGTCACCGTCTGACCTCCGCAAGCCAAAGGGAAATATAGATGTAATGTTGAACCAGCTTTCAAGATGTTAGAAGGCACTGACTTCCTAATGCCAAATATATTATTATGTATTCGTATTTTAATGCTCATAGTACACGTGGGGCTAGAAGCGCTGTGTGAGATGTCTAAATTTTATTTTAATTATTATTTTCGTTTTGTTCTCTAAGGCTTATGTTATAATAATCAATTAAAATACCACAAAATCCCAAATAAAAAGGTTTATTCGCTTTTTTAACTTTAATGCCAAAACCTCTAAACTAATTTGCATGAAATCTGACCGAAAAAAGTTTCAATTCCAGAGGAATAATATCACATTTTACTCGATGGAAAAACGGTGGAGGCGCTTAATCTGACCCGATTTTTATATATGTGTTTCAAAAAGTGTTGATAGATTTTGGATGATTCTATTTTCATATTCGAATAACATAAACATTTCCTGCCCATTACCCCTTTGGGGAAACGGGCGTGTTGTTGTATGTGTGTAGGGACTAGCTTAAAATTTGTTTCTTATTTATTATTAAAAAGAAACATCACAAAAGGGAAAACAGGGCACATCTGGCACATGAAGTAACATGCAGTGTCTTTTATATACACCATAAGCTCGATTAGCAATGACGGTGTGTGAGATTGTTAATGCTGGGCTAATGGATTTTGTGCAAATGCCACTCATATGCAACAGGATTTAGAACTTATGGTAATTTGACAATGAACAATAAGTAGAATTACACAATACGTAGATATAAACTGATAGCAGGGAAGGAGGGTAATGATTTTAAGAAGATCTCATTTAAAAGTATGTATTCTATGTATGTAGGTCTGGTGAAAGAGGTAAGACTAATTATACTATGGTTATAAAATGTTCTTCTTTGCGTTGCGGAAGTCCGACGACAGTAGCTCCATGTAATAACTGAAATACAGCCAAATCAGGTTCGACCAGTGAGCAGACCCTTTTTTTTTTTGTTTTACGTCGGTAACAAAATGCATTTACGCACTGCCTTCCGGCCAAAGGGGGACCGAAAGGGGGTGTGGGACTCACCACCGGCAGACACGACCGCCGGCAGCATACCCACTAAAAATCTTTCGACGACGCCCGCCGCTTGTTGAGAAAGAGGTGGGGGCCAGTACCTGGGTTGCAGCTTTTGACACCCCGCCTGCGGCCAACGTCCCCCGGACCAAAACCGGGAGGACCTCCTCAGAGAGGCGCAGTGGACGCGCCCCTCCTACCTCCCCCTGCGACCATAGCGTGCGTGGCCGACTTCCCGGAGGGTCCATGGTTAGACAGCAGGGGCCCCCTGCCCCCGCTGCCTAGACCCTCCTGGCGCTGCTGAGCGGGCCCTCCTGGCCTACCCGCAGCGCCCTCCATAGGTCCCTCTTAGTTTCCCCCCCGGTAGTCAGTACTAAGGGCACCCAGAGTCGTCGGTCTCTGGGTGTTACCTTTTCCCTGGCGCCTCCTGCGCCCTACCGGTAGGTACTCAGCCCCCCCACCACGACAAGGTGGAGACCAGTCGGGGGGGCTGTGAGCAGACCCTGGGCCTCTAGCTTAAGTCTAGGCCTCTAGGGCAACCAGAATAATGCTAGGATATGATATTGATTTAATAGTAAGGCACGGTACGAAAAAATGAGTTATTATAATTAAAACAGGCAAACGTGTTACAAAATTAGCACACATTTTCACTTTAATGTTATTTCAATTGTGTTATGGGATTAACGAAAGTTGGGAAAGTTGGGAATGTATTTATAATTCAGAGAAATTATGCTTTTTATTTTTTTAACCAGATAAATTGCCTAATTGAACAAGAGAGACTAAAGAAATAATTAATGAAGTTAGGTATTCTTATCCTGTATTTACGATATTGTTATATATATTAAATTAAAGAAACTCATGGATTTATTTAAACAACAGGTGATGTGTACTAATAAAATGTCATATCGTATATTTTAAACATGCTTCGTATTAAATATTATATAAAATCGCATCACAAGTCATTAGCCCCAAATTTATTTATGAACTCTTTACCATCTTTTAAGCAAAAATAATAATTCAATATAACATCATCTACAGTAATAAATTAAATTTAATAGCAATCAGAAAACATTCGTCTCAATATGCGGTTTATAAACTGTGCCTATTTTTATTATTATGTTATTAAAAAACACAAAAGAGAATTTTATTAAACCTAAGTGTCTAATATATCCCATGATGAATATTTTCGTCATTTGTCACGTACGAAAAGGAGATTTCTTCACAAACTGCGGGTCACTAGGTCAGAGCCCGATTTATTATAAGAGACCCTTCTGCATTTTAACGACACGGCTGCTACGAAAAAAGTTTTTACTCCACGTGGTTCCCTTTGCCATTTTCCTTCGAAATGACCTTGAATAAAAACTTTTTAGTGCCTTCGTCTGTATGTCATTAAATACAGGCGGATGTAACTTTGGTTCGGGCTATGCTTTGAGGTTTTTCATATGAGTTACTTCCTAGGATAACTGAAGTATACGACATAGACCAAAGTAGCAGTGAAGTAGCAGTAGGCAGGGCATAGCACATTAAACACAGGGTATTAGGGCAGACTAGTTTCTAGAGGTTTTCTGCCTATGTTTTAAAGTGGACTTATTTAATTTAAGATGACCTTACAGTAAGCTAAAAAGTCTGGATGATACTGTTTTTTGTATATGTGTTATTTTCAAGAAAAAGGATGTAATACTCACACAATGATGCGCGACACTTCTGTCCCAAGTTACTATAGTATCTTTCATTTGCTAATAGGGAACAGTGCTGTCACCCGATTTTTGAGTTTATGAGTAATCTCTCTTGCCACAGCTACCTAGCTACCCTTCAAATAGTTATGATACGGCCGCAGAATATTTAGCACTGCTTAGGTGTCCTCTGATACATATACACACATTCCAATAGCTTTTCTATTCGTAATATATAGGAAAACTATTAGAAATTTCTTTTTTTATGTAAAAAAATATTATAAAAATGTTTGAACCAAGCATCGTTTTACATATTAATATTGTCTACTTTGTAACAATTCCCGCGCTACGCTACTTGTTACAAAGATATTTTTAATCCATCACTTGCTTACAATGGATTTGCGCAAAGTAACGCCTGAATCAATAAATTATTGTCTACTTTTGTGAGTGTAAAACTTAAATGATGGTGCATAAATAAATAGCATTTAAGAACTATTATACTGACTCAAACTTTTGCCTTAACTTTTCAAACCCGTCGGTTCTCCTGGCTTTATTGAAATTCTATTCTTAATTTTCTTCTGGCAGTAGTCTACCACTACACACACGAAGTACAACTAACAAAGTTAATTACTTACCCAAAAATCATTACTAACATATTTTTTCTTAGAAATTCACATAAAAAGGACCTTCATAAGTATAAATATCTATGGGTAAGGAAATTACTCAAATATGTAAGGGCGTGCCTTTACCGGCTACCGCAGCCCATTAAGGAATTTAGGGATGGTTTTCGGGCAAAGAGCCTTTGCGTATTTATTATAAGGATCCTATAGAAAGACGGTCCTTCACGTTCTATAACATTACGTACATACTGAATAAAACAAGGCAAAAAGGTTTCTTCACTATTTAACACATTCTATTTAACATCACGTCTTTCATTAAATGATTTGGGTCGTGAAAACATTTATTTTCACAAATAAAAATAGCTTTTATTTCAGCAAATTTCTCCACATATGATTCTTTAATTTATTTTGGTTTTGATATTATACTTTTTGAAACTGCTTTTTATATATTTATATTTCAAGGGCATGTTGAACTATTAAACCCAGAAATGTGACATAGGTACTTGTAATTCTTACATAACGTAAACGAGTTGTGCTTGAAAGGGTTCTTTCATGTTCGGCTTAAGAGCCATGGAGTGAACGCGGCTTTCATGCAAAAGTGGTTGTATTGTTTTTGAATCAACTTTCTATAAAATTCTCTATAATATACCAGACTAAGCAATTTTTGAGTGTATAGGAATTCTACCAAAATATAAGAAGCCTAATCCAACCTCATCTGCAAGTGGTGCACCTGCCGATCATCGAGGCTCTGAATAGAATAGAATAGATGGCTATATATGGTATATCAGTATATGGTATATGGTATATCTATATATGGCTATATAGCTATATCTGGCTCCCCAAAACGGGCTAGCGGCAATAGGCTAGCCACTTATTACGTGTAATCAACAATAAAACTGTTGGTGTGGGCTTATAATATGCCTCTGCCTACCCCATCGGGAAAGAGGCGTGATTGTATGTATGTATGATTCTTACCCCGTTTCATGCAAAGGATAGAAATGTATCCCTTTGAGTGCCATATTTGCATAGACTAGTGATTATATTTCAACACTGCAAAATGTTATTAGTAGTCCATGCAAATTAGGCGAACTACTAACAAAATTGTAATTGAAAATTCTTTTGACATTTAAATTGGTACATTTGACGAATGTTTCAAATTGTTTATGTATTCAGTCAGATTGCAGGTGTAATCTAAATTAAAAACGCTTACAGAAGTTACTCTAAACATTACTTACATAATGAAGATTATTGCTTGAATATGTTTTTGAAGATTACAATAATTGATATAATTGTATATCTAAGGTAAACTTTCTGCTACTAACAAATTGAGTTATTTATTGTTTAATTACAGATAATAAAACAAATGTTTTTGGAATCGTTAAAAAATAGTCACTTATTTTGTAACGTATATCTTGCAGTGCATATAAATTATACGAGTATAAATACTAAGGCAAGGAGGTTTAATGAGTATTATTAACACAATACAACTTTATATTATAAGTTTCCATTCATAAAAGCTTTGAGAGGAAAAAGCTTAAATGATTTAGATACCTATTTTGATTTGGAAATTTTATAGATTGAATTTTTTTATGAGACGAACAATATTATGTTCAAACAATAATTTCTAATTATTTAATTAAATAATCACGAACGCACCTACTGGTCTATGTCAGTGATGCAAACCGAGCGCCGCTACGGAACATAACTTGTCAAGTTTTATGTTTTACTTACACAGATACATTTTTGCTAAATTAACTTTCTTTGGTTTTAAATTAATATAGTTCATATACCTTCATCGTATTTCTACGACTGCTAAAAGCGACGGGAATAAATTGTCTACCTGTTTATATTAAAATTAATGTCAGCATTACGCCAGGTGTCGCAGACCCATCGGATGACCTCTGATGGTGCTCCCTGAATATTCATTCTATGTTAAAATAAATACGGAATATTTATGTGCATGCCCCTCTTATCCCTCCACTTCACATAAACCAAATATTAGAGGCCGCTATTAGCATGACTGCGAAGAATTTTACATTTGCTTTGAACGTAAAGGGAAACGTTGCTGATATTAAAATGAGCATACCTGCACAGTTAAACAAAACATGTTGTACACAAGCCTAATATACATCAATTAACGTTTCCGACCCTTGCAAATTTCCTGAATTTTACTTTTACTTATTATGATTGTACGGTAACGTAATTTGCATTGTCCTTTTGAGTTTCATTAGGGACATAAGTCATGAATAGTTGTGTTGATAACGGTCGTCCATGTTTATTTGACTGAAGAAAAAACGGAAGGAGGATAAGACCTGCTTCAGTCAGCCTGTATACGTTTTACCATATCAACTCTTAAATTTATTTTATGAACGCATAAAATTTTACATAGGATCTTAATGGTTCTTGTACCAAACCATTTGTCTATACCTTTTTTTCATTATTGTTAACCGAATCTGTAATAGTTTTGTAAACATTCTACTTCAATATTTATGTGCTATGTATGTTAAGTATATATTTACAATAAAAAAAGGATGTAAGTATGTTTATCCGTTGTTTAGTATCCGTAACACAAGTTTCTAAAGATTCTTATTTTGGAACTAAATAATTGGAGTATTGTCAGATAATATTTATAATTAACCAACCATCTAAGAACTTTTTAAGGCTACGTTGTGCATCAAAAAGATAAATCAGAAACTAAAAGAAACCCCTTTAGTGTGCTAGTATAGTATAAACTTAACCAGTTTTTTCTTTAATTCCAAATCCACCGCTCTTAAAGATTGAAACTTATAGCTAATGACGGATATTATATACACAGGTTTCAAATATATTACGGGATAACTATGAGAGGAGGTTTATAACGACATATTAGGAATAGGTATTATATAAGGTAGGCACAATTAAGAAACACACTATAAAACTTAACACACACGCACAAAGTATAAGTGTATAGAAAATGCAAAAACAGATATAATTATAATTTACATCATATATTATTATTTAGCGTTGGCTATAATCTGGCAAATGCCTTCCCTAAAGGAAGGGAGTGACAAACAGAATAAATCTAATGAAGTAAACTTATTATTATAAGTTTTCTGCAAGCGATGTATCACAGAGTTTAAAAGCAAACAGCAAACATGTGCCTTCCTTTTCAATAAGGATCCAATAAAGTATTAACAGGTCCCAAGGGAAAGATTCGTTGCCCTTCTACGACCTCTCACTTTCAGTGCATAAGTCAGCCCCCTCTTACAAATTCTTCTTCTTTCTTTTAAATAATGGCTTCGTGCGGTTTGCACATTTAGCCAGTGTCAAGTAAGAGATATTTCATAGTATAGAATGTACAGTAAATGAGAATGAGTGGTGATAAAACTTATAAATGATAAATTACCCTAAACCTCTTGAGTCTTCCGTAAAAATGTGGGACTACACTGAGATCTCACATGGACTTCATGAGAGAATTTCAAAAGTGATGTTGCACTG
This sequence comes from Musotima nitidalis, assembly GCA_949126915.1. NCBI lineage: Eukaryota > Metazoa > Arthropoda > Insecta > Lepidoptera > Crambidae > Musotima > Musotima nitidalis. The sequence continues at coordinate 10,416,542 of OX421426.1, read as the reverse complement.
TTTTGTTTCATCTATGAACACTAATGTACGTTCACAAACACTTAACGGTTAATAATGTACTGATATTAAACATTAATGTTCGAAATATCACAAATTTTAGAAAACAAAACAAAACTGCAGGCATGACGCTTCACTTTCCCGCCAAGTAGGCTTACAAATTCTTAGATATTACTTAACAAGTATTTTTTTCCATCATTTAAGCAAGGCAAGTTTCCTATTGAACTTGATAGTGGAAGTCTAGTAGCTAATATCTCAGTTTCGTGTCCAATCTAACGTTACATAAGGAAGTATATTATTACACAAATGATCGATCTTATATCCCAAAACCTTGCGGGAGAGTCTCGAAACCAAATATATTCCTTACTAATTTCTGAGGCTTCCACCCTTGCCCGTGTGAATTATCTTATTACATCTTGAGCTTATCTCTAAAATCGGAATTTTTTTAAGTAAAAGATAAAGATCGCACTGTCTTTTAATTAAATGAATTGATGTGTTTGTTTGATATTAAATAGGGAACAATTAGAATTTTCAAAATTGAGTTAAGGGAAATTGAGTTAAGAAATACTGAAATTGTATTAATGTAGAAAACTTTTGTTCTTCTATTATATTTTTTATAGTAAATTCTAAAAGAGTAGGTCCCACTTATGTTATAATTATTGCATAATAACATCGCTTTTATCGGTTTTTATGGGGACCACTTGATAATTTTTTTAATTAAAAAAAAGTATTGTTATCAGTTCAATCAAATCACAATTGACGAAAAAATATACTTCAATTGTTCTTAAATAAAAAATATTCTTTTAAATTTGTTTCAAAAAGTGAAGACGACCGCCTATTCGTGGCAATTTACTTTGTTTTATTTAAAATATTTAGTCATGCCTGTTTTCCCAAAGAGGTAAGCCAATCATATTTTTGGTCTCACGTAATAGGTAGCCAGCCTATTGCCGCTTACCGGGAATTTAATTTAAAAGTATATATCTATCCGTCCTGGTCCATTTAAAAATATTGGGATATGATGTTACTTTTGAAGAGCAACGGTTGATGAGGAAAGGTTATAAGCCACACTATACAGCTGTGGTGATCAATTTATTTTTGATTGATTTTGAAACAATAATCTCTGAACATTTGAAAGTTACTGCTGTAAATAAAAATTAACAAAGCAATTAATACCGACTTTTGAAATGGGCTTGCATAATATAACGAATTGGTACATTACTTAAGTATGTACTCATTTATTAATTTAATTAGTCATTTGGCAGTAACTACCAGATGAAATTCGAATCAAAGCCCATCAAAGTGTAATCGGTTTCGCTTCGATTTTGATCCCTACGAATACCAACAGTACTAAATGTGAATGTGTGGGTTTGGTAACTTTAACTTGGGACGCCTAAGGTCAAAATTGTGCGGAATTATTACTAATTAATTCTATAATTTACCACTGACTGTTAGAAAATTTGATTTTAGTAAATCCAATTTTTATTAAAGGAAATAGTTTAATTTATTTCAATTTCATCACTTCTGAAGTTATGACCTATATTATTAAGGGTTCACTCAGGAGGTACTTAATGTACTTACTGCCAAGTTTTGGGGATCTGAAATGTTTAAGATACAATATACTAGCTATAGTACTTATTTGCCTTTCATAAAATATTATTTTATTCACTACTTTTAACTAAAAATTTGACCTGATTGTAGTATATTTTAGTTTATTTAACTCTTATCTAACTTATAAATATCAATAATCATAGTTCCCAACGACATTATTCCTAAAGCAGGACATGTACAGAATGATGAAATTCATCGACATTCGATGCACGATCCGAATCCAATATTATTTCCATATTCGCAGTAGCTGGCTCGGCTTAAAGCACATTGTGAGCAATTCACGGCGGCTTAGCACCCAAAGAAATGCACCTGGAATTTGTTTGGGTTCATTCAATCCTGGAGAGATGTGGGTGGATCTGATAAAATAGAAATGGAGTGCAGGTTTAAGCGAAGACTTTTGCAGTAGAGCTATTTGTATTAACTTTCCTGATTATTTACGATGATTATTTACGAGGTATTATATTTTTGTCTACTAACTTGCTTTAAGAATCAGTAAAGATACATATTACACATTTTCCTGAATATTCAATCACATATTTTAAATAATTTATTAACGCAGGTGTTATTTTGTAGAAATCCATTGCAAGCAAGTAATGTTTAAATTGACTTTTTCATAACCCGAGATCAATGGAAACAGGAAACAAATGAGCCGGCAGCGAATTCCAGAGCTTAGTGGTCTTACTCAGAAACAACTTCCCAAATTTGTTTGTTCGAGTGCTGTAGTCTGCACAGCACAGCACTACACAATACACATGCTGGTCTTAGAAACCGATTTTCACGCAACTATGAGTATTTTTTCCCGAAAAGTCGAGATATAACGAAGAAAAGTTTTTGGCCCTTACACAGGGCATCTTAAAAATGTTGAGTACTGTCGTGTAGATGTCATTGATAACTGGATGTGTAATAATTTACCTAAATATTGTTGTAAATGCTAGTACTAAAATTAAATTAAACTTAAATATATGCAATATAAGTTTTGGCTTTGCTCAAAAAGGGGATCATTAGGTACTTGCCTTAAAACATATTGTAATAGCCTTATTAACACATTCATGAATACAATAAAGAATCTCACTTTGACTTTGAATTATTTATCGGTACTTGTATAAAGACAACGGTACTCACCTAATGGGCAAGATAATTTTGTCGTGCGTTTAATATTTTCAACAAAACAGTACACAAAGTATTTTTATATCGCACTATCATACTCAATGATTTCATTACCTACATAGTTATAATCCTCTTTCATGTCCCAAGGTTGGGACCAAAGTGGTCAGATGACATACATATTGGCATGATCCTCTTTATTAGACCTTTCTATTAATAGATGGTCAATATCCATTATAACCGACCTAAGTTAACAAAACCTAAAGAAAGGGGCGTGACTATCAATATAATGCCGAGTGCTAATGGCTCAGCGAGACAATATGGTCGAAACGATTACCGAAGTTAGGCAAAGTTTCATAGGTCAGTCATTGGATGGGTTGGTGTGTGCTTTTTAATTTTCAGCAAGATTTGGTACGTAAAGTAATTAATCATTCTAATATTATGTACATATAAGATTTGTATATTCAGATGTTTGTACAAAATGAAGTCAAAAACTATTGGACTGAATTCAAAAATTATTTCACCACTAAAGCGCTACATTATTCCTGAGTAATATAGGCTATAATATGTGTTTCTAGAAAATATTTGGGATCCCTGGAAACTCCAATAATGTAACCTATGGTGAAAAATGTTAAACAAATACCAAGCGATGGCGTGTCACTCAACAGTAATAAAATCTCAGTGAGTGAAGAAGTCTGATTTTGTTAGTACCTGTCTGGGGCTAGGCAAATCGATTTTGGATATGCGTACCCGAACTTCTCAAGCTATTGCTGGCACAGCCTTGCTACCCTACCGTATTAGCAATATCCGTCCCCAATTATTCCATGTCCAACCTCCCACTTCCCAAACGTGAAGTCGGAGCGGTCGCATCCTAATATAAGTTGATTAAACTTAAAGGATGAGATCTACATACGATGACCTCGCTGCTAGACTTATGTCTATGAACAAATATTTTAAATTTATATTCGACTACGTAGCGCTAAATAAGCTTTTGTTAGTTTTATTTAAATCCTCTGAAATAAAACTCGAACTCGGTTTAAGAACAATCACATAATTGTGACATATCAATTTTGATGCAATGTACCACAAACGGTCATCTATCTTAGGGTTGCTGCTTTACTTCGGCCGTTTCTCACCACCTAATATCACGGAGCAGATATTATCATTGTTTTAACGTGACAACGTGTTATAATTCTATAGAGCCGGCTGCACGCACGAAAAAACATGACTCATGCGGCGTTACCTCGCTCTGAGGCGTTCCATGTAAGGCTTAAAGTGCAAACTAAAATTTTCCTTTGAAAAACGCTACCATTCCATCAGTATTTTCTTAAGACGTTGTCACGCTTAACTATCGTCAGTAAACCGACTTTACAGACAACAGATTTTTTAACCCTTTAGGAGGCTCTGGTCAATATATAACCAGCATAAATTGAACCTTGTGCAGTTTAGTTATGGTAGAAAATCAATAAAAAGTTTAACTTGCTCTGCCTGTTTTAAAGTAAATATGTGTTAAGACTGAGCTGCCACTGCTTGTTACATAAATTTACTTAGTAATTTAGAAGTAGTTAAGAAAATTGTATAGGCCAGATTTTGGATTTTGTAGTGGAATGCTTCAAAACTTACATGAACTTATAAGTGGCACTAGTGAAGACCTTGTTCATGTTAAAACAAAAAGCATTTATATCAGACAAATCTTTTACTATATTGCTCGACAATTTTATGCCATTTTAATGCTTTCTAATCACATTAGTTCGATTGGGGAATAGCAGTAAGAGCGCCAGCAATACATTGAGATAATGGCGTAGTTTATCTCTCTCAGTTCATTATAGTTCGATACGTTGTTAGTAAAACCTTTTTCCTTAATGTAATTTTCGTAGCATCTTTATCACAAAACAGAGATAGCGTTTATATTAGGTTCCTATATACTTAATTTATATAAGCGTAAGACGACCCATAGTGTAAAGGTCGGTACATAAAGTCAGCAATCACGCCGGTGTATGTATTATATATTTACTCATGTAATTTTTAAAATTAAACGAGACAGAAATATAATTGTATATTTCAATAGGAAGTTTCTGCTGTTAACAATTAATCAGGAAACTGGTTGGTTATCACTAGAAGTATATCTTTTGCAATACAGGATGTATTTTTGCATTTGCATTTTATAGTTTTAAAGAATAAATCAAAGGATTGCAAAAAAGCACTATAGTCCTTTTCACCTAGGATGAGTTCTATGACATATCGATTTTTGACACCTGTAGAGTTGTTCTTTAATGAAATCGTATCTAATATTTCCGATAATCGATAATAATTTATAAGGAAATAAAATCGATAGATAAATAAACCAAAACTTAAATATTGCTGGTGTATAAGTATTATATTGAAAGTTTATTGTGCATAAATACATATACGGTATATTTTGCACAGTTTTATTAAGGTAAAATACATCAGAATTTTAAAAGACTTAATTCTTTGATCACTTTCTGAAAAATCATAAAATAATTTTTCAAACAAAAAACGCGTAGTTCGGAACACGATGAAGTGTCACAGAAATCATCCAAGGTGAAAAGGACTTTATTCGTCAGGTACGTTTTTTAATAAAACTCTCTTTTGTAAAAATCTTCTCGTTGTAAATTCAATATTTGTCGCGAAAAATTCGAATTGAATACCTTCACCTCGCTTTTGTCAAGCATTGTCGTTTACGAACAATAAAGATATCTTTGCAAACCATTCTTGGCCTTAACAATAGTTTGTGAAGTGAGCAAGAGAATCTTAAGTGGTAATAACGGCTTTGGCAGCACTTTGATTTAAATGGAAAGGGTTTTCTCATAATGTAGGTAATGATAAAAGATAGGAGATTTTTATCAACCCCTATAAAAATAGTTGATTTTTCGGTTAGAAAATTAATATAAACTGTCAATATTTAAGATTATCCTTTGCGTTATTAAAATTTTGATTACACATTCAATAATGTGTCTTTCTTTTATATCAAAATAAAAACGTTATCGATTTTTCATAGCATTTTACTTAGCGAATTCTTTTTTCCTTATCCTACGAGCAAATAAATATTCAAAATTAAACGACTTCAAATGGCGGTCACATTTATTTGAACACAAATTATCTCAAAATCAGCTAAAGCTAATTGTAGCACACTATCGAATCGGGCTTAATGGTTTCATTTGCTTAATGGGAACGTCATTATAAATTTAAACAAATAAAAAAAAGAATTTGATCAACCAATAAAATTTATTTAATTATGTTATAAATCGCATTGCACCATAAAATTAATTATTTTGAGCAAAGTAAAAAAACTCAAATTTTATTAGTCAATTCCTTCGAATTCATCTCTTCAGATGCCGTTACTTGGACGTAGTCAACTTTTTGTTGTAAATTGGCTAGTTCTTTCATTTGTCTATCTATATTACTTTGCTGGCGATTTCTTTTGTTTCTTAATGTTTGTGAAATTTCTTCCACTGCTTTTTTGTTCCCTTGACTTTTTGTGGTAATCTCTGGCTCTTTCTTGGTACGTTCCTGCAAGCTGTGCAATTTCTGTAAAACAGTTATTATATCAGTATTAACGATAGAAATATAGAAAAAGCTGTCTTTCATGAAAATAAGCTATCATTTTCAGCTCAAGTAAGTCCAGTGCTGAATATAGTAATAAAATAATAATAATAATAAAATTATTTATTTGGTCCACACAATTAGGTTCTTACATTTAAAGGCATAGTAATGCCAACAGAAAACAAAGAAAACAAAAAAAAAAAAAAAAATCCTAAAATAAAATACGTAGACCAGTAAAAAGGTCCCTAACAAAATAATACAATAATAACATAGGCATCTCCCATAAATGATTTCCCCGTGCTGATTACACGATATGAAGCGCCTTCATTTATGGACTGCATCGACTGCTTACTATACGGCAGGATGAAGTCATTATTACTTGACACATTTAAAAACCAGTGTCACCGATTGTAGGCGCCCTGTATCAGTAGTACCGAAAATAATTAAGCATTTAATTGAAGATGAAATTTTTATTCTAGATTTGTGGTAATTCTGCATACAACTACGATTCTATTTATGCACAATGTTAGTATCATCATTGAAAAAATAACCATAACTCTTATCTCAAACATCAATCAATATGCCATTCTTCTTTATGCTATAATAGTGAACTGGATTTATTAGAATTTACTAAACATTGATTATATCCTCACATATAACCTGTACTATCCATGTATTCCTTGGTATATTGGATACTATTATAACTAAAAGAGGTATATTTCGCACTGGCCCCTGGTAATTGAGAAGACAATTATTGTAGTAATTTTATTAATATCATTGGTAACGTACTTATTGTTTGTTTTATTTATTATTGTTACCATGGATACGTCAGAAGTAAATATTTATATAAGTGTTAAAGGAACAAAATATACGTAGGTAGGTACCTACGGCAAAATATGAATATAAATATCTTTAAGTACAACATCTTTGGTATAGATATAGTATGGTATATTATGGATTAACGTTAGTGTAAAAACACTAAACGGCGGCAAAACAAAACGTAAACAAAAAGATTGTCACTCACGTCAGATGTATCTACGAGCTTGTTGTCCTTCTTTGAGCCGTGAAAGCCAAATATTTTTCTTTTCTTCTCCTTTTTAGCTTTGCGTGCTTTTGTTTTGTTAAGGGAAAAAAACGGGAGTTTAAATCCTTGAATACTTTTGATGCAGCTGTTGATTAAAAATGTTTCATTAGTTATTATACTTAAATAAATATTACGTTTGTACTTCAAACGATATCTACGATTATATAAATAGTGATTTATACAGTGTAATTTGTAAAGTAAAAGTGTAAAGGCTACAATTTATGTGAATAATTATTTCTGACTGTTGTTAACAGTGTCAAGAACGAGAGAATAAAATTTTAAATATAATTGTAAAACATAATTTTTAAATAGTAAATACATAACATACAGGCTTGTTTCCCCGAAGAGGTCGGCAGAGGCATATTATTATTACGGATTTTTTTATTTGTTTTTTTTCTTTCTCCCGTTTTGTCAAGTTATTTATGACTATATGAAAAAGAACTGATTTTTTGGTACAAAATAACAAATTGAGATTACATATGATAATTTTGTACAAATATTTTTTTTTATATCGAGCTCAGTAGCGCGCCATTGGAAGGCCTATGTCCAGTAGTAGACGAATGTAGGCTGATGATGATGATGTAAATTTGGCATTCATAGTGTCGATAAGGGTGTTGTAAAAAGCAACGAAGGGAATGAGGTCTTGAAATCTTGTCTAGTGTTCATGTGTGCTATGGGCTAGCCACCTGCTAAAAGTAACCTTCACTAAAACTATATAGATCCTTTTTTAAGAGTTGTAGCAATGTTTCCATCCAGATTCCCGTAAAGAGATGTATGGGCGTGAGATCATATTGTACGTGTCGATAAGAAAGTTCATAATTCTATAAATAAAATTTACCATTTCTTCTGAGGTTTATGAGCACGCTCATATACATCTAAAGTGGGACGCTTTTTCGACTTTTTATTGTTTCTCCTGAATTTATCGTTCTCAGACGTATACATCGATAAAGGATCGTTATTCAACTGTTTCGTATTATATTTATTATCATACAAAAACTTGTCTACGCCAGATTGCGTTGCGTCAGGATTATTCGCAAGGAGTCTTGAATAATATTTGTCATCAATCTTTTGATTGTCGACCAAGTCATTCATTTCGTCGATAGATCCGTAATCATTTAAAGCTTTTGACTCTATCCTGCAAAAGGTTGCAACTTAGATAATAGTACAAGATGCAGCTGCAATTAATGCGACAAATTAACAAAGCTCAAGTTTGATGAGAAATATACGAAAGGATAGTTACTTGCTAGAGAAATGTCAACGAAAAGATACTTCTGCGTACACCAGCTAATATTTTTCGTGTCGAAATATGTATTAAACGAACCCATATTGGCAAAAATCAAACAGCTAGACACTCCAAATTGTCCCCACCCGTTTTAGGAAGGATTTGTTGTTGACAACTAAAGCAAGTATTGCATGCCAAAACTATGGCACTCTTAGCCTCGATAAATTATATTTTTTATTAGCATTATTTTACAATTGATAAAATGTTTCTACGCCAAAAGTTATGGAAATTCATTAGTTTATAATGTAGTTTAATTTAGAACTTTTGAACATTCAGAAAGAAGAAGGTAAAATAAAATATTTTACGGCAGTAATAAACTGTTAAACAATTTTAATTTACATGCTATTTATGTATATAAACATTAAGTATATATCATTATTATTGTAAATACCGATATCGCGTGGTGGCGAGTATACCCGCACTCCGCTCCTGTAGTCATAGGTTCGATTTCCACAAAGGATAAGTCTTTGTGTGCACAAACATAACATTCTGAGTGTTTTCAGCAGAATAAGTATGCATTTACAATTAAAAAGTATTATTATATGTATTTTTATCCGTTATGTAGAATACATAACACAATTTGTTAATGGTAATTATCATAGAACTAAATTATTGATGGAAGTGTTAGATTTTTTAAAATTATTATTGCCTCAGTTACCTCCACGTTTGTATCAGTTTGTCTAAGTTACCCACTCCTTGACCATATGGTTTTAAAAGTTTTAAAAAGAATACATACTACCATCAATTCTAAGCTATATATAGCTGGCGCCCATATACAAAGTGATCCTGCGATTTTATTATGTTACAGTAAAATGTTTCACGTGCTTATTATTTAAAGTACGAGTGTATGGTCTGTATGATAAATTTGCGTACTATAAACAAATAAAAAACTAAGGGTAGATATTTCCCTTACCCCTTTGCGTTTTCAATATCGTAGAGATTGCTATCGTCGATAGCGTATTCATCTGGTTTTCGAATAAAGCTAGCAACATCAATCTCAGCTAGCGGTTCCTTGTCATCACTCGACTCATATTCTTGACGTGGTACCCGACGATTATGGCTATTCATATAAAATTCTCGTTTATTTCTCTGTACATTTCTTTCTCTGTTAGCTCTTTGATTATAACTGTTTGTAACATCATTACCGTCTATATAATTGTAACAAAAACTCCGCTTTATCGCGAGAAATAACAATAAAATATTAAAATATCGTAACATGATCTTGTGTCACGATAAAAGTCAGATTGGACAACATCTTTCAATACTAGCTTTTTGTTTTTTTATTTTGAAGTCTTGATATATAAACTCTATTATCATATTGTAGTGCAAAACTATTGAGAACTATAACTAAACATTATTGGTTTTTGTATAATTTATTTTGGTCAATAAATAGGTTTAAAATAACTAAACTTTGAGCCTAGCCTGTGAGTTTCTTGCTAGTTCTTCTTACAGAGCGGTGGCTCGGAACTGGCACTTAGATTCACTTACACTTAAATATTTTCTGTTTTTTTAATTGTTTGGTTGCAAGTGAATCTAAGCTTCGTGATTTTAGTATAAATATATTTTGAATGTTTTTTTTTTCATTTTTTATAATTTTGACGTTTTCAAGTACTATGTAATAGTTTATGAAATAAAAAGTTTTAAATTTTAAATTTTTGAATTTTGAAACAAATCTCGATCAATTCTAATCTATATCGAAAACCAGCTCAACACGATGTGTGTTATGCCCCACGCTAGGAACCAGAACGTCTTACCCTTACTCTTAAAGAAATTTAAATTTAGTCGGACCCTTAACTTAGGTTGTTGGGATTAATGTTGAAGTTTTTAAGTTGTGACATTCATAAGAGCTCTATTGAGCCTTAACTTGAATAAATGTCTTTGACTTGGAAAGTTTTCATAAAAAAACTTTATAGCACTTTTGATAAAAAGTTTTATATCATGTTCAAAGAGGCAGATTCTTTATATCAATCAAGGCATGAACGACTAATAATGACCTGTCACTCATTGCAATCAAAAAAGTCTAAGCGAACGCCTCGGGCGTCCAATAAAAAACATGACAGCTTACGTGCATTCAGTGCCCAAATAGTAGCCGCGCTGACCCAGCTAACTACCCATTTCGGTCACGTCCACTGCTCGAAAGACTTATGAACGTGTACTGAATAATAGTTTTTCTAAATACGATGAGGATCGTGTAAGTAATTGTTGGTAATTCCACTAATCGCAATTATACTAGTGAAAGCAAATTTAGATAAAACACCACGTTTAACTTCGATTACTTTTTTATTTAAAAAAAACACCAGCTTTAACAAACTCTATTTTCAACCAACTTGCTTCGTATCTCAGTAACGACTGCCGACTTCTCAATGTTCTCCAACCAAGTGGACTAAAAATGCCTTTTTGACCGAGTCATTGCCAAAAATAATCCTGTCAACAATAGTCGGAAGTCGTTTGAGCTACTTAGTAGTTTATGATGAAATACATTAATTGAAACGATATAATTAAATATTTAAAATACATGGCTAAATTAAACATTTAAAATACATGGCTAAAATAAATAATATTTTCAAAAAAAACGGTTATTACCGATATTTTAATTAACCAAATGATATCCGCATCCGCTGGAATAACATAAAATCATACAAAAGCTACTAATTTAAAATTATATTCGAATTAAAATCTCTAAAATATACAATATTTATTCAAAATCTCGACAGTATTTTCGACAAGCTAACACTAGTTAGTTAGTTTAATTCCTTGAGAACAAATTGCATTCGACAGCATTGCAGCAAGAGCATCTATTCAAGCGCCTGCCAATTGGGACTTGACGTGCCATTCGAACCACGGGACTGCTTGACATTATTTGCCTTATAATTGGTTGCCTATTCAACGACTGACATCTGTATACTCATATGCATCATATGGGTGCCTATGAACCCTATGGTTTTTTATTTTTTTAAATATTTTACGTCGTAAAAAAAATACATTTCCGCTCTGCCTTCCTGCCAAAGGGGAACTGAAAGCGGGTGTGAGAATAACCACCGTGATAATACCCATTAAAAAACTTCGGACGACGCCCGCCGCTAGTTGAGAAAAAAGCGGGGGCCAGTACCTGGGTTGCAGCGTCTGCCACCCCACCTACGGCGAATGTCCTCTGGACCTAACCCGGGAGGACCATCTTAAAGGCGCAGTGGACACGCCCTTCCTACCTCCTTGTGCGAACATAGATTGTGTGGCCCCCTGCCTGACATAATCGTGCTGCATAGACAGAGCTTATATTTATGTTTTACCGTAATATACTTGAAACAAGCTAACTTTTATATGGAAACTTTCCGTAAATAAAATTCTTTTAACGACCGTTACCTTCCCAGGTTATATTTTTGGAGCTTAAGCCTTGATTGAATAACAGTGTACGCTATGTTAAACTAAATCCCCTAAGCTAAGTCGAAACTCTTTTAATGGACATTTCCATTAAATATCAAAGAAAGATCAAAGATGTTTTCGATCAACAATATTGAATATTTTCTGACTATTACACTAATTATTTCGTTCCAAGATAAGTATCGTTATGAAGTTGTGTTATGGATACTAAATAACTAAAACGTTCATAAATATTTTTGTTTTTTAAATATTATATACTTACAGCCTTACTAATAAAAAATACTTAAACCGCTACTTAACGATTGTATAGTTACCCAGTGAATAAACTTTGAATAAAGTTATATACGAATTACACAAAGACCCTACCAATTAACTTTGTATTAGCTCTGAATAGTTAAACGTCTGCTTTACATGGTTTAAACATAGCATTGGCAATATTTTTGCATTACGTTTAGAAACCATATTGTTTAATGTGTTCATGGAACTGCAAATAATGCTATTTTAATGATAAAACTAAATCAAGAATGTAAAAAATTCGTTATATTTTTACTTAATACAGTTTTGGATATATTACATAGTAATTTATAAAATTTTTGTTGAACGTTCACCTGAACCCAGTATGGGAGACTTCAAAACGAACGTCATCCTTCCTTGTTTTGTTTATGAGCTGCTTGTCTGTCAATAATTGTTACTTCCGGTGTGTACGTCCAATTATTTTATTCACTTTTCAGTGCTTTAGTTTACTTATAAATTTTATAATTAAACAATGGTGAATAAAGTTACAAACCAAAAAATAAAGAAAAATGTAAAAGTTTTTTTTTGATAAGTCAACTACTACTATTTTGTACATTGACTTTGGAAAATATAATATTGAATTTTGATTCGTTATAATTGACGAGAAACTTTTTTATATTTTTCAAATTGCTCGTAACTTAAGTTCTCTATTGAAAATCTAAGTAAATTTGATAAACCGTATAAAGCAAAAATATAAAAAATTAAGATACGAATTCAAAATGGACACCTGTCATACACTTACACAATAGATAAACTACGATTCGTGAGTGAATAGCCCTGTGTAATTTTTCTTTTACGCTAAAACAGACGTATCCAACCGATTTTTTAGAAATATTTTTATTGGTAGCCCGATGGCTTGCATCACCTGTGTAACGGATATTTACACCTGAGCTTATCTTTATTAGTTAGGCTGTTCATATACAAGTAGTTATTAGTAACTCAGTATCAGTATAAATGCTGTCACTAAGCCGGCAAGAGTTCTTCTAACTTACTTGGAAGTTTTTAGCATTTTAATTCGAGAGCACCGATAAAAAAATTACGGATTATTCTGTCTTATATACGAGTATATATACTTCATAAGTATCATTATCTTCATAGGTGCACTTAATTATGCGGCTCACCATATCAATGGTAGTTGCAATTTTTTTTTAAATTAATTGAAACTTTCAAGATGAAATAATTTTATTGAAGTTTATTACAAAATGCGGTAAGCGATAACAAACAAATCACAATCACATTTTACTCAGCAATTCGTTTGTATCATTTTTAATATAATCAATTGTAATCTGTTTATGTAATGCCGCAGTTTATGCAAATGTCGTCAACGACACATACAAATTTGATATTAATAGCTATTGTAATGCAATAACAGCGATAGCGTTAGGTAGGCAGATTTAAGTTAGCTAATGCTAAAATAAAAACGTATTTTTGTGCCAAACATTATTTAACAGCCTTCTTTATTTCGTTTAAAAAAAATGCAGTTATGCATTTTCAGGCCAGGGGACAAATATAATTATGTAGGCTCCTGACACGGTTCGCTAGACCCGGGTTTTGTAATTTAAAAATCACTGACATGCATCAGTTCGCATTGTCGCGAGCATTCATATTCACCCCCCGAGATAAACTAAAGGTTCCTCAGAGGGGCGAGGTGCAGCACCCACTCCTACCTAACCACAGCGCAAAGAAACCAATACTCCAAGCTCCACGGCGATACCTACCGCCTGAGACTCCCCAGGTATACCGACAGGTTTCGTTCCTTTGCGCCGTAACTGACGCAGCCAACGAAAGAGCAGAATCCGCTCCCACTCCTGGTCAGATTGTACAACATATTTACTATAGTCCTTTTCACCTAAGATGAGTTCTATGACAGATCGATTTTTGACACTTGTAGAGTTGTCCGTTAATGAAATCGTATCTAATATTTCCGATAATCGATAATAATTCATAAGGAAATAAAATCGATCGATAAATAAACCAAAACTTAAATATTGTTGGTGTATAGGTAATATATTGAAAGTTTATTGTGCATAAATACATAAACGGTATCTTTTGCACAGTTTTATTAAGGTAAATACAACAGATTTTTAAAAGACTTAATTCTTTGGTCACTTTCTAAAAAATCACTGTCAGAATCTCTTGAAGAGTCGCTATCGTCGAAAATAATTATAAGTTCGTCTTTCCACCTGTCTATTCTGACCTACCGCTCCCAGTCCTCTAATATAATCTCTGCATTTTTCGTAATAACGTCACCGTAAAATAAAAATATTATACACAAAAATTATTTTTGTTTTTCCAACAAAAAACGCATAGTTCGGAACACGATGAAGTGTCACAGAAATCATCCAAGGTGAAAAGGCCTATAACTACTCCTATTGTGCTTCATAAAAAAAGATTCGATTTTTTCCACTTTTAAATTATTCCACGTTATAGATTTTCGAAATGTTATAAGTAAGTAGTATAAGATAACGTAGAAAACGGTCTCTCACTCGATAATCTGGCTAAGTCAGAGGGAGTGATTGGAAACGGCTCCCGATCAACTCCTTCCACAACGTGGAAAACAACTAAGGAGACCAATTTTAAGCAGTTAACTTTTGGTTCATATAGAATAGAACCATAAAAATACGTATTATAACTGTTCAGATTTATTTGAGAGTTTTTTTTATGATTTTGTGTGGTTTTAGGGCCACATTTCAGCACCAACTAGGTATGTGAACAATTTGCTGACGCCAAACATATAAAGACTTTTTTGTTAATAAACGTCAGTAAAATTTTATGACAATACATTTTGGTTTGCTCAGGTGTGTCTTGAAAGAATGTTTTTAGTTATCATGTAATTAATTTCCACTTTTAGGACAAAATTATTGTTTATTTCTTTATAAGTTATCACTTAAAATTGCTATCTCTTTTATTTGATTATTATGAAAAGTATAATTCCAAATTTCAAATGAAAATAACTTTTGAACGGCAAATTAAATTAAAAATCAACTAACATCTAGTTTATATATACATGTTATTTAAGTTCAATAAATGGACTTCTTGGCTAGAAAGTGAAACGTCATGTCTGCAGTTTTATTTTATTTTCTAAAATTTGTGATACTTCGAATATTTATGTGCAATAACGGTGGATTATTAACCGTTAAGTATCTGTGAATGTACATTAGTGTTGGTTAACAAAACAAAGCAGTGCAACATCACTTTTCAAATTCTGCCAAGAAGTCCATGTGAGATCTCAGTATATTCCCACATCTTTACTAAGGATTCAAGGGGTTTAGGGGGAGGGCATCTCATTTACCATTTATCATCGTTATCACTACTCATTCTTATTTATTGTTAGTTAGTTAGTAATATATCTCTTACTTAACACTGGCTAAATGTGCAAACCGCACGAAGCCATTACTTAAAAGGAAAAAAAAAGTTTAACAAAAAAAAAGTCTATGTCTAGTCATTGTGAAAGTAGCCTTTATTCCCATTTGTAAACTTAGAAAAGGATTGTTGTTCGAAACTCTCTGTTAATTTATATTCGGTAAAGTAACTCAAATATAAACAAATTCTAGCTCTTCCTTAGTGATTTCTTTCGATGTATCGATAAGTGTTACTAAAAGGTCAATGACTATTTTTGACATTGACATATTTTGCAGATAAGCCATAAAAGTTCAGGCGTCAAATATTGCAGTCTTTTAATGTGGCGCCAAAAAATTAAATCATTTGTAAACTTTTTTTTTATAACATTGTATGTTAATTTTAATTTTATGAATTTTAGTATCAACATAGCATGCAGTGTCCACCCCTAATTAAGGTGTCACTTAGCTATAATTTTATATTTGTGAAACTTTTGTTCTATCGTACTAGTTTTAATCCTGTTTGCTGACTTAATAAATAAAAGGATAATAATTGCGTAAGCTATAAAAATATAATATTATGCTGTTACAGGGCTTGAAACAAAACTACCGCATCACTTATATAGTTTTGATTGAATCATTTATATGTTTTAATAGTGGAACTTTAATAGCATGATTTCTTTAATAAATATGTTTGACACTGAATAAAAAGGATGCACTACCAATTTGCACTTCTCTTGGTTCGTTTAAAAAACCCCTTTTTCTTTTTTTATCCAATACAATCATCTAAATATACAGTTTTACGTCTGCTGTTCAAATTTCCAGCAGTAACTAGGGTTATATTTATTTTCAAATATTCAAATTCTCTTTCTCTCTAGGTGTATAGGGCTCCTACCAAGATCTGAGAAGCCCAAGCCAATCTCACCTTTACGTGATGCACCTGCTGATCAACAGGCGAGGCTCTAGCGAACATTGCGCCCCGGAATACAGCCATACGCTCGCCACCTATTACGAGGGACCAACAATATAAATGGCGAAGTGTGGGCGTATAGTATGCCTTTGCCTACTCCTTCGGGAAAAAAGGCGTGATATTATGAATGAATGAAGAAAGTCTTCGTCCTTACGTCGAGCAGTGTTTCTAATTACCTCAGATATTCTTTCGAAAGTATTGCTGATTAAAGAAAAAGTAGGCAAAAGTATAGACATTTCAGCGTGGATTATATAGAATGTTCATACAAAAAAAATATTTTCTCCGGTACCGCTTTGAAGAAAGGTAATTTGGAATTGGCGCAAATTGTACAACAT
This sequence comes from Musotima nitidalis, assembly GCA_949126915.1. Classification (NCBI taxonomy): domain Eukaryota; kingdom Metazoa; phylum Arthropoda; class Insecta; order Lepidoptera; family Crambidae; genus Musotima; species Musotima nitidalis. The sequence goes on along the minus strand of OX421426.1, from coordinate 10,399,588 downwards.
TTTTTGTCGTTTTCTGCTGAGTAAAAGAAACATTATGAAAGGCTTGTGAAGTCGTTAACACTTAAAGGGATTTGGCTTCACCGCTGATTCCCAATGTTGCATGCTGTAAAGTATTTCTTGGTAAAAAGGTCCTAGGTATAAAAAAGAAGAAAATTAAGACAGCATCGTCAATGGGACGTTGACAAAAAAATAGAAGTAACAACATAGATGAGGAGAACAGGAGACACATCTTTAAGGAGAACACTTGGAGAAGCCTTTGCATTCCTGCATGCATCAATCAATGCAAGACAAACTTGAAACCGGCATCTAATTATTTATGTAATTTTATGTTATTTATAAAAAATATATTAAATAATTAGGCTGCATAGAACATTGCCAAAAAAATATTTATATTCAAGATGATTTAGGCGATATTTTAAGTTATTCCTTATTAAGCACAAAATGATGAAAAGATTTAAATTGAAATAAATTTGAATGTGAAATTCCAAGTCAAACGCCGAATTTTGGGATCAAAGTGACCAGTTAAATGAAACGCCAATTTTATAAAAAAATACTCATTCGTTGACTAGTGAGCATTTGAGTTAGTCACAAAACTGATTTAGTATTGACAGATATTCTATAATTTAAAAAAAAGTAATAGTTGTCTTTGTAACTTCATGGCACAAAGCTACTGATTATAGATATTCAACCATTATTATTTATTATTAAACTTACAAAATATTTAGTGGAAAGTAGTTTATTTATATTCTAAAACAGATATATTCTTTCTTTTCATTAAATCGATATTTTTCCCAACAACCGACTTCACTAGCGATTTCCGATAGGTACTCGTGACACTAAAGGCAGTCAATACAAAAGAACTGGGAACAAGAAAGTACAAGAATCTTGATTCGCAGAGCTTTCACAAGTTACGGAACTGGGATCTGCATCGAACTTCTATTTACATTGTAAATAAGTTAAGGTAAAGGATTTAAGTCAATTAACCTTTTCTTTTGTTATAATACAGCGAGTTTGACTTCAGGAGGAATTGTTTTGGCTGCATAATCATTGTATCTTTTTTAATTAAATTAATGAGTATTACTAGTGGTCTCTACTTTTTAAAAAGTTATATTTTACTACATATGAAACAAAATCTATAGCAAAATATAAATAGTTCAAAATGATGCAAGCGATAAAATAAAGAAAGTAATCGAGCCTTTTCCGCTGATTTATAGTAAGCGACACTTTTTCGAAATTATAATAATTATTAAAAGTCAGGTTTTAAACTGTAACGAACCAGGCGATGTGGACTTGCACTCCTTAACCTAAGAGTAATAGAGTTATAACAACAGATCAATTTATCGTTATCACAACTACTCCAAATTTTTGATCGTTACCAGTAAACCATCTTGTATCTTATGGTCTGTATAGATCGAATATTAGTATTATAAGGACGAATAGATCTACTACTTACTACCTACCAGTTACCTATTCGGGAGGTGCTCAAAATTTCCAATGTATCAATTCTTACCAATGGTACCCGTGGGTTCAAATGCTTAGTTATCCCATGTCCTGACAGTCCACATTAGATCTGCGTGGTGGGATATGACCTGCCCTCCTCTTAGCTTGGTTCCTGATAGGTAGTAGGACGTTAATGGGCTAATATCATAAATTTAAGTAACATAGTGTATTTTACGCTGATGAAACATCTAAGACAAATCTTCGAAATTATGAGAAAACCCCAGAGGAAAGATTGCTGAGGAGACCAACTTGCATATAATAATTGATTGTCCAATATCCCTGACACTAACAAGTTTAGTGTTAGGGATATTGAACAAATAAGAAATTTATAAGTAGCTATTACAGGCAATAAATATGAAGGGAATAAAAACACCATATGTCATGTATAATTGTTATTTGATTTTTCTAATTGTTGTACAATTGAAATGCAATTAAAGTATTAATTTGAAAAATTTATAAATATCTTCATTACATAATTAACAAAAAATTATAAAAAAGTGATGGCAGCATTTTACTGCTAAAATTCACCGTCTTAGAACATAACTATGGATTATATTTAAAAAAACCAACAATAATAAACAAACTGTGGTCAATAAACAAACATTTTTATTACTCAGAAACATAAAAAACAATATAATTATTCAAAACAAAGCATATCGTACGGTTACAACTAGATTCTTCCTTATCTAGATTAACGCAAGTTTTGCACACCGGTATATTTATTCATTCTGTTTATATAAATTTGACATATCTAAATGATCTAAAAGACAGAAAAGTATTTTTTATTTCATATTTTGCAAACAAAAAGGCTAGTTGAAATTCTTGCAACTGTTCCTGGTTTGAAAGCTACTTGTTTGCTTGCTTCTTTGTTTTCAGAAACATGTTGTTTATTTTGATGAATTATACACAACACTCTATTAACAGAAACAATAGCGCCGGGCTAAAGTTGAGACGGACAGAATGATTTTTTAAATATACCTAGATCTTATCGGGACTAGTGACCGTTATGCAAGACATCCCTATTAACTGAATAATGTTAATTAAGAAACATAAAGTGGCACCTTAATCTACAAACATATAAATAAGAAAATTTAAACTCATAGATTTGACTATTAATTTGTTCCTCCGTTCTTGCACTGGTGAAGACAACAAAACTAGTTTAGTTAGTTCGTTTGTTTTACGACGGCACTGGTAGCCTAGGCTATGTAGGTAGCACATAATTAAAGTTTTATTTTAATAAGAGACGCAAAAAAAAATTGTTATGGTGGTTATCTGCTAGATGAAAATACCTTAACCTTTATCTAGTCACTGATTCATCTGAAAATCTATCTACATTGAGAATCTAAACTAAAATTTGGCTACACTCAATAGCTCTAATTTTAATATCTTATTTTAGAGCGACAGCGGTCTGATCTCCGCAACTCAGAAGGAAAAATCATACCAGCTGTCAAGATGTTAAGATATATTCTTTATTAACCACGCAATCAATGTTCGTGGAAAATAAAAAATAAAAAGAACTAATAAAGCAAAAAGGGTTTGAAAAGAAACAATAACATTTGTCCTTTTGATATAGTTGCTGCTTCAGATTATAATCCAATGAGAAGGAGGTAAAACTAATGGGTATAAAAACAGAAAGTAAAAGCAAGAGTACAATAAAAATTACTATAATTATTACATCACACTTATTAATATTAATTGCCAATTTGCCAGTGCCTTCCAATTCAGACAAAAGATGATGATTAGTTTTATAAAAGATAAGTCTGGGAAGTATAACTATGTGCACAATGAATGCTACATCTATAAAATTGTTAAGAGGACCGTCGACCTTAACAAATATGGAGCGGAGGTATGACATTGATGTATTTGTCAAAAGTAAATGATTATTGCAACGTGGTGGATGTTATTGTAAAACAGCCTTGTAATAATAATAGGTGTTATTTAATGATTTTCTGAAAATGTAGAAGTGGATATTACAAGGCACTGACTACCTAATAACGACTGCAGTAGTTGTTCATGACCAATGGCTTAACGTGCTTTTGCGAGAGACGAAGCGATATTATTATACAAATAACTTCGAAAAGACATAGATAAGTGACAGGTACAGGATTTGTACCTGAGATCCTCAGAATTGCATGTAATAACTTCCGCCACTGGGCTATCGCTACTGAATTTTATTTAAATTTATATTCTTCACTTTTTGTCGCAGCAGCTGTGAAAATGTTTTCCAAAGTATAAGGTCCATCTGGAAACAATAAAAAATATGACTACATTATCACAGGTGGTATCGTTATATTATACATCTATAATATTAATCAGTATTCATCAATACGATAGAAACTCTAAAGATGTGAAATCCATTAGTACCTCTGCCAAGAGTCGAAGTCAAAGTCAAAATCATTTATACAAATATGGCTCAAACGAGCTCTTTAGTAATCTCACAAATTATAAGCTAGCGCGCCCATTCACTGCGGGCGGGAGCTTGATCGTAAAAGAACGGGCGAAAAATCGTCAAGGTTAGTTTTTCTCCCGCCAGTTACAAGAAAATATAAAGTCAAAGTTGTAATCATCCTAACTTATCTATTAATTATTGTTGGTTGTTTCAGACAGAAAGATAATAATGTAATGTGCATTGCTCAGGTATTGAGGCGTTATTAAAAACATTCTTACCCATTTGAAACCATTTTTTCGCAGAGTAACCAGATTCCACTCGTGAAGAAACTAACGCTTCTCGAATAGCGAATGGTATGGAAACTGCTAGACATGTCCCAGGCTCTCCGATAGCTAAAAATTAAATAGTACAATAAATTTGTTAAAATTTTAACCTGGATTAGAAATCAGTCTATCAGAAACTTGCCGTCTGTCCGCTTTCTATAGGCGACAAGTCGCGTCGACGGCGCGTTCGTATTCCACGGGCGCATCAATGAGACTTCAGCACACCCAGAAAAGACTACCAGGCTACCGAGGCTATGGGTCATAGCTGGCTCAAGAAGGAACATGGATAGTTTTTAATCAATATAAGTGTGATGACTCAACCTTCCGTCTCACCCACAGCGGGAGACGGTCATATTTCCATCCAAGAAGTAGGTAACAATAGAATTCCCCATTCATGCGCTCAAATTAACATAAAATTTACGAAGATTCAAAAACCATTTGATTTACCTTTTGTACCAAAAATTTTTTCCGAACTGAGATATTTACTTGTCATGTAAATCCTGAAATCCTGTGGAATATCTAGAGCTTGGGGTACATAATATGACCACGTACGATCCGTTAGTATTTCACCATTTTCTGGGTTAAATACAATATCTTCGCTAGTCCAATATCCCAATCCCATCACAAAGGCACCTTCAATCTAAAATTTAAATCCATCAAGGTGAGAAATATCAATGGTATTTTATTGATACTAAAGAATGCCTCATTAAATTAATTTAAATAAAGGAACGTCACAGTTGGTACTTGGCTCAAGATGGACATTTTGGTCGTAATCCAGAAGACAATTCATTTGTAGATTGTCATTCTAATTATCGAGTTATGCAAGCTAGTCCTATAGCTTATACTACTACATAAAGGTTCAACGTTTTAAAAAGACAATATTCATATAAAATAAAAAACATACAAATTTGATATATGTTGGTTTGGTAATGATATATCGGTTATAAAAGATAGAGCTAATATTAAAATACTAAGTAATTTTTATTTAATTACAATCAAAGTCGTGTCGATGAAATAAAACTAATAGTCCCGACATGGCGGGATCTTGACTGCACGGGTTTTTGCCTTTGATGTAATTTAATTTTAAAGATAGTTTTCTGTCGCCTAAAATAAAACTCGTAATTCAAGAGTGCATTTGCACTTTTTAGGTGCACCTGTTTTTAAATTTTAATTATAATTGTATTGGATTTCATTATGTCTTTATGTCCTCTTCAGAATTAAAATAAAAACTATCAAGTAAGAAATTAATAGCTCCATACCTGACCAATGTCTATTTTGGGATTAATACTGCGACCTGCGTCTTCTATAAGATCTATCCTTATTATTTCATTTTCTCCTGTTAAGATGTCTACCTCAACCTCTGCAAAACAAACTCCACAGCAATTGTATTCTACAACATCAAAGTTACCGACATATCCATGACTTTGTAAATCAATATCGGATTCAAATGCTTTCTGTATAAGTGCTTCCCATGAAGCATCAGGCATTATATCTTTGATACTTTTTAGCCTAACTAACAACTCCTCACAAGCTCTACGTACACCAAGCTCAACATTTTGGCTAGAAGTACTGCCCCCAGTAATATAAGCGTTGGGTCCTGCTATGGTATTGTTCTCTTTAATTTGAATTTTCTCTACTGGTATTTTCAAAAGGTATGATGCAACTTGTATAGCTTTAGTGTTTATTCCCTGACCCATTTCTGTAGCAGAATGTGTAATGTTAACGGTTCCGTCTTGAGAGTACACAGATAAATTAACTTCGAATTTAGCACCTCCAAATGGTGTCCATCGCATGAAGGCAACTCGCAAACCCCGTTTTTTCCATCGGTTATCCTTATTAAATTTATCAACATATTTCTTTCTTTCCTCATATTTGGAGTTTTCTTTTAATGTTTTACAAAATTCCAAAATTTCTTTATATTTGTCTATATCTAAATGCGCTAATCTAATATCAATGGGATCCGCAGATACTTCATAAGATATTTGTTCCATAATGTGTTCTGCAAAAGCAATCGCTTCAAGACTTCCTAAAAAATAAATACCATATAAAAATAACAAGTAAAAGAGCTTAAAGCTGGTGATGGAAATGATTTACAAGAGGATCCTAATTGGGTTTAATAACCACGGAAACTTAGAAAAATATATTTTAATGAAAATCCAGCATTTCCCAAGTTAGAAGCATTATACAGCATAATACGACGGACTTTTTCTGTCTAAGCTATGTTTATGCATTTCTAAAAAAGAAGTGAAAAATTTACAGTGTATATTAAACATTTTCATTACCTTTATATAGGTTGAAGGCATTGACGATCCTTTTCCACAAAAATATGTAAGTAATTTAAGATAATATGAAGTAAGATGTATTAATAAGGAGACAATTTAATTAAATGAGCTAGAAAAGCAAACTTAATAATAATAATAATTCTTTATTCAAACTAAATACAATCAGAACAACAAACATATACAATTAGATAATTTACAATAACATTTTATATCTCTGCGCCTGAACTAGATAACTTAATATCTGTGCTTCAGGCAGCAGCGCTCATTCCCATTACATTTAATATCTAAGACATATATTAAAAAATTCAAGTAAACCCAACAAATGATACAATCCAAACAAGAAAAAGTTAATATTAAAAAGTAGCATGAGTGTGGAGTGTCCTCCTTGTGTGTTTTATGTTAGTGTGTGAATGAGTGTAGGAGGAGATTTATTGAGGTATAAGAAGTAACTGTTCGGTTTTATCATAGTTAAGGTTTAATAAATATTCAGTTAATTTTTGCTTACATTGTCTATTATTTAGACATTCCAGGTTAAATATTTTATTAATTTTGTTATATAAATAAGGACCCAAGAACGGAAAGTAACGTTTTGCAGACTGGTGACTAAAAGTTGGTCTCTTGGGGAAAAGTATATCTTTGCGTCGTTTGTATAACATGGCGGTTTTATCAAAACTAAAGCTGGAGTGCTGTCTCATGATAGTAAGCAGGATGAACAATTGGCGAACTGAGAGAACGTCCCATGATGCGTATAAAAGATACGTAGGGAATAAGAAAGGACGAAAAGTGCTAACTTTAAGAATAGCTCTTTGAGCTACTTCAAGAGGTTTCATTATAGTTTTTGGTGCACCTCCCCAGACAGTGATGCGGTACCCCAATAAAGATTGCACTAATGCTAAATAGACCTGCTTAATTAATTGGTAAGGCGCCACATGTCTTAGGTTTTTAAAGATATATATCAGCTTTCTTAGCCGATTTGTGATTAAGTTTACATGGGGTTGGAATGAAAGATTCCTATCTATCATTACACCTAAATATTTTATTCATTTACAACACAAATAGCGCATGCTGTATCCAGATGGAGAGAAATAATGTCATAGGATATGATTTGTTGCTTATAATCTTACTAATATTATAAATGTGAAAGTTTGTGAGGATGTTTGTAACTTTTTAAAGCGAAAACTACTGAACTGATTTAATTAAAATATATCACGCAGGTAGTTCATAACCTAGATTAACACATAGAATAGTTTTTTTATTCCGCTATTTTCACGAGAATGAAAGCTAAGCGGGTGACACCGTTGGGCGCTGCTGCTATTGTTAGTACGTTGACCTTCAATATTTTAATGATATTGCTTTCCCAGGTATTGTCTCAAAGAAAAAAATATCCTAATGCTGGGGACAACTAAGAATAATTAATAAATACCTGGCGATCTACAGAAAGTGTTTTTTGCAGTATCAGTAATCACATTATATCCTCCTATGGACCATCTATCACTTTTGTAACAATTATTTATAACACCAATTGTTAAAGCATACATAGCTTCAGTGATTTTGTATCCATTATCCAGATATAGCTTATAATCCAATTTTTGTATGATACCTGCATCGTTTATTGAAGCCTGAAAGAAAGAAATGTTTGGAATTAAGAATTGTATTCTTTTTCTAATTTTTAATATTTTCTAGGTATATTAACATAATAAATATGTACAAGTTAATTTATAATCTACAACAAAAGCCAATTATTCAAAGATATTCAAAATGTATTCAAAGATTTCTAAGCCGTCTGGGCTAAAGTGAAAAATTTATGTTACGGTCGACCCTAAAAGTAAAGCTATACACTATGTTACTATGTCGCGTACATATTGAATAAAAAATAAAATGTTGCGTTTAAAGACCTATAGTTATAGTAACAGTGACAAAGTACTACATAGACAAGGTACATTCAGAGGCCATTTTTTTTTTTTTTTGGATGGGAATGCATCAAATAACCTTCTCCCGCTGTATGAGACCAAGAGTGTATGTGACCAAATCCAAATTAAAAAATATATGAATTATCTTATGTATAAATAGGTCTTATAAAAATATAGCAATCCAATTTTTTTAAAGGACGTAATAATTAACTGCTAATTGAAAATATTATCATATCCGCCATATGCTGAATATTGGCCTCGCCAATAGTATTATTATTATATTCTGTTGGGAATATTTACCCATAATCACATTTCAAGCCAGTACTTAGGAGGTAGCTGCTGCCCATTATTCGTTGGAATTCCTCATCGTTAAATCTTCATACCCGTCAGATGTGAGGGGTCGCACTATTCTAGGCCGATATCTCACGGCACATTGAAAATATACTTACTTCATATTCTCCAAGAGCAGGACATCTTTTGCCTATAGCTCTTATATTGGTAGTAAGAGGTTGAACAACTCTACAGGGTCGGTTCAAATTCTTAGCTGCCAGGCTTGCAGCTACTGCTAACCGAGTTGGTCGAGATATTTTGATTCCATAAGCACCACCATTTTGCGGTGCGTACACATCTACACTAAAAATATAGAAAATATATTAAAATTTTCTGTTATAGAAATAGGTCGATTTAAACTTAAATAAAATAATGCAAACATCACTCTTTCCTATACTTTTAATAACAATTATTAATTGAGTCCAATGAATAGAAAAATAAATAAATTGTAAAACACAAAATATAATAATATGTTTGGGCAATTAAATAATTTTTAATTTAAATAACTTCTTTGTAAATTTTTCGTTAATTATTAGAGTGACATATTATAGTTTATGTCAAGCTTTTACTTTAAGATGAAAATAGTTATGAGTAGGCGCTTCAATAATCTTTCGTTTGTATTATTGATCTTTACAATAAAAACAAGACAAGACTGCATACAAACCTATTTATATTCATTTTAAGAGTTTTGGCTACCATTATCTGTACTCCATCCATCCACTGTGTAGAGCAATAAACTTTTAGACCTTGCGACGATGGGTTAACTACACAGACTAGTGTCTCCATAGTAAAATGATACTGATGGTATATTGCTACACTGCCTTTTATGTTTTGTGTACTTTCGTTTCCTGTTTCCGTTGCGTTCGTTGAAAAATATTTTGTGATCTTTTCATCCTTACTTTTAGCAACTCTTACGTCAATCACAGGTTTATTCACGTTATTGTAAGTAACTTTAACCATTTTTGCAGCGTTTTCTGCTAAATATCTTGTCTCAGCAACAATTAATCCAATTGGTTCATTATAATATTTGATATCACTACTGCTAAAAATCTCTTCATCAGCAAGTAGAAATTCCTTGGGAGTGAACGAGTTTATACCTGGTAAATCTTTAGCAGTATAAAATGCTAGAACACCTGGTGTTTTCTAGAAAAGGAAATTAATCCACATTAAAGCTAACCATTGGTTTAAAGGGCAAGTAAGGAGCAATTTAGCAGTAATGTAATTTGAACAGAAGAAGCTAATTTACAGAATCTTACCAAAGCAGCACTAGCATCAATGTTTCCTATAGTGCCTGAGCCTTCTGTACTCAAAACAAATGCGCCGAAAACCTCTCGTGGAAGCGTAGGTAAATCTTCCGTGTATATTAATTCTCCTGCACTTTGTGACTATAAAAAAGAAAATGTTACCTTTGAAAATATTGGGTCCATACAATACAGTCAACGTATCTTGCGAAGGCTGCGCAATGACGTGTTTTGGGAACCAAATGGTGGCATAATGCGACGTGCGCGGGGGCAGTCTAAGCTAGAGATTGACCACAATCGACCCTTTAATAGATCACATATCGCAATCGACTTAGAATTTATAGAATCGTTTTTATGAAATATTACACGAATTATATCCACAAATAAGTGAATGTTGTCGTTTGTAAATGAACTTTTAACTAATAAAGTTTTATTTTCTTGGTTGAAGACATGATTTAGTTAAATATCAGTTTTCTATAAACATTCACTTCCAAAATGACTGTTTGAGAATATTTTAAACCTCCTTATAAAATTAAATATAAATATATTTTTATATCCCATCAATCTCGCGTATTGGACATCCTTTTTGGTTTCTTCGTAAAGCTACGTGCTTATTTGGCAATGTTCGATACGCGATATGGTGTATCAGTTACACGTACGAATTGGTGTCTTGTTCGCGTCGCTATCTCTGTCTTGAGCACAGGCGGTTACAAAAGTTTTCGTTAAATTGTTTTTCTGTTATTATTATATTGTTAAAATTTTTGTTTAGTGTTAAGTTTGTTACTGTTGAAGTTTATGTTTTGCTTAAGTTTGTTTCCTGTTTGAATTTGCTTTAGCGTTAAGTGACCCTTGTCACTTATTATTATCACTAAAAAAGATGCCACCAAAGCATAAGAGCGTTTTAAATCGCTAGTCGCGAAAAGTATTTATGATTTAACGCAGTATTCAAAAAAGAAAAAGAAGAAGTCGTAAAAGATATGGGTAAAGTTTTTATAAGAGTTGCTTACGCAACTGGTGTGTCCCATCGCACAGTACAGCGGATCAAAGCAATATTTCGGGCTTACTTTCGGTATTCCGCACGCCTGGTAAGAAAAGGCCAAAATTAAAACATATTACTGACATAGATAATTTTGACTAAGGCGTAATAAAAAGGAGCATACCTACTACTACTATAAAGAAATTATTCGCTAAACTCAATCGAGATATAAAATTTCAAAAAAAATAATGCCAATAATAGTTTTTTTTACGACTATATATGCGCTAAAGTTCGCAAAGCCTATGTTCAGACTCACCAAGTTACGTCGACCGTATTGTACTTATGAAATTTATGTTTTACATGGAAAAAATTAACAGCTTTTATTTTTTTATTCATTTCTTTTTTTTTAAGTTTTACTCTATGCTCTTTTTCTATTTAATAGAGTTCGATTATTCAATAACAGAAAGAACTGCGGGAGGGAGAATCAACAAAATCTTTGTAGGCATTTTGGGCTGCCTCATCTGAATTAATTTTTTTCCCAACTAACAAATTTTACCTGTTCACCTGGGTTCAACCACTGTGGCGAGAGTCTCGGATTATACATTTTTCATTACAAGTAATGATACGATTCAAAATACTTTCGTTATTGTTACAGTTGAGTAACGGGACGCAGCAGTCGATGCGCGTTTGTTGACTTGCTTCACTTAATGCATGTGGTTTTAAAATATTCAAGATAGGTTTTCCATTTATACCGAAGCCTGCAGCCAGTTTTGATGTGGTTTGAGATGGATCCGCTTTTACGATCGTTTTTAATTTCTTATTGACAACTAGGGTCTTCCGTTGTCAATGAAGTTTATTTTGGAGGTCAATATTTCCAAACTGAAAGCGTTGGATTAAAAAACGTACCGAGTTTTTTTTCACAGTGGCTTCTGAGTACACATAATTAATCCTTCGAGCTGTTTCTGCAGCGCTCGTGACGCAACGGAAGTCATTTTAAAAGATAATGCGATGTTTAAAAAAAATATTGAGCACATAACGACACTTAAACAAAACTAAACGCCGTGAAAACAAATAAATTATCATATGCAAAACACGAGTAGACAACCCTTAACTTATAATAATTTTGAATTTGGAATTCCTAGCGAAACACTGAATTTTTGAGATTGAAGTGGTCAGTTGGATAAAATGCCAATTTCATATGTAAGGAACTAATGAAGTCAATATGATGGGTTCAAAAGACTAATCATTGAGTCAGTTTTTAACTTTAAAATGTTCAAAATTAACCAATTTAATTAAATTAATAGTGCTATTAGATTAATTAATAATTGTGATAATTCTATCTTATTTTATTATGGCTATTGCAATCAGCATTTACACACTACTCGCTTCCTCTTTCATGACGTTGGTATTTTTAATAGAAAACATAATATCAGGCTACATCCGTTGTCTCGAATACCATTGAGCCACTGTATTCAGTCGGTAAGTGAGGTCCCATACAGTAACAAAATCTCAAAATTCTCTACCGGCATCAAGTCGTTGTATGGTTGTAGGTAACCACAAGGTCATTTTCTCGATTTTTGTATTTTGAACTAAGCAAAAACTATACAAAAAATATTTACGTACCAGTGCTTCAGCTTTCTGTATTGGTTCAGTCAGTGGATACATGTCAGTGTTTGTTTGAAACATCTGTGTTCCTTTAGATATAGGACGATTCTCGTGAATTTTCAAAGCTCCAGATTCATATCGGGCATTTAGTTTGTCACTAGGGCATAGTGAAAGTAAGCCCTAAAAATAATACAATCTCATACCTTTACAATTAGAACTGGTAAATTGCGTAGACAAAGAGTTTATTTAATTTTGTTAGTAAGTCAATTCTAGTAGTTCACCAACCTTATAAAAAAGAGCTACGGCTAACTTTTTCCTATAACTAGCCGAAGGTTCTGGAGGAATTTCTTCAGCCACTAGTTCATTTTCAAGAATTTTCACAGCTCCTTGCAATGTTTCGTTTGTAAATAATTGTTTATTAACCAGATATTTTTCTGTCGCTGTAGCTCTTGAGTACCCTTTTATGAGTCCACTGTATGCTATTCTAGCTTGACTAAGTGTGTGATTAATTGTTTTATAGAGAAAGCCAGCATTTACTATAGCATGGGCGTTTTGTACTTTGGGCATGATCTGGAAAAAGGTATGAAATTATTAAGGTATATAGTAATAAAACTAGTCAGTTTCGTGAAAAGTACTATCGTCAAACAAAATATAGCCTAAGATAATGTTAACGAGGTGAATTGCCAACAAATAAGCTAGATATGCTTAATGACACATTATATCATCTCTATTGACCATGCAGACTGTACATTTTTATACGACAAAAAATTTATATGATTCTTCTTCAACTCGAAAAACAATTTATATTTTATGTGAAATGGCACTATTAATTTCAATTATTAAACACAGGTGTTAAAAGTAAAATAAGTTATCTTGCTTTAGGTATCGAAAGCATATAAAACTTTTTTAGAAACTTACCTTATAGGTGACAATCATATATTCGTCCGTGTTTAGGGGTGGGAGTAGAACATTTAATATTACTTGCCCTTTCATGTCAGTCTTCAAAAATTCTTTCATAGTAACTGTTCGTTTATTGCAAATTAATGATCCTGACACTAAAAACAATATCACGTTGAAACGTGAAACATTATGACAACGCAAATCAATATTACAAACAATCATTAAATTTGATAAATAAAATTATATCCATATAGAGTTAGTGAGATTGACATAAAAAAATATTTTTTTGTAAAATAAACAAATGCTTCGAGCGACGATAGCCCAGTGACGAAATTAATAGACTTTATATAAAGAGCGTCTAGGGTTCAAACCCTGGTGGCGTATCTATGACTTTTCGAAGTTATGTGCGTTATTATCGATTGCTTTCTGCCTCGGAAAGCACGTTATGCCATTTGTCCTGTCATTAAATCTATGGCAGTAGTTATTAGGAATTCAGTGCCTTCTAATATTCTGATAAGTTCAACAATTGAAAGATGTTTCGCTTTGGGTTGTGCAGGTCAGATGGCAGTTGTTACATATAATAACTGAATTTAAGCCAATTCTGGTTAGTCTAGTGAGCAGACGCTGGGCGCTCGGCTAATGTCTAGCAACCGATGCTGGGATATTGTAAGAATAAACTCGCTGACATGGTGCGTAATATCATAATTATGTTATGAGCTTTTTTACGTCTCTCAAGTATGCTTAGACCTACTTAAAATCAGAGGTGTAACGGATTTATGTTATACTCTACCACGATGGACCAAGTGCAGATTATCAGGGCAGACGTAGTATGGTGTCCTGCTACACACTTTTTGATAATACGCTCCATAAGACATTTAACTGTGGGTCACTTTATAATCAATCTTGATATCAGAAGCCACACTAACAGTCGTCCATCCAATGACAATAAATTATGAAACACTGCGCATATTCAGTGTAAAGCAATATAATATATTCAATATTTACTTAGAGTCAAATCCGCTCCAACGGTTTCTAATAACAGGAAAATGTCTGACGGAAACTCGTTATGTTTATGTTTTATCATCAAGTTTCCAGCAATGGTTCCCAGCTAAAACATAAAATAAATGTGTCAAATAAAACATTAAACATACCTATATACACAATGACACGCCTATTTCCCATTAAGGGGTTAGCAGAGGCATATTGTACGCCCAAATTTAATCAGTTATATTGTTGGTCCCAAGTCTTAATGGGTAATCCGCTTACCGAAAACTTTTACGTTCGCCAGAGCCTCGTCCGTTGATCGACACCAATTGCAGGTGAGGTTGGCTTTAGCTCTTTAGATCTTGGTAGGAATATACCCTATACACCGTATAGAAAACATGAAAATATTTTCAAAAATAATAAATTTTCACTATATACTATCTAACACGAAACAATTAACTATATTTTAAATTTGTCTGGTGTTGGTACTAAAAGATAGTAAAAGTGTTATGACATTTATTTTATCCTTTACCCTTCGTAAAGGGTCCTTAATTTAGTTTAATTATGACGTTTTCAAGGGCTTTGTAATAACATATGAATTTTAAAAAAAGTTTAGATTATGGTTTTTTCACTCACATTCGTAATATCGTTAAAAACTTACGTTTCGGACGGGGATGTTGGCTACCAGCTGAAGGTGTTCGTGGAGAGTCTTTAAGTATTTAAAGTTAACTTCTTTGCTACGTGTTTCAAAGATTTCTAAAAGTTCAGTAAGAGTATTCCCTGCTCCTATTATCAAGTTCTGATCTAGTTTGTGACCCTTAAGTTCGGACACACCTGATACATCAATCAATACTGATGGATAATCGGCAATGGGGTAGGCTCCTGAAATTGTGATTTAATTTAATTAATAATTTGAGAGATAAAGTAGAATATAAACAAACACTTAACAGTTTTCGATGATTGTTTCTTAAGATCTTTACTATCGAGTAGAAATTGATAAAGAATTATTGCCGGTATACTCGTCACCACGCCATAGCAGCCGTCAAATAATAATACATTAAGACTGACTGGCCCTTGCAGCCGGAACACAGTAATAAATTAAGTGCAATAATAGCACCAGATTATTTGGGCATTGCGTTAGACTACCAAATATATCAGCAGGCGTACCTACACTATAACAGTGACTCAGTAATACGTATTACTTGAAAAAATAATGCCAGTTTTTGTCACTCATTAAAATAATGAAAAAGATTTTAACCCGATTTTTGACAAACCATTATGAGCAGCAATAATATATACTTCCGCTCATTAAAAGCCATAGTTCATTTTTGAAGAAAATAAATGAATTACCTTTAGCAGTATTTCCGGCTACCAACATATATGAGTCAGTTCCTTTCAGAAAAAAAATTTTAAACACTTCAAAAAGTGAACAGACCCTATACCACGTTCTACCATCTTTCAAAGATACTTCAATTTCACTGCAATAATCGTCTTCCGTCACAACACACCACTCGTCTTCATCGCATTGTTGTTTGCAGTTGCCTCCAGTTCTGTGACATGATTGAATATCTTCTATGTCAGGCATTGCTAAACGTTGATCAGAATCAATGGCAAACTTTTTAAAAGCATCAAGTATTGGTCTGTATCCAGTACACCTACAAACATTGCTGGCAAACGATCGCTCGATTTCCAGCTGAGTTATATTTTTCTTTTTTTTCATTAAACTGGAAAAAGAATACACATAATAATATGTGACCGCAACATAATGGTATAACGTAGAATCATTTTATATATCAGCAGGGATCATCTGTTCTAATATATTAATTAGTGCTTTAAAATCGAGGACCGCCGGTCCATTATATTTCTCTGGTCTTGTTGACCATAAAACTAGTATATTCCAAAAACACTAAATACAGTCTTTAGATGTGATTGCTATATAAAAGATCGTTACTCACTTCCGTGGCGACACGACCTCTACGAATAAATTAATAATTACCTAACGTAGAAGTAAACAAATTGATTGAATATTAAAATTCTCAAACCACGTGTTTTTTTTCAAATATTGATTTATTGTATTTTCTATAATAAATCAACAAAAAAAAAACTTACTTGTACATAGACATAACCCATCCCGGAGAGCAGTATCCACACTGAGTGCCAAATTCTTTGCAAAGACTTTTTTGAATTGGATGGTAGTCGTCCTTGCGGTTGCCTACTTTTTCTATAGTAGTAATGTCCCAATTATGACATGATGTTACTGACACCAAGCACTAAATTAACAAAACAAAATCAGTTTATTTTACAGCAAAAATCAATATGACGGGATTTAATGCCACACTATGAGGACTGCGAGGCAGGGATTTAGCATCCAGTTAATAGATTTATTTATTTAACAATTGGTGCACAAAAGGAACATCACAATGACAGAAGTTATGAAAGACGTGTACAACGGCACGGCAAGAAAAAATACATAAAAAGTTGACACGAGCACAAGATATTTTTATGCTGCCCAATAGGGCTTGACTTGGCTTAAGAACTATGCCTTCTGAAGCACAAAAGCGCTCGATATTAAATGCCAAACCTCTGTAAGCTATTCTTCACTTTGGTGACCGCTCTTGACCACCTAATTTGGCAATACTACGAGCGCTTCTAAATGGATTTATACAGAAAACCTTACTAATGAATAAATAACAAAACAAAATCTGTCACAGCATACAACGCTGTTATGACATTGCCCTGAACTAAGCAGACATGCCATACTTACATATTTCTTTCTACCATTCTCATATAATTGCATTAACCCAGTAGCCCCATACTTAAACCCAGCCCAGTAGCGAGACCGATAGACTGCAATTCATAGGGTTCCAATACTGGTCGTGACTAGGCCTGGTGGTCATAGGATTTTTCGAACTTATATGCTATGCGTCATTATTGCTAGACCTGTGCCTCCGAAAGCACGTAAGGTCGATGGTCCCAGCTATCATGACCATCTACGGCAGTGGAAGGCAGGATATCAGTGACTTCTAATTTGACAACCGTAGATTGAAATTTTTCTCTGGATTGCAAAGGTAAAAAGGAAATCGCTCCGTGTAATAACTGAAATTTAGCCGCATCCGACAGGCCAGTGAGCAGATCCTGGGTTCATAGAGCAAGTCTGAGGCACGACGGGGATATTTGCTAGGACAATTAAATATACGGTACGCTCCACGCCACATCAGTCCTCAATATACATTAGATAATGACATACTGAATAACAAAAACAGTCATCGTATATATATTAATGAGGGAGTAACCGCTTGGTTACTCCCTCATTAAGTTCGTTACTTGCTTAAGTAAAACAACTATTCTGGAACATAAAAGTAATGCTTAAAGGAAAATTTAAATTTGTGTGGATCCAAAACCACAATATACTTGTCAAAGAAAGCGAGAATGATAAAGTAAGAAGTATTCGATCGGATGCCGACTTAAGTAAATTATTGCAAAACAGCAAATAAAATAGTGAGTAGAAAGTACGTCTGTATAATCATTTGCATTTACATAGTAATGGATCTGCTTAATAGTATAGACGAAAATTTTGAATACAAAAAAATCACAGATACAAATGAATGGTGTAGTAATTTACGGAATAACCCGGGAGCCTACAAATAATACACTTAAACATAAGATCGTTACGAAAATACTATAATGAAATATTGATACTATTAAAACGGGTTGAACACGCTATAGATATAGTTATTTTGTCTGAAATTAATATAAAACAAGATGAACTGTCGATGTATAAAATTGGTGGATATGAATTATACGCCTATACAAGAGAAAGGCGCCGAGGCGGCGGTTTAATTATTTACGCATAAAATGACTTAGTCATAAAAGAAATAAACAACACAAAACAAAATACAATGGAATTACTACATCTGCTAATTAAAATGCCTAAAAATTTAATAAATATTTTGGCTATTTACCGACCACCGAATACAAACAAGTTAAATAAATAATAATAAAAAATAAATATTTCTGACACTCACACCAATTATTTAGTTCCAAGATAAGTATCATTAGGAACTTGTGTTATGTATACTAAATAACGAATAAACATTCATACTTATTTTTTTAAAAAACATACTTAATATACATAGAAAAACACCCAGACCAGAACAAATATTCATATTTATACACACAAATATTTGTCCTGTGTGGGAATCGAACCCACGACCTCAGGAGTGGAATGCGGGTATACTCGCCACCACGACATTCGGTCGTCAAATGTTATGTTTTATAAGAGAATTAGAGTTAATACTTCGGCATCTACCGGAGAAACAAGAACTTGTCATCACTGGAGACATGAATATAGACTTATTGGATTGCAGTAATACAACGGAACAATACAAAAATATGATGAGTGGAGTTGGGCTTCAAAGTGTTATTAACGAGTATACAAGGGGTAGTGGGGGGGCAGCTCACTGCGTCATGCATCGACCATGTGTGGGGGCACAGCGCTTTGTGCGCCCGCGCTCACATGCTCACTTGCAAAATGTCTGATCACTACCTGGTGGGAGTTGGCCTTGACAGCGCCGGTAATGAAAACAACAATAATATATCAGCGTGTGATAGCGATAAATTAATTTTTAATAATAAGATGGTACGGGAGAAATTAACTCAGGTGGTTTGGAAGTTATTAAGTAAATTCAACTGCCCAAATTTATTATACAATGAGCTATGTACTGTTTGAAATAAAATTTATGGCGAGTCTAAGGTGTACGACTGTACGTGCAGTGTAGCAATAAACGAGAAACTCAGCCATGGGTCAATGTAATGTTAAAAGTATGATGGAACAGCGAGTTTTTTTGTTTAGGAAATGGAAAGCTAATCCTAAAAATAACAACTACAGGCTTGATTATACACGGCACAGAAATAAAACGAATAAGTTAATTAATGCTGCTAAAACGAAACATAGACATAATGAAATTTTTAACTGTAAAGGGGATATTAGAAAAATATGGGCAAAAATTAATGGGTGGCTAGGAAATTCTAAATTAAATATTGATTCAGTTATTTTAAAATATTTGGGCAAATCAGGGTCTTTGGACGAAATTTGTACAGGGTTTGCTAAAACTTTTACGGGGGAAATTGATAAGATTAAGCACAAGTGCAGTAAGTTATTTTTGTCTAGAGAACAATTTGTAAAGGTGTCAAACAAGTCATTTTATTTTCAAAATGCTACTGATGGCCAAGTTGAAAAAATTATAAAACTATTAAGCACAAAAAAATCTCCCGGCTTAGACGGTATGAGTCTAAGACATTAAGTTTATAAAAAAAGAGATAAGTCCGGTATTAGCGAAATTCATAAACATGTGTATGAAACAAGGTCAGTATCCGGATATATATATTTTAAACAAGGAAATCATTTAAATTTCTCTAATTATAGGCCTATAGCAATATTGTCTGTCATAAATAAGATAGTAGAAAAAGTTATCACACGAAAAATCAGTAAATTTCAAGAGAGTAATTCAATTTTGACAGATATTCTGCACGGATTTAGGCCTGCGCGTAATGCATCCTCTGCTTTGAGCCAATTTACAGATGATATAAATGACCATCTCGATAATAGAAATTATGTAATAGCGTTATAAATAGATTTTAAAAAAGCTTTGGACCATGAAATCCTCCTAAACGCGTTGCGTGAGTGTGGCATCAGTGGTCCAGTGAACAGCTGGTTTAGAAGCTACTTAAGTAACCGTACTCTGCCGACTAAAGTGAGCGAGGTATGTGGAGAAGAAGCTCGTGAACAGCATGCCTAACGTGGTGCAACATTGCGGGATATATATGTACGCGGACGACACGTGCATGGTGTGCGCCGGGAGAGATCCGAATGAAATACGCGAAAGGATGCAAACCGATTTAGACAATGTTATTAAATGGTCCCACGACAATGGGATAATTATTAACATGCAAAAAACTAAATGTATGATGTTGCACTCGCCGTATTTAAAAAAGCCTATTGAACCGATTCGTATCCTCGGTCACTCTTTTGAATGTCTCCATAAAAAAACTCAAATTTGTAATTGTAACGAAATAGAATTCACTAACAAGAAATATTTAGGACTAACAGTAGATAAGAATTTTAGCTGGAATAAGCATATTGATATTATATGAAATAAATTGAGAAGTATTTTATGTAAATTTAAGAATTTAAACCGGTTTGTGAGTAGAAAGATAATGTTTATGTTGTATCACTCCCTAGGGGATGCTGTGATTGGCTACGGTTTGAGTGCATATGGAAGGACATTTCAGACTTACTTAGACAGATTTTTTAACTTACAAGTCAGAAGGTAAAAATACTCGTAGATAAGAACTAAAAAGAGCTGTAACGGCGATTATAAGTTGTTGTTTGAGAAATGTAATATATTACCAGTGCATGAAAAGGTTCGGTACCTCATGGCTGTGGAACAATTTAAGTGTCATAAATATAAAATAAATAAGAAACATAACAAAAAAAAACTAAGACCGACTTCTCATAAAATTTTTATTGAACCAAGCGCTTGTAATTTTTACGGCCGAAGAACCAGAAAATACTTAATTCCTAGGATTTATAATAGTATGTTTGATGAAAATGTGCAAAAGTAAAATAATGTTTAAAAATAAACTTAAAAAATATTTGTTACAGAACTTTAAGTCACAAAAAGATGTTCCGAAATGAATTGTTAAGCTATAGATAAGTTTAAGTACCTATTAATAAATGTTTATGTTTAAAATGTGTACCTAGAAATTGGGAGCGTACGTCGCCAACAAACTGTCATGCAGTTTGGCGATAACAATACTTAAGTTTTATATATGTACTATGTTATTATGAGAAATAAATGAAAAAAAAAAAGACCTCTTAAGATGACTGAAGGTAAGTCGCAGCAGAAGTGTGACGTGCGCAAGGGTAGAATCAATCAAGTCAATATATTGCTCTTTCATATCTTCTGCATTGGTGATTCGCAATGCTTTATTGAATTTGCGACAGATAATGGTATGACTATTTTTACTTACAGCATTGACTGAGGTTGGAGCAGCTCCCGGTGACTTAACAACGGACACGACGCAGGCGCCGCACCCACCCTCCCGGCACATGTACTTGGTGCCTCGCAACTCTAAATAATTTCGCAGGTAGTCCACAAGGGTGACATCAGAACTGACTTCACTTCCGACTGAAATCAGAGTATTTATGTTCCATAGTGACGTAGGGTGAATGCGAAGCCAACCAATATAGTAGATTATAGTAAAATCTCAAAGTGATAAGCAGAGTGTCTCCCCAAGATATCAATAGTTAAGACAAATTTTGCTCATTAATTTAAACAGATCCATCACCCTTAACTTGCTCATAGAACTATGTGTAACCCAAAGACAGTATAGATGTGTTGAGATCTTTTGTCCGAAATATTCTGCTAACACTTATATTTATATGACTAATCTATGATCAAACTGGGATAGACATTAGAAGATATGATTCATATTTATAAGCTCTGAGGAGCCCAGCCAACCTCATCGGCAAGTGGTGCACCTGCCGATAAAGGCTCTGGCGAACATGAAAGTGCCCGGAAAGCGGCAATAGGCTCAATACCTGTTACGTGGGACCACGGAACAGAAAAAACTATTAGAAGTGCAAAGTAGGCGTATCGCGCGTGTCACAAGTAGGCGCTGTTACGCTTACTTCATTGAGTCAAGCCGCAGTCGTGTTCTAACATCACGTCGAGTTGGTAGTCGTTGCGTTCCCTTGATTTTAAAAAATATGCCGTATTGTTCCATTTTAGAGTGCAAAAATGATAGTAGGAGAAAAAATCTTATAAATGGAGGTGTTTCGTACCATCGGTAAGTAATATTTTAATTGTATTCTAAGAAAATTATGTAATTTCAGTTTACACGTTATTTAATTGAACGACTAGCTAAAATAAACCTTTATGTATTAAAATAAAGTCCATTTTGGCTTAACTGTATTAGGCAAGTCCATCTCGAATGTTCTTCGCTACTCAGTTAATGATGTGTCAGGTGAAATACTGATATTATCGATAAATGAAAATATTGTATTACGATATCTCAGGTTTCCCAAAGCTCCCGGTGCCAAAGAAATTTGGATAGACGCAACCGGTAGAATTAATTGGATGCCAACGAAGTCGAGCACCATATGCTCTGAGCATTTTTTGGAAGATAATTATTTAATCTCAAATAAAGGACATAGATACATAAAACCCACAGCGCTTCCAACACTGAAAATCGTGAAGATTTTTAATCAAGTAATATTATAATATAATATAATATTCCAAAACTTCATGCTTTTATCGAACGTATCTATCGATATCGCTTTCTACTGCAACAATCAAAGCGACACCCTGCACTGGCAGAGTAGCAGTAGAATCTACGTCTGTGGCGGTAATGACAACCTTATTACGATTTTATGAGGGTTATAATTGCTTCAACAAACAACAACACCATCTATGGTCAAGTAGCGATACGTTCTCAACAATCATAGGTAGTTTGAATTTAGTTTAAAAAATGTTTTAAGTATTTTTCTTTAAGCAAATTAAATCTTATTATAGTGGATGAATGTATATTTTCCGGTGTAGAACAATTGACTTAAGCTAATTTTGACTAAAATAAAAATGACCAATTACGCTTATTGTTTATCTGTCGTGTAATATACGGTCAATGGTTTATTTGTGTGAGTTTGGTGACAACGGTCTTCATACCAATTTTGCCACTTACCATTTCCACTAGTTTTTTCTGTTCCGTGCGTGGGACCAACAATATAAATGTGAAAGAGTGGGCTTATAGTATTCCTCTGCTTACCCCTACGGGTAGGCAGAGGCATACTGGCGTGATATTATGTATGTATGTATGTATCATCATTAGTACAAAGACGTCCACTACTGAACAGAGGCTTTCCTTAAAGGCTTCAAATTTGACTGCTTGCAGATAGACTGCATCTAACGCGATCTTGCGACTCTTGTCAAGTAGTCCGTGATTGTAAATATATAAAATTAATGAACACATACCGCTACATTTGAAGCCATTTACAATAAAATGTATTCTCTCCATGATGGTAATGTACAAACTGTCTTTATTTGTTTACGCCTACGTCTTTTTAAACATTGCTACTGTATACATACATACTATGTCTACAAAGAGCACAGGTGTATTAATTTAACTAAAAGGACTTATACAATAGTTATCAAACACTTTTTTTGTTACTTTATATCTATCATTGAATAAGTCTGAATTCCAAAACTGAAGTGATTTATGAGTTGACTAAGTAATAAATATTTAAGTGTGATCAACGTGTTTATGTATAATGATGTTTACGTACAACAGTAGAGACAGTAAATATCGCGTTGGACTTGTAAGGTGTCTGAAACATAATTAGGGACATCTTAAAGTCTTTGACTAAAATTTGACTTTCTAGAATAGTGGAGGATTATGCCCTTTAAAAGGGTAGTTCCCCCGAGTTCTTAACAGTCAATGCCGTAGTGCCACTGAGTTCTGTGCTCTCCCAAACTCCATTTTGTACTGCAAATTATTACATTGGCCTTGAACGATATACATTGCTATGCAAATGCCAGTACGGAACGCGAGCGTCACGTCTGACAACCTGTGGCTTGCTTTGCCAAAAAGTTGTTTGTCAAACTAAACTAAATAAAACAAGCAGCTCTTTACAACATATTTTGATATAAGTAGTAATCATAATTCCCAAAGAAAACCGGGTAACTAAATAAACCATAAGATTTTAAACAAGTAGCTATCTACTAGCACAGCTCTGTATGCTGTATTTACACAGCTAATAGGCGAATTATGTGCGTTCGGATGCCTCTGCCTAGTCCTTCGGGGAAACAGGCGTGATATCATGTAGGTATGTATGTAGTAATTATAACGAATTTTTGGACCGTTTTTTTTTCGGATGGAAAATCATCTAATGACCTTCTCCCGCTGTGGGTGGAGCAGGAGGGTGTGCCAGACTTTTACTGACTAAAAACGATCCATGATCCTTCTTGTGCCTGCTAAGTCCAAAGGCCGCGGTAACCCTTTCGGACAGCCCCGCAGCCCCGGCAGGCTTGACCCCTCCCTGGGGGCCCTCACTGCTGACATCTCTTTGAGGCGCGCGTGGAACACGAACGCGCCGTAGACGCGGCCGGTCGCCTATAGATGGCGGACGGACGGCGAGTGCATTACTCACCGCCCACAAGCCAGCGCCTACGGTGGATGGGCGTCACCTCGTGCCTCCCGACGTCTCGGGCGCCCACCGCGGCGGCTGGATGAGAGGCACTCTGCCTTTCTCGTACTGCCGCCTCCTTTTCTAGCATGACTGCTTCGCAGAAGGAGGCAACAGCACCCCATTCCCTCTCGCTTCGGACCATGGCCTCCACCAGAGCCGATCGCCGCATCGAGGACACGTACAAGAACTATTGCCTCCAGATCCCATTGCGGCAATCCGGCAAGGAGGCTCGCAGCCTCGCCGGAGATCGTGCGATAGCCCCGGATTAGCTTAGTGGCCACCACCCTTTGGGGCGTGTTCAGGTAGTGAGCAGCTCGTCGTTGCAAGGAACGCACCCACACCGGGGCCCCGTAAAGGGCCATAGACCTCACGACCCCCGCGTATAGCTTCCGGCAGGAGGCGTTTGGACGGGGGAGGCTGCGAGGGTGTGCGCGGCCATGGCGCGTATTTGTGACGTGGCCATGCCCCGTGTTCGCGCCCCCCCGCGCAGATCCCAGGTCTACTGGTGGTCGCCGGAGATCGCCCAGCTCCGCCGAACCTGTGCGGTGGAGCGGCGCCGCTACCAGAGGTGTCGCGGAAGGAGAATCCGCGACGACGCCGAGTTGGATCGGCTCTACGCCGCCTATAGAGAGGCGGTGAGGGCCCTTCGCGGGGCCATTAGCCGGTCCAAAGCCGCAGCGTGGGACGAGCTGCTGGAGGCCGTTGAGGCGGATCCATGGGGCAGGCCGTACAAAATAGTACGGCAAAAGCTCCGAGCGTGGACCCCTCCCGTCTCCAGCAGTCTCGAACCGGCGGTACTCGGTAGGGTGGTTGAGGCACTGTTCCCAGACAGGGGAACCGACTTCGTGCCTCCCACTATGGCGGCGCCAGATGTCACCCGTGACTCGGGCACTGAGGATGTGCCCGAGCTCACCGAGGAGGAAGTAGGAAGGGCCGTGCTACGCCTGAGGGGCAAGAGCACGGCCCCAGGTCCCGACGGCATTCCGACGAGGGCGTGGGACCTGGTTTTGAGCGGGGAGGAAGCGCCTTTTCTTTCCCGCGTGACCTCCCTCTTTGCTAGGTGTCTGCGGGATGGGGTTTTTCCGCGGCGCTGGAAGGAGGGCCGCTTGGTACTCCTTCCCAAAGAGGGACGTCCGGCCGATGACCCTTCTGGTTATCGGCCCATCGTGCTGCTCGACGAGGCGGGCAAGCTCCTGGAGCGTGTCATCACCAACCGCCTCGTCGAGCACCTGGAGGAGGTCGGACCAGATCTGTCCGACCACCAGTTCGGGTTCCGCCGCGGCCGATCGACGATTGACGCGATCGGCCGCTTGCGGGACCTGTCGGAGAGGGCGGTTTCCCGGGGTGGGGTGTTGATTGCGGTGTCGCTCGATATCGCGAACGCCTTCAACACCCTGCCCTGGTCAACGATTATGGAGGCGCTCCGATATCACGGGGTGCCTCCATATCTGCGGCGGTTGTTGGGGAGCTACCTGTCGGAGAGGGCGGTAGTCTTCCCAACGATGGGCGGAGGAGGCTGTCGTCGGCGTATGGTGTGCGGTGTTCCACAGGGGTCTGTCCTGGGACCACTCCTGTGGAACATCGGATATGATTACGTTCTGCGCTGTGTGAACTTGCACGGCGTGGACGTGATCTGTTACGCCGACGACACCCTCGTAACATCCCGGGGTTCTGATCCCCGGGATGCGAGAGTGTTGGCCACTGTCGGCCTCGCGGCGGTGGTCGAGAGGATACGGCGGCTGGGGCTCGAGGTGGCACTGCATAAATCCGGGGCCATTATTTTCCATGGTCCCCGGAGGCGGCCGCCTCCAGGCCCTAGTATCGTGGTAGGAGGAACTCCCATCCCTGTCGAGAACACGCTGAAGTATCTCGGCGTCCTTCTCGACAGCAGATGGGACTTCGAAGCGCACCTTCGGCACCTAGGCCCGAGGTTGGTGAGCACGGCGGGAGCTCTATCTCGCCTGCTCCCCAATCTCGGAGGGAGTGGCGGCAGTTGTCGCCGCCTTTACACGGGAGTGGTGCGGTCCATAGCCCTGTATGGAGCCCCAATCTGGGCGAGCTCCATATCGGGTCGCCATCGACAGATCCTGCAGCAGTCGCAGAGGGTCATGGCGACCCGTGTCGTTAGGGGGTATCGCACCATCTCCCATGAGGTGGCATGCGCGCTCGCCGGGTCCCTGCCGTGGGACCTCGACGCCGAGGTTCTCTCGGCGGTCTACTGGCGTGGCGCGCAATCCCGGAGCCAGGGTCTCCGCCCCACACCGGACACTGTGGTGCGGTGGCGTAGAGACGCTCAGACACAGGCTCTGGGCGCATGGCGGCGGGAGCTACATAGGAGCGCCGAACTACGTGCCGAAGGATCGAGGCGCCGTATCCTCGAGGCGGTCGGGCCCATATTGGAGCGATGGGTCGGCCGTCGGTGGGGGTCGATGACTTTCCGGCTCACACAGGTACTTTCCGGGCACGGGTGCTTTGGGAAGTATCTGTGCGACGTCGCCGGGGGGGAGTCGACCCGGTGTTGCCACCACTGTGACTGCGCGATGGATGATGCGCAGCACACTTTGGTGGCGTGCCCTGCGTGGGCGGGGCCGCGGTCGACGTTAGCCGCGGCCCTGGGTGGAGTGGCTCTCTCGCTGCCGACCATCATGCAAAAGATGGTCGACAGCGAGACGGCGTGGGAGGCGATGGCCTCCTTCTGCGAAGTGGTGATGTCGCAGAAGGAGGCCGCGGAGCGGGAGAGGGAGCGGGATCCGCTCTCTCTCCGGCTACGCCGTTGGCGCAGCGGGCGGGCCAGGAGGGCCCGTCAGGCAGCGCCCGGGGGGTCTTAGGCGGCGGGGGCAGGGGGCCCCTTCCGTCTCGCCATAGACCCCCCCCCGAAGTCGGCCAGTTACGCCATGGCCGCACAAGGAGGTAGGGGGGGCGCTGCAAATTGCGCCTTCCTGAGGAGGTCTCCCCAGTTCTGATCCGGGGGACGTTGGCCGCGGGCGGGGTTCCAGAAGCTACAAACCCGGGCACTGGTGCCTCGCCCCTTTTCAACAGCGGTGGGCGTCGTCTGAAGTTTTTTAGTGGGTAGGACTGCGGTGGTCGTGTCGGCCGCAGTGAGCCCCACACCCCCTCCCGGTCTCCCCCTTTTGGCCGGGAGACAGTGCGTAAGCAGCATTTTTTTACAGACGATAATAAAAAAAAAAAAAAAAAAAAAGGAGGCGTTTGGACCCCTTAGGTTGGACAGGAGCCGCTTGAGGGCGGCTTCGGTCCGTTCCAACTTAGGAGCCAAACGTCGGAAGTGCTCGACGAAGTTCCACCGGCTGTCGGGGCCAAGTCCCAGGTACTTCATCGTCGACTCATATTTTTGGACCTGAGTCTGGATTAATAGAAGCTTTTGAAGCTGGGCCACCATACCGTAATTCTATAATAAACGGAATTACGCATTCGTATTATTGCATTATCAAAAACATAGCTTTTACAATTTATGAACATACCTCAGATGATTTTTATTCATTTACATGTATTTCCTGTTTAAAACGTTTAAAATATTATACTCAAATAAATTGATAATTGAAAATCTCCCAAATCTGATAAAGTCTCATATCGGCATAGAATAGAACTGTTGAATTACTAATGTAGGATTTGCAATTAAAGAATGAAGATAAATAAATATAGCTTGCATGTTAAAGAACGCGACAGCCGTAGCAATTTAACGTTATTAATAGTTACAGTGTGATTTCCTGTCCGTATAAGTTTCCAACTGATTATAGTCCAAAAATAGACAAAACATCTAAACAAAACAAACATTGATGTTGCTTGTTGTATCAAAACAATTACAGATTGTGCTCGGTTGTCCTCCCTCACTAATTTACTGCACGAATCTATTACGTTATATTACAGGCCTTAATCAAAAATAGTTCACCGTTTGACTCTAATTTCTGTGACGATGTACTCAAATCCGCACTAACATTTTGCTTGCAAAAGTCACATTGTTCGTCAATAACGTTTTTATTCATAAAGTAATGAGAAACATTTATTGAAACTTGATGAATAAATTTAGGGACACTGGGGAAGGACATGGAATAAATTACGGTTTCTGTAGTGTTTATTCAATAAATTGTAGGTAGCGCGGAACCGACATGCGTCTCAATTGGAGTCGCACACTAATAACAGGTGTTGCTGCGCTGCCTTAACTATCTTGTTTGTGTTGATATAGTATTGATATTGTGAAGGTCATTAAATTACCATCGTTCGTAACAACGTCATTAGATAATAGAATTCATCGCTGTAACTGAAACTATAAATAATTTTATATTTTGCGAATTAAATATTCAGCAGCAGTGTCTGAGATATACATCCACGGCCTATTTTTAGTAACAACATATTTCGACAAAATGAACAAATCAATATAACAATAACAAAATTTAATCATTATGTGCATTTTTAGTTCGTATTAAGGATGAGAACAACTTCGGTTTCAAAAAGCTATTAAGGTCATGTCAAGGTCAAATATTTATACTTGTGAATTTTAACATTAACATTCTTAATCCTGACACTCCATTTACAAGAAATTTTTTGACTTTCCTGCAACCATTACCACCTTGAAGAAATTATCAAACAAACTACACATATTACACACCTATTAATATTACCTAGTTTGTATATAAATATGGTTTCCTTTTCCATGTCTAAAATCAATTTTAAAACTCTTAAAAAACACTACAAAGAACCATAAAACAATTTTTTATACGAAAAAACTTAAACACAAATAGAACATATAATAAATAACCTTAAAATTTAAAAATATTTGACATAATAGGTTGTGGAAAAAGTCTTTTCGTATTTTTGTATGAAAAGTCAAGACATTTTTTTCAAAGTTTATTTACATTTATTTACAATATATATGTACCGTTTTGTTGAATAACTTTCTGCCATTTTGTAGGCAGAGACATTATCCCGTTACTGTAGAAACTTTGGGACTTCTGATCAAAAAAACGGGACAAATAGTTTTGGCAGTCCTCTCTTGAGGTCAACCTTACAGAACCTAAAGAATTCTGCAGAGACCGAAACAGGTGAAAATCTGAAGGCGCAAGGTCAGGGCTATATGGTGGATGCACTAGGACCTCCCAGTCGAACTTTCTTAATTTTTGCTGAGTGGCTAAAGATGTGTGTGGTCTAGCGTTATCGTGATGAAAGACCACACCCTTCCTGTTGATCAATTCCGGCCGTTTTCTCTCCTTTAATCTCATCAGTTGCTGGCAGTAAAGATCAGAATCGATGGTTTTGCCGGGCGGTAAAAGCTCATAATAAACAATGCCCTTCCAATCCCACCATACACACAGCATCACCTTATTTCGTGTTAGGCCAGGTTTGGCCACAGTCTCCCCCCCGACTGGTCTCTACCTTGCCGTGGGGGGGGGCTGAGTACCTCCCGGTAGGGCGCAGGAGGCGCCGGGGAAAAGGTAACACCCAGAGACCGACGACTCTGGGTGCCCTTAGTACTGACTACCGGGGGAGAAACTAAGAGGGACCTGTAGAGGGCGCAGCGGGCGGGCCAGGAGGGCCCGTCAAGTAGCGCCAGGATGGTCTTAGGCAGTGGGGGCAGGGGGCCCCTGTTGTCTAACTATAGACCCTCCGAGAAGTCGGCCACACACGCTATGGTCGCACAAGGAGGTAGGAGGGGCGCGTCCACTGCGCCTCTCTGAGGAGGTCCTCCCGGTTCTGATCCGGGGGACGTTGGCCGCGGGCGGGGTGCCAGAAACTACAACCTAGGCACTGGCGCCTCGCCCCTTTTTCAACAGCGGCGGGCGTCGTCGGAAGATTTTTAGTGGGTAGGACTGCGGTGGTCGCGTCTGCCGCAGTGAGCCCCACACACCCTCCCGGTCTCCCCCTTTGGCCGGGAGACAGTGCGTAAATGCATTTTGTTACCGACGTAAATCAAAAAAAAAAAAAAAGGTTTGGCCACAGTCTGTGAAGCCTGGCCAACTGTCGACCACGACCTTTTTCGCACGTTCTTGTCGTACGTGATCCACTTTTCATCGCCAGTTATCAATCTCTTCAAAAACGGCTCGGTTTCATTACGTCTCAATAATGAATCGCAAATGAGTACACGGTTCATTAAGTTTCTTTGAATGAGCTCGTGTGGCACCCAAATATCGAGCTTTTTTATATAACCAGCTTTCTTCAAATGGGTCAAAACTGTTTTGTGGTCAATTCCCAGTTCTTCAGCTACATCGTAACTACTAATATGCCGATCTTGCTCCACTCTTTCAAAAATGGCGTCCATTTTATTCGTAACAGGGCGACCAGAGCGAGGTGCATCTTTAACATCAAAATTTCCGGACTGAAAACGTTTGAACCAAATTTGTGCTACTCTTACTGACACTGCATCAGGTCCATAAACATCACAATTTTTTTTCACTGCTTGAGTTGCATTTTTGCCTTTTTTATAATAAAATTTTAAAATGTATCGAATTTCTTCATAAGATTCACTCATTTTTACGGAGAGAAAAACAAATGAAAAATAGCGGGAAACAACTTTTTTTTATTTTTTTCTTTTCTTTATAATGGCACCTTTTTAATGTTACCAAAACCAGCCAGACACAAATAGTATAGTCAAAAAAATTTTATAATAAGTTTATACCTACGTTATGCGAAAAGACTTTTTCCCCGACCTAATATATCTTAGAAACATCTTATGAACTGGTGTTCAAAATTAGGTATTACACAGTTAATTATTATGTTAATGACAAAAACTATTGGTTGTAACATTGACAATGATAAAAGTTGTGTTCTGATGCCCTCTTGACAATAAAACGATTATTTACATACATTGTCTATTTTATTCTTTAATTTGAATTATAAATATGACTGCTTGCAGACGACTTATTTAAAATTGTTTTAATGGCTGCATAGTCTTACTGATACCATATTATTATTATATTTATGGATTACAACTTTACGGTAATAATATTTGTAGCTTGCAGCACATGTCATTCATTTATATAAAATTGTTATGTAATTTTTGTTCAAATCCTTTTATCCTGTAGCTTGAGTATTTTATGCGCAAATGTCATTCTCGCGAATGCCAGTGGGGACTGATCTCATGTTTACTATGTTTATCCATAGTTACGTTAATATTGGGAAAAATAGTTTTGTCTTCTTTTCTGCAGACTGCAGAATTCAAGTTTTTGTTGTTTTATTGTAACTGGCGGGAGAAAATATCAAACTTGACCATTTTCTTGCCCATTCTTTTACAATCGGCTCCCGCCCGCAGTAAATGAGCGCGTTAGCTTATAAATATGGCAATCGATCGAGCTCTATTGAGCCAAACACGAATAAAAGATTTTTGATTGTGATTGAGTGCAGTTTTTGCCAAAAATAAGTTGCACTCTCCATACAGATAGCCTTTCCATAGAATGCACATTCATAGTCTGTATTTCGATCCCTTTTGCAGTTTCCGCATCTAATATTATAATTAAAATTAAAATAAGGAAATTAGTTCGTTTGATATATTTGCCCTGTTTTTCACAAAAAAATATCTTAACGAAAATGTTAGTTTATGTCACGAAATATACACCAGCTATGTGGCAGGGTATCACATACCCCAACGCGCTGCGCTGGCTGCTGCGGTACTACGATTACGCCACTTTCCCTCTCTCAGACCCCTTTAGCTCCATTTACTCAAAGCAACAGCAGGTTTGAAGGTCACGATCAATAAACACCCATGGTGGGTATGACATACCCAGCCACACTTTTGCTGGGTAAATCACGATTTGCGAGTCCTTTGTTCTGTGTAATTTAATTTATGCGGATACAGTTATAGGGCATTGTCCTATAACTGCACCTGAGTTATGTAAAAACTAATACAGCGATTGCAAAACGCATGGGCTTCATTTTTTTTTTAAATTTTACGACGGCTTATGTGATCCTCATCCTGAACCAGAGAAATTTACTTAAATTTAATAAGACTATTTATTATTGGAGAGTGGATATAATGCCAGTCGTTGCAGTTAGAACCTTTAAATTTAAAGACAAACAATACTTACTTATTTGTCAAAAACGTTAATTATCCCTGTATTTCTCAATTCATAATCTATTTGCATTTCATAACTATTCGTTATTCTTCTCTCTCATGCTTGTCAAATTTGTACTATGTACTAATTGCTCTTATTATTTTTAATATCTTTCTGGCTTGAAGTGTAATTAGATAATATAATTATTATATTTAAAAAAACGCGATTACTTAATGCTCATTCTGCCCAAACTAAAGTGATATTTATTTCCCATGACAGCAATCATGGCGTGACTAAAAACTTAAGATGAGAACCATTTAAGTACGTACAAAAGGAGAATGATTCAGAATGGGATTCCATTCTGAAACAGAATGTTTTAAAATCCCACGACCCTGCCTGTCCAGGCTTTGGAGTTATGTCTAACATTTTATGTGACACAAAATCTTGGATTCCTCTTCCAAATATTATTTAGAAATTAACTACAATTTATAAAGATATAACTAATACATACATACAATCACGCCTGTTTCCCCGAAGGGGTAGGCAGATGCATATTATACACCCACACTTCGCCACTTAAACAATTGGTCCCAAGTAATATGGGGCGAACCTATTGCCGCTTGCTGGGTACTGTTATGTTCGCCAGAGCCTCGTCCGTTTATAAGCAGGTGCACCACTTGCAGATGAGGTTGGCTTGAGCTTCTTAGGTCTTGGTAGGATTCCTATGCACCGAACATAAGAGACTAATTTAGAAGCTAATAAAGGGCAAATTATATTAGATAGCACTCTAGCTAATGATGAATTGCCTTTCATACGTTGGGTTCAAATAGGTGTTCTAGAAGGACGCAATCAGCAATAGTCACACTACACACGATATAATTAAGAGTAACTTCCAAACTATATGTTATATGTTATATATTATTCATAAAGCAAATAATTATATTGTCACTGTCAATTATTAATTATTTATAAGGTTCATTTTACTAATGTATCTAATATGTGGGCTTATGACAATATCCATATTGCGAAATAGCGTGTTAATTGAATTGTTAGTTTTAATGTGTTATATGCGCTGTGTCTGTTTAATGGTGGTATCATCATATTTTCGGTGACAGAATATGTGCAGATAATTTTTTTCTTTGCTACATATTTGTTCTACAACATGTAGTGACAAGAATTGAGAAAGTTATGCTTTGATTGTTTTGTCTTTTTGAGAAGAAGAGTGGAAGTACATTAACAAAAGTGATTTATGATTGGAGCATAAGTGAAAATATTGGCAGGGAAAGATTTTGTACGATCGTCCTTGACCAAATCCTAAAAGTTTTAGAGAAAGCGCCGGTCTATAGTGTCATCAACCGACAGGAGTATATGAATCGAAATGGGAGTGTGGGGCTCACTGCGGCAGACGCGACCGCCGCAGGCCTACCCACTAAAAAAAAAAAAAAGAAGGCCTACCCACTGAAAAAAAAGAAAATCTGACGACGCCCACTGCTGTTGAAAAAAGGGCGAGGAGCCTGGGCCTGGGTTTGTAGCTTCTCATTACCTATGTGCAGAAGGAGACTATTGCCTCCCACGCCGTCTCGCTGTCGACCATCTTTTTCATGATGGCCGGCAGCAAGTGGGCGACTCCACCCAGGGCCGTGGTTAGCTTCGACCACGGCCCCGCCCACGCACGGCACGCCACCAACGTGTGTTGCGCAGTGTCTTCCGCACAGTCACAGTAGTGGCAACACCGGGTCGACAACACCCCTCTGAAGCAAACAGACAGATACTTCCCGAAGCGCCCGTGCCCGGAAAGTACCAGCGTGGGTCAGAAGGTCCCCCACCGACGGCTGACACATCGCTGCTCAATCGAAGTGCTCTAAGATGGGCCCGACCGCCCCGAGGATACGAGTCACCACAACCCTCTGCTATTGCCGCAGGACCTGTCGATGGCGACCCGTGATTGAGCTTGCTCAAATTGGGACCCCGTACAAGGCTTTGCACCGCACCACACCACTCCCATGTAAAGGCAACTGCCGCCACTTCCCCCGAGATTGGGGAGCAGGCCAGATAGAGCTCCCGCCGTGCTCACCAACCTTAGTTCTAGATGCGGAAGGTGAGCTTCGAATCTGCCTGCTCCTACGGAACCAACGCGTAACCATAATAATATGTATGCATATAAAGTATATAATTTTTTTTGTTGCATTATAATTTTTTGGTACTTATATATATTAATAAAACTAATTTGAATATTAAAGTATTTTTTTATTCATTTACGCACATAAAAGACAGAAATACAGAATCAATATTAGGTACGCTTATTTAGTAAGTAGAACACCCTTAAAGCAAATATAGGTTCTTAGTTACAATACTCGTTAGTAAAAAAAACAACATTTTAAAATTCACATGTTGTAGGTTTACAACCAGTATGATAATGTAAAAAATGTTCACACTATATTTACCATAGACCTTTCTTGTTAATTACAAAATCAATTCAGTAAGTTTTTATAATTAATTATTAAATATTTTGTACTACATAATATAATAATATTATGCAGGATGTAAAACTACCCTGATTAATGCCGAAGGCTACTACTACACATTTTATTTATCATAGCAAGTGGCAAGATCAAAAACCTTGAAAAAACTATTACCCCATCATCCTATAAATTATCCTGGTTTTGCTCATGAATTACGCTTAGGACTCAAGCTCTGCTTATAGATCTTACTAGATTTAGCTAAACTTGAGTTATAGATAACAAATATAAATACAAATTTAAATCCTAATTTAAATAAGTAAATTTGATGGGGATCATATTATATAATCATTAAATATAGTATAATATAATAGTAAAGTAAAGTAAAAAGTTCTTTTTGTCATAAATTATTAAATAGGACTTTTAAACTATTATATGCCATTTTAAAAACATTAAAATAAATTAATTAATAAATTAATTAATAAATTAACACTCAAATCACGAAGCTCAGTTTCCCTTAGGTACATGCAAAAAAATAAAGTGTAAGTGAATCTAAATGCCAGTTCCGAGCCACCGCTCTGTGAGAAAAACTGTCAAGTAACTCAAAGGCTATTATTCTCTTTTAAATAGTCAATTAAGTGTAATAATATAGAATATTTATAATATATTAATACATAGTAATAATATACATTTAATATATTTAGATATAATGTATATAAAGATATTAAAATATTGTAATGTTCCCCTGGAACCGTTACCAATAATGTAAGCACTAAGGGAACCTTCCATCACAATCAAGTAAGTATGTAATGTGAAACTGAGCTGATTTTGTTGAATAGAGGATGATCACAAACAATAATCAGGTTGACATTTTAAACAAATTTTTAAACAAAACAAGTCAAACAAAAGGTCCAATCCAAGCTTGTTTGTCTGACAAGTAATTATTTATATTATACCTCTTTTGAAGCAATTGCTTTATAAAAACAGTTTTGAAACAGTTTTGAGTGGCAAAGGTAGATCAAGTATAATCTGTGGTGTTTTATTATAAAATCTGATACAATTACCCAAAAATGTATTCTTCGTACGAATATATTATCTATATATGTCCGCAGTAGATCCCCACAATAATTTTAATGCAATGAAAATAGCTAAAAAAGACTAATCTAGCTGTTCCTTCGTCGGTCCGAAATCTTATATTTTAAAGGCATAGCATGCTAAGCTAAGCCTTCCGGACAAATCCATTATATAAAGACTAATTAGGTTATTGTTATTATTATTAGATTATCCACTGCAATTGAAAATCTAGCTAGACGCCTAAGAACTTTGTGTCATTATGTAACTCAGTATTTTTGCAATTCATTTAAAGTTATGAGAACTTCACACATTTAGGTTTACTTTCGTTAAGAGATAGATTATTTACCCTTAACCAATGTAAAACCGGAAGAGTATTCTTTATTATGTCAGAATGATCTTTGCCTCTGTTCACTTGAAATACGTATTGTCAGCAAACAAAACTGTTTCACACATATATTATTATATACTACTATACAATGGTATGCCATAAATTTTTTGTTATAAATTTTATTTGAAAATGTGACATATTTGAATCGCATCATATATTTAACAATTTTGGCGTTGGGAATGAACCTATTCGATAAAGCGACAAATTAATTAATTACGTTTTCTAAAATTTTACTTCTTAATTGTAAATAACTATGTAAAAATCTAATTAAAATTTGGTCTGTTCAGTGTAATAGAATATTAATCGAATTTATATTCTTCAGTATTTGTCGCTGCCGCTGTGCAAATTTTTTCCAAAGTATACGGTCCATCTACAAATAAAATTAAAATTAAATACATTATTATGTATTGCAATTTTGTAGAAATTATATATACCTACTAATAAAATGAACAGGAAAGATCTATATTTTACATTTTTGTCTGAACTGGTTACCTACTAATAAATTCTAGAACTACTAAACGAATTTTTGAAATTCTTTGAGGCTCACCTGATAAATTAGGTTCGCAGGTATTTTTGCAAATCCTTATAATATGTTATTTCTAGAATAAATTATGGTGTATATGAAAATTAAATTTAAGAATTTTAATATTATCAAGATTACGAATTATTCTACCTAACATCGAGTTCGGGAAATTATAATGTGCCGAATAAATAAAAAGTAGTGTGCGAAGTAATAATAGGCTAAACGCATTTAGGAAAAATGTGAATATGCTTTAATAATTTAAGGCAAAACGGTTTTTCTGCCATTGACAATTAGAAGTGCAAACAATAAGACAATTATTCAAAATGCACCTGAGAAATACGTTAACATTTCATGAGAATATCTTTTAAGCAAAACCTTTTAATTTAATGAAACATGAGTCAGAAAAGCACAGTATTATTTTCATTTATTTATATTTATATACATTTATATATTTTCATTTATTATTTTTAGGAGATCCAATAGCTTGCTAAGCTTATAATCTTAAGCCAATTATAAGTCCCCACTTATACTATTGATAACTCGATTGTTATATATACATACTAAATAAAACAGATTTTATAAATTAATATCGCGGTTTACTGCTCCAGTTTATCCTGAGGCTTTGAAAATTTAACAACAATTCTACAGTTGTGATATATTTATAAATTTTGTAAGACTATTTTCTGGTAAAAATAAAAAAATAAAATCAATTTGGTCAATTATAGTGGTGTAGTCAAAACATACGTACCCATATCAAACCATTTTTTCGATGAGTAACCAGATTCCACTCGTGCAGAAACTAACGCTTCTCGAATGGCAAATGGTACTGCTACTGCTAGACATGTTCCAGGCTCTCCAATAGCTAATAATGGAAAAAAATAAGAATAAATTAATATTAGTTTTAACCCTTACAAAACTAGTCGTTAAGTAATACGACCAGATCTTGCTAATATCATCGTTCGTTAAGACGTGCAATCGTTCATTAGAAATTATAATATTCATATTTCATTAGAGTATTAGAAAAACTTAAGTTCAAAGAAATGCAAAAATATACGTGTTTTGCATGTTAGGTCCATGCCCTACCGTTTCGGCAAATTTTGACAATGATTATTTTTATCTATGATCCATGTTCATATAACATTATTTTTGATTGTGCTGCCTGAAGACAAAAAAACCTAACCTTCAAATGTTAATGCGAATAGCGTTTTATTGGTACCATTAAATTTACAAAAATTTAAAACACATTAATATTGTAACACATTTGACTCACCTTTTGTACCAAAAATTATATCAGAACTAAGATATTTACTAGTCAAGTATATCCTAAAATCCTGTGGAATATCCAGAGCTTGTGGAACATAATAACTCCACGTACGATCCGTTAGTATTTCACCATTTTCTGGATTGAATACAATATTTTCGCTTGTCCAATATCCCAATCCCATCACAAATGCACCTTCAATCTAAAATTAACCAGTTCAACAAGTTGAGACATGTAGATCATATTGAATTCGCAAAAAGTAACTTCTTTAACGTTGCCTTATTTATTAAAATCATCCTGCTTTTATATTTCTAACCAGACCCTAACTTTGTGGCCAAGTAAACGATCGAACCTATCATATCCTATTATTTCGGGTGCCCTAGACTTCAGCTTAGAGCCCACTTGCTTACTGGTCTAACCAGATTTGTCTGAATTTTAGTTATTTATTTAATAACTGAAGAGCGACTGCCTCCCGCAACCCAGAGAGAAATATCATTCTGTATATAAACCAGGGATGTCGATCGATCGATTAAGTCAGGATGTTAGAAGACATCGACTTATTAATAACGACTGCCATAAATATTGAACAGGCTAAACGCGCTTTCCGGGGCACGGAGCACCAGGGTTTGAACCCGACATCCTTTGAATTTGAAGGCAACGGGTCTCGTTACTGGGCTATCGCCGCTGTAACAAGCAAAGTAAACTACTAGTATAAATAATAATTATAATCAACGCCTTATCGTGCCTTCCAAAGCACGAATACGTTAGATTTGAAATTCTACATATACTCATCAATCCAATGTCTGATTGGGACTATTTCTTAATTACTATTTAATAGACCATTTATTTTAATAAACAATAGCCATGTATCATTAAAACATATCATAAATTTTGATCGTTATATTACGGGAGAGAAGTAATAAATACCATGAAATACTATAGATTTTAAAAAATAGTGATAAAATATAATATTTGGTGTTTTATTTTGTTTACAGATCTACTAAGAGGTTTTAAAATAAACCAAGGGAGCTCGATTAGTTTGCACAGTTTTATGCACTTCATATCGATGGCATTAAAGGTTATTTTTCTATATCATAAAGAAGCAATAGTCTCGTAGTCGCGGAATCATGGTTGCACGGATCCATGCCTTTGATGTCGTTTATATTTTTTTTAAATATTCATATTCCAGTCTCTTGAAATAAAACTCTTTTGCATTCCTCTCGGTGCAGGTATATAAAATTGACTTAAAATTATAAAATATTTTGCTATTTATGATGTAGCAAATTGTTATATATATATATAGTAAGTAGTCTTACAAGACGACAAGGAAAATTGTAAAGTATGGTAATTTTTTTTAAGGTCTGTTAAAACTTCCGTTGGTTTGTTTCGTTACCTTGCGCAATTCCTAAAAGTTAGATGTCATCATAATTTGCATAGTATGCTATAACAAAAAAGTATTTATACATTCACAATCACCTTGGTGTTTTGTAAAAGACTGCAATACGTCAATCCCCAGAATAAAAGTATCAAAAATTTTATATTTAAAAAAAAAGGAATGTTAATTAAATGATATTATAGGTCCATACCTGACCAATGTCTATTTTGGGATTAATACTGCGACCTGGGTCTTCAATCAGATCAACCCTAAGAATTTCGTGTTCCCCTGTTAGTATGTCTACCTCAACCTCAGCAAAACAAACTCCACAGCAGTTATATTCTAGCGCATCTGAGTTATCTACAAATCCATGACTTTGTAAGTCAATATTGGACTTATATGCATTTTCAATAACTTCTTCCCATGAAGCGTTAGGCATTTTATCTTTAACTCCTTGTAGCCTTTCTAGTAAGTCTTCACATGCTCTACGCACACCAAGCACAACATTTTGGTTAGCAACACTGCCGCCAGTAATAAAGGCGTTGGGTCCTGCTATCGTATTGTTCTCTTTGATTTGAATTTTCTCAACTGGTATTTGCAAAAGGTATGACGCAACTTGTATAGCTTTTGTATTAATTCCTTGACCCATTTCTGTAGCAGAATGAGTAATATTAACAGTTCCGTCTTTAGCGTATACAGATAAATTAACATCCAGTATTGTACTTCCAACTGGTGTCCATCGCATAAAGGCCACTCGCAAACCTCGTTTTTTCCATCGATTGTTCTGATTAAACAATATAACATTTTTCCTTCTTTCCTCATAATTTGAGTTTCCTTTTAATTTTTGACACAATTCAAGAACTTCTTTATATTTGTCTGTATCCAAATGAGCTAATCTGATTTTAATGGGATCTACAGAGATTGCATAAGATATTTGTTCCATAATATGTTCTGCAAAGGCAATCGCTTCAAGGGTTCCTAAAAAATAACAAACTAAATAGACATAACATAACGCGTGACGTTGGTGATCAAAGTGGCAAACAAGAGAATTCTGATTGCACTTCATTTCTAAACATTCAAGAGACGGGTATAAAAAAAATGTAAATGTTTTCTTGGAAGAGTTCTGCCAGCTTACAAGGAAATGAAAATTCAGCTGTTTTCAAGTTATATGCATTATCAATATCTTTTTGTTTTAAGTTTGATCCGCTTACTAACAGATCAGAATTTTTCTGTCCCAAATGTGTTCATGTGTTCCACAATAAAATATGACTCTATCTTTCAAACTTTTCGTAGAAATTATTAAATTTCTTTTTGGATAGGCAAACTAAATTATACGCAACACAAAAAAGCGTAAATAGTGTAATAGATAAAAAGATTATTACTGGAAATATTTTAAAACATGCCACTGAGTTGCTTTTATATGTAACATTTTAATATATAAAACATAGTAAAAAAATAAATACCTGGCGATCTACAAAAAGTATTTTTGTGTGTGTCAGTAACCACATTACTTCCTTTGATTGACCATCTTTCACTTCTGTAACAATTATTTATAACACCAATTGTTAAAAGATACAAAGTCTCGTTAACTTTATATCCATTGTCCACATACAGCTTATAGTCCAATTTTTGTATAACACCTTCATCGTTTATTGCAGCCTGGAAAAAGTAAGACTTGAAATTTAGAGTTTTGTTATTTGGCTATTCTGAGCTGTATTTACTGCTACAACTACAACTACAACTACTACAATTTATCTACAATGTTCATCACAATCAATACACATCATTTCCTGAATTATATGATGAATGAAAATATTGAATCTAAATCAACTGGGCAGATTGAGATAAAATCTATGTTACGGTTCACCATCATAGTGATTTAGATATATGTAAATAACTAGGAAATTAAGATTCATAGTTGTAACAATTCTTTGTTTGTTTATTATTAATTAGTTGAACCTTTGAAGGACTAAGGTTCAAGTTACAGTGATAAATTTATTATTTACTTATAAGTACCCAAGAGCACTCTCGTGTGCCTATTCTATAATATTTTTTATGTTTCTTGTCCATCCTAAGGTTGCCTGGAAGAAATGGCTGTTAGCAATAAGGTCGCCCATTGCACAATACATTTATTTATGTGGTTTGATTACTTTTTATACTTAGTGTACAATAAAGTATTTATTCATAAAGTAGTAAAATATCATATACTTTTGAGGCCGACTGTACATATTCTCAGTATGTTTGACCAAACACAAACGTATAAATTAATTAATTTTGAACCTATCAATTATTCTTAAAAGATATGATTTTTAACTTCTTAAAACATCACTCTCTCAACAAACAACCTCTTTTTTAAAAAATACCAGAAATGTAAAATCTATACCTTACAAATCTGATGCTTAATCATTTTAAACACTATTATAAATCACTTGCTTTTGCAGCCGCAATATTTCTTATTTTTGACTATAAAGACGGAAGGCGAAAAGACCGCCTCAAGTTTTGTATATCAAGTACAGCCCGATTAGTCCAGCAATCGCTAGCATGGTTCATATCAGCATCAGCACTATACTTATGTTATTTATATCTACTAGTACATGTTACACACTACATATATTTCTGTTTGTTACTGAACGCTCTTTATATGCGAGTTTGGGTCACCCTTGTTTTTTTATTTAACTGCTGATTAAAAACATACTTACTTCATATTCTCCAAGCGCAGGTAATCTCTTGCCTACAGCTCTCATATTGGTAGTAAGAGGTTGAATAACTCTACAGGGTCTATTTAAATTCTTAGCTGCCAGGCCTGCAGCTACGGCTAGTCGATTAGGTCGAGATATTTTTATACCATAAGCACCACCAACTTGCGGTGCATACACATCTATACTAATAATATAAAAAATAACAAAATTAGAAACTTTCTATTAATAAGTTCATATTAAAATTTATGCATAATTTAAGACACAACAAAGCTGAGAGAGCTGCTTTTCATTAACCTTTAATCGTTATTTATATGACAGCAGCGTATATTTAGTCTTTGTTATAACTAATCAGGATATAACTTTGATATTAAACTGTAAGCAGGCGTCTCATAAACGTTTTGATCAGTCATTTACAAACCTGTTTATATTCATTTTAAGAGCTTTGGCTACCATTATCTGTACTCCATCCATCCACTGTGTAGAGCAATATATTTTTAGTCCTTGCGACGATGGACCAACTACACAGACTAGTGTCTCCATAGAAAAATGATATTGATGGTATATTGCTACACTGCCTTTAATTTTTTGTGAACTTTCGTTTCCTGTTTCCGTAGCCTTCTTTGAAAAATATTCTGTAAGCCTATCATCATATTTTTTAGCAATTCTTACGTCAATCACAGGTTTCTTCACGTTATTGTAAGTTACTTTAACCATTTTTGCAGCGTTTTCTGCTAAATATCTAGTCTCAGCAACTATGAAACCAATTGGCTCGTTAAAATATTTGATTTCACTACTGCAGAAAACTTCTTCATATGCGCTAAGAAGGTTATAATCTTTGGGTGTGAAAGAGTTCAGACCTGGTATATCTTTAGCTGTGTAAAATGCTAAAACACCTGGTATTTTCTGGAAATGAAAAATTAACTCATTAAAGCTAACCATTGCATGACAGGGTAGGAGTAGAGCGAGTTTATAGTATAATGTAATTCTAACAGGGGAAGCTAGTTTTCATAATCTTACCAACGCTGCACTAGCATTAATATCTCCTATAGTGCCAGAACCTTCTGTACTCAAAACAAATGCGCCGAACACCTCCCGTGGAAGCGTAGGTAAATCTTCCGTGTATATTAATTCTCCTGAGCTTTGTGCCTACAATCAAATATATTAAGACACCTTTCCAAATAATATAAGGTAGTATGCAAAAACAAATTGTATAAAACAAATTAAGGTACCAGGGCTTCAGCTTTTTGTAATGGTTCAGTCAGTGGATATATTTCAGACTTAGTATCAAATATCTGTTCTCCTTTAGATAATGGACGTTTTTCGTGAATTTTTGTAGCTCCAGACTTATATCGAGCATTCAGCTTATCACCAGGACACAGTGAAAGTAAGCCCTGAAAATAACTAAAAAAAATAACACGATCTCATAGCGTTGCGAAATAAAAAAGAGTTAGCAATATTTGTGTCAGGCTAGCGTCTCAAAGACGTAGATTATCTTTCTAGGGTTAAATCTTTTCTTTCATTAGCTTTCAAGATACTAAATCATAATAAGTAATTAAATAATTCAATCAATAATAATTTGCCGACCTTATAAAAAAGAGCTACGGCTAACTTTTTCCTATAATAAGCTGAAGGTTCTGGGGGGATTTCTTCAGCAACTAGTTCATTTTTAAGAACTTTCAC
Source organism: Musotima nitidalis (assembly GCA_949126915.1). Classification (NCBI taxonomy): domain Eukaryota; kingdom Metazoa; phylum Arthropoda; class Insecta; order Lepidoptera; family Crambidae; genus Musotima; species Musotima nitidalis. The sequence goes on along the minus strand of OX421426.1, from coordinate 10,355,443 downwards.
GGCTTCTTGCAATGTTTCGTTTGTAAATAATTGCTTCTTAAGCAGATACTTTTCTGTCGTTGTAGCTCTTGAGTACCCTTTTATGAGTCCACTATATGCTATTCTTGCTTGACTAACTGTGTTATTAATTATTTTATACAGAAAACCGGCATTCACTATAGCATGCGCGTTTTGTACTTTAGGCATGATCTGAAAAAATATATGAATAATTTTAGGAGTAATATATAAAATTACGTTAATTTTATTTTAAATATCATTGGCAGACCGATTGTGGCCTAAGATATTATTTAAAATAGTTTAATAACCATTAAAACAGCAAAATATATAAATGACACATATTGTCATCCCTACTGACTGGACCATGTAGGTTGTACTTCGTTCGTACTGGATTGACCGCTTTCTCCCCTCCGGCCGGTCTCCACCTTGTCGTGGTGGGAGAGCTCAGTACCTCCCGGTAGGGCGCAAGAGGCGCTAGGGAAAAGGTAACACCCAGAGATTGGCGACTCTGGGTGCCCTTAGTACTGACTACCGGGGGGGAAAGAGGGACCTGTGGAGGGCGCAGCGGGCGGGCCAGGATGGCCTGTCAAGCAGCGCCAGGAGGGTCTTAGGCATTGGGGGCAGGGGGCCCCTGCTGTCTTACCATGGACCCTCCGAGAAGTCGGCCACACACGCTATGGTCGCACAAGGAGGTAGGAGGGGCGCGTCCACTGCGTCTCTCTGAGGAGGTCCTCCCGGTTTTGGTCCGGGGGACGTTGACCGCGGGCGGGGTGTCAGAGTTTCAACCCAGGTACTGGCCCCCACCTCTTTCTCAACAAGCGGCGGGCGTCGTCGAAAGGTTTTTAGTGGGTATTACTGCTGGTGGTCGTGTCTACCGGTGGTGAGCCCCACACATCTCTCTCGGTCCCCCTTTGGCCGGGGACAGTGCGTAAATGCATTTTGTTACCGACGTAAATCAAAAAAAAAATCGATTGACCGCGTTCTCGCATAGCCCACCTACTCCATAAATATTTAACATGTCTTATTCATGCTCATTTCAAGACCTACCCTTTAAGAAGGTCTGTCGAGATCGAGATTATGCCCAGATCCTCAAGCTATTCCGATATGAGATTTAGGTATCACCTTTCTTGAAGAAAAGGACGCCCACGCTATTGGCTGTGGCGTAAGTCACTCTAGGATGACGATATTTTAGATCTACTGGAGTATCTTTTGTTTTGATATACCACCCGCTCTAAAAAGTTCGTTGTTTTTATTTGTTGGGCTAACCTAATCTCGCAATAGCTGACGTTCAGAATGTCTGTGGTAAAGTGTCTGGTATATTTGGCTCTCATGCTATCAGGCTGCTTTAACTGACTCTAGCCGACAGACAGATCCCGTACGCACACCCTTATTTCTCTTAATTGCATCTTCAATTTCCGCGAATATCTTGTCGCAAGGATTTCGAGACCTGTCCATTAGTACAGTCGCTACAGAGATGCATCTGCTGAAGGCTGCAACCACATTTCTCCCCGTTCTTCCATAAGATCAAAAGTTTGAGTCGACAGTTTATTGGTTTTATTTTGTCAAGTCCTATAAAATTATTCCAGGTATCAGAAAAATAAACAAATATTTAGAAACTTGCCTTGTAGGTAACAATCTTATATTCTTTGTTGTTTAAGGGTGGAAGTAAGACATTTAATATTACTTGCCCTTGCATGTCAGTCTTTAAGAAATCTTGCATAGTGACTGTACGTTTATTAAATATTAAGGATCCTGACACTGAAAACAATATCACGTGTAAATAAAACATAATTATAATGAAAACCAATAACAAAGTAATTTTGCATTTGAGAAATACAACTTAATGCATTTTAACATAATAAAAAACAATGGAATAACAGCTTAGTCCCACAATATACACTAATACTAAACTCGTTATATAAGGAAATATTGCGTACTATTTTAAAAAACTTACTTATTGTCAACTCCGCCCCAACAGTTTCTAATAACAGGAAAATGTCTGATGGAAATTCGTTATGTTTATGTTTTATCATCAAATTCCCAGCAATGGTTCCCAGCTGGAACAGTTAAAAGAATTCAATCTATATGAAAAATAAAGTCTTGTTTGTTATACTCTTAAGAACGGCTGAACCGATTAGAATGAAAATTGCTAGTTTTGAGGTAGCTTAGAATCTGAAGACAGACTTTTTATAAATAAATTAGAAAATAGCGTAATTACTCAGAGGAGAGTAATTAATATTCACAAATGTCTAACACTATACAATATATCTATTACAAATGTCACACAAACGGTTACCAATCCAAGGACTAACTAACTTTTTTGAATTCTGCTATACTTTGATGCGGGTTTCTGAACATTCTAATTTGGCAGAAATACAGGCAGTTCCATAAAACGAAAAGTAAGTAAGCTTGAACTGACAAGTCCATTTTATTCTTAATCTTTAATGGCTTAGACGGTACAAAAAAATTAACAAACCTTGTTCAGGTCCTTTTTTGCTGCATTGATATTACACCAACCATTGTAAAATTAAGCTAAAATGTAGGGTAGGTATATACAAAATAACTTACGTTTCTGACTGGGACGTTGGCTACTAGCTGAAGATGATCATAAAAAGCTTTTAAGTAATTAAAGTAATCTTCTTTGCTATGTATATCAAAGATTTCTATTAGATCAGTAAGAGTATTCCCTGCTCCTATTATCAAGTTCTGATCTAATTTATGACCCTTGAGTTCGGACACACCAGATACATCAATTAATACTGATGGATAATCATCAATAGGGTAGGCTCCTGAAATGTCATAGTTTTATTCTGTTTATGAATTGATGTACGTAGTAGCATTAAAAATACATTTTATAGTTTATTATGGATTTCTCTTAGAACCTTTATCAGTGATTAATAATAAGACAAACGTAATAAAAGGTGCAATTACAATTAGATAGACATGCACTTAAAGAACTTGAAGGTAACTATCAACAAATATGTCAGCAAATGTATATACTACATTATAAAGAATTCGTAGGGCGTAAAGGTTCTTTAATTCGTTCTTTGGTTCGACCACAAACCAGCCAACATAATACGAGACGGCAACCCACGTAATGGACTGATGATCTGGTCAAGGCGGCGGGTGGCCGATGGATGCAGGAGACTCAGAATAGCTTAATGTGGAAATCTATTGGGGACGCCTTCAATCAGCAATGCACGTTATATGGCTGAGATGATGATGATAGAAATTATAATAATTACTTGAGCAATTAAAAGCTCTTTAAATTATGAAGGAATTATTAAATACGATACGATACTATATAAATAATATACGTCTCATACTAGATAATTTGTGTCTGCTTTCATTAAAAATCATTGTATTTCTCAATGTTAATAAAATATTACCTTTTGCAGTATTTCCTGCCACTAACATATACGAGTCAGTTCCTTTTGTAAAAAATATTTTAAACACTTCAGCAAGTGAACAAACCCTATACCACGTTCTACCATCTTTCAAAGATATTTTAATGTCACTGCAGTAATCATCTTCCGTCACAAAACACCACTCGTAATCGTCGCATTGCTGTTTACAGTTGCCTCCAGTTCCGTGACATAATTGAATATCTTCTATGTCAGGCAATGCTAAGCGTTGATCAGAATCAATGGCAAACTTTTTAAAAGCATCAAGTATCGGTCTGTATCCAGTACACCTACAAACATTGCTGGCAAACGATCGCTCGATTTCCAGCTGAGTTAAATTTTTCTTTTTTTTTAGTAAACTGAAAATAATAATACAAATATGTAACACATAAATGAGACGTCAAACATGAGACATTGGGCCGCTTTCAAATGTGTTTTTGCGTTCAAGTCGGATGTTGCCGATTGTTAAATGAGTATTGATTTGCCGATAAACACTCGTTGTTATATATAGAATATTGTATTGTTAGTTTGTAAGGCTGTCAACAGATGACGCTGTACTTAGTTAAATCGCGCAAGTATTGTCGTGCTCCGTAGACATAACCATGTAGTGTACATTGTTAGTACACATTTGATTGAGAGCTAGGAAGATAAGCATTACACAACTTATTGACTCTACCTTCATTTTTTAATAAAATATATCAGAATTCACATAGTTTAAAAGGGATTATGCGCAATAAAGTTCAAAGTTCTTTATTGCATTCATGTTGTACATATGCAGGTGTTAACAAGAATAGAAGGTAACAAACATGACCCTGCAAGGGCACAGCAAGTACATATTATTATATATATAAAAAGTAACTTATTATTAAATAAAATATAAATCGTACTAGTATTTTAACAAATTCTTAAAAATTTACGTAACAATAATATTTGTTGAAAAACATACCTACCTAATTAACTATAATCTAAATTATTTTTCACCAAAAAACTCCTGCAGCGAATAAAAACAGTTTCTTTGAAGATATTTTTTAATGTGAATTTAAATTTGGTTATGTCCTTTATATCTTTAATTTCATTTGGTAACCTGTTATAAATTTTCACACACATTAATATGGGGCCACTTCGAAACATTTCATAATTGCTGGTTAAAATTGAATGACTAGATATGCATAAAACCTCTATAGTTTAAATTTATCCGATTAATCGCTTTTTCGTTGTTGGACCTGGCTTACTTGTCTTTTTATTTTGTTTTGGAATGCAAATTATCACATTACTGTCTTCCGTTGTGCCTAATGGTGTATCAGTCTTTTACTGATTAAAACCTGTCTATATTTCTTGATAAGTCTGCATTGTTCCGGGGCTGCGATAACCCGTTCGAATATTTCCGCTGTTCAACAACTTCGAGAGCCGAATAAACAAATTTAATACACAAAAATATTAAGTTGAAAGAATAATATCAAATAATCTTACCTGTACATAGACATAACCCATCCTGGAGTGCAGTATCCACACTGCGTACCAAATTCTTTGCAAATGCTCTTTTGAATCGGATGATAATCGTCCTTTTGGTTACCAACTTTTTCTATGGTAGTGATGTCCCAGTTATGACACGATGTCACTGACACCAAACACTAAGTAAAAATTAAAATAATCAGATAATATGCAAATGCAAGCAAAACAACCCCCATTATTATTATTTTAGCCTAATAAAGTCCTTACCAAAATCTTAAGAACCAAAATAAACCACACCTGCAAGTAATGCACCTGCCGTTGAACGGACGAGGCTCTGGTGAACAAAGTTCCTTGCGGCTTCATGCCTACTCCTACTGGAAAACAGGCGTGATTATACGATTGTTTATAAGTATATATTAAAGACCCACTATGACGCTTGATATTTTTTAATTTCTTTTTACGTCGGTAACAAAATGCATTTACGCACAGCCTCCCAGCCAAAGGGGGACCGAGAGGGGTGTATGGGACTAACTATCGGCAGACGCGACTGAAAGCAATAATACCTACTAAGTGTATCGTTTCTGAAGGAGCATATTTTGAAGGTGATAAAATAAATTTGGATGATAACAACATTTTTGTGTGTTATTGATTTTTTCCCGGTACTTTCTTGACAGAGTAGTAATTATAGTTTTGCAAAGCAACAAATGTTCTTGCCCAAAAAATATTATCTGACATGGTATGCTACCACATTGTGCTGTGACGACGTTGCTCTTATCTAAGCGGCTTTGGTTGCTAGTTAATTGTGTTCACATTCTTAAATAGATTTTGATACGTATGACAGTTTTTATAAGTAAGAAAGTAGACAAATATTATAATCATATATAATAGGAAAATATGAAAATTTAAGAACACATTATGAAACTTTGACACATGCGCCAAACAGGTACGTTATTCTCAGTCCTCAATGGCATCTAGATCTTTAAGTAAGTCGCATTGTTGATAGATACCTACATACATCGATAAATCATACTTGCGCTTTTAGGGCCATAGAAAAATTTGTTAACATAGGAACATTTATTATTAAAAATTTATGATTGTAAGATCAATTTTTTCTTTGTTGAAGCCGACAACTTTGCATATAATTAAGTTTTATTTTGACCTTAGTTTCTACTTCTATTTGCTCTCACTATCTAGTTTTACCCAGTTATGAATTGCTCGAGATCTAAAACAACGCGAAATATTTCTTTAGCGAATCATATTTGAATGTTTTCACCATGAATGTTAATCAACATCTGTGAAAACATTCCAGTATTGTTTTGACTAGCTATTATTTCAAACATTATTGTCATATAAAATATTTAGATTATTGTTCTTTTATAATATTATTTTCTTATGTGACATTATACTCAGTAACAATGGAAGTATACAACATAATATTATGTCTGTTACACCGCTTTATGAATACATTTAGTTTGCTATTGCTGTTTGCACAAAAGCAATCCACACCCATCTGGCGAACATCCCTGACGTGCTACAGAAGTGGGTAGACAAAAGCACATATAAAGTGCATTATTGAACAGGACTTAAAACTCCCTCACATAGACGCTTACCATATTATAATGCAATATGGTAAGCGTCTATGTGAGGGAGTTATAGAATATGGTAATGCGACAGCTTAATTCATTTCACTTCATTCATTTAATAACAAAAATTAAAAGAAGTTCAAAATATTTCTTTGTTAGTATATTTTTTATAATACAAGCTGGGTGACAAAAAAAGGCAACCAAAAGCGATTTGTAGTAAGATTAGAGCAGGCTTCCATCCTGCTCTAGTCTTACTACAAGTCGCTTTTGGTTATCCCTATACGTCATGTCAGGTTTGTTATATTTTCTGTTAATGTGGAATAACAGTAGATTTGACTGTTTGTGAACGTACGTAAAGACTAGAACAGAACTGTAGAACAGATAAACAAAGATAGCCTTATGTCAATGATCGGGAGTATTTATAATTACTAGAACTGTGTCCTCACAAACTGCTGGTACGGCATCTACATTCACGGCACTTAGAGCACTAAGAGATATTAAAGCGGCTCCCGATGACTTGACAACTAACAAGATTTATGCGGCGCACCCAGGGTGGGTGTTTAGTTACGGCGTGGGAGGCGATGGCCTCCTTCTGCGAAGTGGTGAAGTCGCAGAAGAAGGCTGCGGAGCGGGAGAGGGAGCGGAATCCGCACTCTCTCCGGCAACGCCGTTGACGCAGCGGGCAGGCCAGGAGAGCCCGTCGGCCCGCACCCGGGGGAACTTAGGCGGCGGGGGCAGGGAGTCCCTTAGACCCCCCAGAAGTCGGCCAGTCACGCCATGGCCGCACAAGGAGGTAGTGGGGGCGCGACACATTGCACCTCTATGAGGAAGTCCTTCCGGTTCTGATCCGGGGGATGTTGGCCGCGGGAGTGTGCCAGAAACTACAAATCCCCTGATACTGGACCCCCGCCTCTTTTTTCAATAGCGGTGGGCGTCGTTGGAAGTATTTTAGTGGGTAGGACTGCGGTGGTCGCGTCTGCCACAGTGAGCCCCACACTCCTCTCCCGGTCCCCCCCATTGGCCGGGAGACAGTGCGTAAACAGCATATTTTACCAACGATAAAAAAGGGTGGGTGTTTAGTGCCCGGCACATATGATAAGTGCCACGTAGCTATATTCTTACAGCGCAACAGCTATTCACTTACAGCATTGACCGAAGTTGAAGCTGCTCCCGGTGACTTGACAACGGACACGACGCAGGCGCCGCAACCACCCTCCCGGCACATGTACTTAGTGCCTCGCAGTTCCAAGTAGTTTCGCAAATAGTCCACAAGGGTGACATCAGAACTGACTTCACTTCCGACTGAAATTAGAGTTTTTATGTCCAATAGTGACTAGCCGAAATAACCGATGATGACTGAAGATGAAGCCTATTAATTTTTTTATTTTTTACATCCAAGACCAGAGAAAAATCTTAAAATGCTGACTATGACATTAAAAGCTAAATCTCATTATAATCATTAATTTTAGTCCGTGGTAAACCAAAGTGAAAAATTGTAATCTTTAATTTAATGGTATTCACTACTTACACCCGAAGGTATGATTAATGTTCAATGGAAATATATAAAATAGTTCATCACATACCGCTACATTTGATGCCATTAACGCTGAAATGTATTCTCTCCATGATGGTAATGTACAAACAGCCTTCATATCTTCACGACTGCGAGTTTTTAAACAATATCGACGCACAGCACAGATGTATTGAAGATAACAATAATTTAAATAGAAACACGTACGCAATGTTTACCAAATGCTTTTATTTATTTTACTTTGCATATGCTTTTACATTAGTTTGAAGTTCGGTACAAACATATGTAATGTTATCTGGCTGCACGATTACATTTTGCTAGCCATTTTCTTCAAGTAGTAAAGAGTAATTTTAATAACAGTGTTTTTTTTTAATGTTAAAATATAATTGTTTCTGTATCCTCAGACTTATAAATTTAAGTAGCTTTAAGATATTTTTCCGCAAATAGTCCTAATTTAAATACTATTGTAAGGATACCGATTAGACATCTCATGATTGTACTTTAGTGTATTGTGTGTATGTAGCATTAATAAGTTTTATATTTTATTGTACACAACCCTGCCAATCAAGGCTTCACGTGGAATAGTGTCACATTTTGTTTTTTAATTCAGATGTTGCATTAGAATAAACTACAAGTTATGAAGGGACAGCTAACTCTCTTGCTAATGATGCATGATTTGCCTCTAAAACGTTGCTAGGACAACTCTTGTTCTAGGACAAGTTCTTGATAAATATGCAGTCTCTAAAATGTTATCCGAGTAGTCCCATCATACACGGCCCATTTTCAATCAAAGCAATGCTCTATTGAATTGCGGTATCATTACGTTTTCGGCGACAGATCTTATCTTCTCTTCAAGGGGGCCTCAGGCGAGCCTGCAGCGCACTTTGACCCTTAAATCAAATCTTTTGTGCATCCCTTGCCTTTCTCTTCACTTCAAATCTCCTAATATTTCGGTCATAATCCTTATGACAGCCTTGGGAAGTTACAGTCCATAGTCCCTTGGCTGTGGGTAAGCCACCTTCAAGCTCTCTTGAATGACTCTTCATTCGACCAGCAGCCAGCTAGTCGCAAGTACACAGCAGGTGTTTCATTAACTTCTTTTAAACTACGATATAGCGGTGATTGCGGCAGTCGCATTCTGTGTAGCATTTTGTTTGTGGCAAAGTGTCCTGTTAGAGCCCCAGCTATAAGTTTGGCTTCTTTCGTGCGGCTACCAGCTTCTTCCTGTATTCCTGATAAAGGCTTTTGAGTCATTAAGCACTGGTAGCAGCTGCCATATCAAATAATGTTTTTCGGCTAATTGTTTCTAAAGCTGTTGTACTCACGTACAATTCAAGCGACCGACCACGTCAATCTTCGGTGTCGCTCGATATCGCGGCACCAGTATCGTAGTCGGAGGTAATCTTATTCCTGTCGGGAACACGCTGAAGTATCTCGGCGTCCTTCTCGACAGCAGATAGTACTTTGAGGCACATCTTCGGCACCTGTGACCAAGGATGGTGAGCACGGCGGGAGCTCTATGTCGCCTGCTCCCCAATCTCGGGGAAGTGGTGGCAGTTGCCATCGCCATTATATGGGAATGGTGCTGTCCAAAGCCCTGTATGGGGACTCAAATTGGGCGAGTTCCATCACGGGACTCCATCGAAAGATCTTGCAGCAGTAACAGAAAGTCATGGTGACTCGGTGTCGTGAGCCCCCTAACGGCACGAGTTGACATGACTTTCTGTTCTTATCGCATCATCTTTTATAAGGTGGCATGCGCGCTCGTGGCACCTCGATGCCAACGTTGGCCGCAGGCGGAGTGTCAGTCATGCCTGCCGGTGGTGAGTCCCACCCCCTTTCGGTGCCTCTTTGGCCGGAAGGCAGTGTGCAAATGCGTTTTGTTACAGACGTAGAATAAAAAAGAAGGTCATTTTGAGAGGGTGAATGGAAATGCAAGAACGGAAGCGATTTATGACGGACGATTTCATTTCCATGAATTGAGTTAAAGAACCTCGTAAAAGCTTTCATGATTAAATCCAGGTTTTGGACAAAAGGCCATTCAAAAGTTCCTACTTAAGACCGACAGGAGTGTATGAGGAAGTTTAATGAGTGTGAATTAAGTGTGTGTCATTTATGTACATAAGTATGTACACTATGTAAGTCAGTAAAAGTGTGTAATTATTGTTGTATAGGAGCCGAGCGGCGATAGCCCAATGGCAAGGCCTTATTGCCTTTAAATTCAGAGGGTCTCGGAGTAACATCCTGTTGGTTTTGAATAGTCATAGGTTTACCTATAACTTTTCAAAGTTATGTGCGTAATTATCGCTTGCTCCGTGTCTCGGAAAGCACATCAAACCGTTGCCTCGGCTGTCATTAACATCAATGGCAGTCGTTATTAGGAAGCCAGTGCCTTCTAATATCCTCACAGCTAGGTTCACCATAGATTGATGTTTCCCTCTGAGTTGCGAACGTCAAACGACAGTCGCTCCATGTAATAACTAATATTTGCTAAATATGGTTAAACCAGTAAGGTGACCCTTGCCCTAAGCTTAAGTATAGGGCAACCGGGACAATGCTAGGATATGATGATGAGAACTTATAACCGATACAATATAAAATCACTTTGAATTGTTTTGTCTTTTTATTAATGTACACACATAAAAGAAAGGAAAAAAACAAAAGAAAACACGTAGTTATTATGTACATTAAACATACAATATATACGGAAATGATATTAATTGTTACGGGGCATCCGAACAAATAATTATTTAGAAATTTCTAATATAATTAGGTTACATTCTTTGCAGATTTTCGAATAATATGAGAATAGGAAAAAAAAAATTACACTCAATTCCACACCAGAAATGTTTTGTTCATAACAAATTAAAATTCATTAACAATTTAGTGCGAACATTTTTTCAGGTAAAATATTATAATCGAACAGGTCTAACAATCACAAATTTTATATATAGAGACCAATATAGTCCTGGGTATATGGTTATATTTGGATATATTTGGGTAGTGGGTATTGAAATAGGATGTTGTAGGAATAATAATATACAACATTGGATGCGAGTGCAAATTATACTGATCATAACGCCTTATTGGTCGTCAATATATTGTAGTGTAAACCATAACTAAAATATTATGACGCTTTATCAGGCGCCTTTTCTATCATACTCCAGAAAGACCCTAGTTCTAATTTTATCAAATAATGGCTTAGCACATATACCCAATGTCAAGTGAAATAGATATTTCTAATATTATTAAAAGTAAATGAGAATAAGTGGTGATAAATATGCTAAATGGTAAACGAGAAAGTCCTCAGTAAAGACTAAGATATCACATGGACATCTTGAGAGAATTTTAAAAGTGATATTGCACTGTTTAGTTTTATTTATCAACACTCATGTACGTTCACAAATACTTGACGGTTAATCCATCATTATAACATAAGAACTTTCGACATATCACAAATAGTAGGAAAATGAAACAAAACTGCAGACATTACGGTTCACTTAGTTCTTATCGACCATGGAACACCATTTTTTTAAGTTTGGTAACTAGTTTAAAAATCAATATAATTTATTTTAATAGTGGAGAAGATAGTTAGAAACCTGGGTCCATATTAACATATCTACTCAAAATATTTTCAACATCATTTGTTGACATTTCATCAAATTTCTTGTTCAATTCATCAATTTATTTTAATGTATGTATAATATTGTTCTAATAACAAGTTTATTAAGAACATGGTTTTCGCTATTTCACAATCTATTTGCAAGTATATTAATAAGATTTTTGTATCTAATAGGTACACACAGTAATTAAGGAATTTTCGTGAATTTTTAGTATAAATATACGTAAATTTTACTTATATTTTGTAGACCTGTCCAATTAGTAATAGTTTTATTTAAATGGCATTTTATAGTGCTAATTATTTGGTAAATTTAATTTTCAAACAATTTAAAACCCTTTTGGTTACATTTCAGATTTAAAATGACAATTAGTGTCACTACATTTTATGATATAGTTTTATTTTTGTTATTATTAAAGCAATAACCTTCAATCATCATAAAAATGTAATATTTTACACCTAATTCCATTTGAATTTGTTTGTATTCAATAATATTTAAAGTCCTCGTGTCTTGTTGATGAAGCTGTGTGAATTTTTTCCAAGGTGAAGGGTCCGTCTGGAAAGGGAAAATAGATTCTATTTAACAAAAATTAACCAAGCGAAAGTATCTTCAAGAAAATCAAAAAGTTGGTACTTGATTTTTACATAATATTTACCTACTTATGTGTTGTATTAATAAAAATAAAGATTTCTGTTTTATATAATTTGAAAAAATCTAATTAAAAATGTAAAGACTGTATTAGTGTAGTGCGGGTAGGTATACCGGTTTACAAGTGTGTAGTTCTCATTTAAGGAGCAACCTTGCTATAAAATATCTAGCTCTCAAGAATATTTTGTTAAACGTTTAATTTATATTATATTACCATAAAAAGAGTTAAAGAGGTTATTTTAAATTTTCATTAAATCTGGTGTAAATTTTACCCTCATGAATAAGTGACAAACAATACTCACCTATTGGGAACCATGTATTTGAAGCTATACCGGTCTCCATACGAGCTGAGACTATCGCTTCACGAATCGCGAAAGGAATCACGGGGGCAAGGCAAATCGCAGGCTCACCAATAGCTGAAAGTAACAATTTTATATTATTTAAACCTTTCACAACGTTATAAACAATATATTTTCTTTAAAGAGTGACGAGCTTATTTCAAACTAAAGCCAGCTGCAAAGTTTTACGGTTTTCTTCTAAGTTTATCAAAGTCTGCCGACAGTTATCAGAAGTAGTCCAAACCTTTTTTATTTAACAAAACAAGGAGTCAAATTGGAATAAAAACCCTTTTTTTTTAAAAGTGGTCCATATTTATACCAGTTTTTCCATTATTCTTAGCAGTGTGCACATATATTTTCGATGTCTGGCTATATATTTCATTTTCTGTTCAATGTCATTAATTTTGCTTTATTTAGCACTGCCCTTGTCACACAGACATCAAAGTTAGTTATCATAAGTTTTGGAGGGCAGTTCAACCTGGCTTTTACTGCAAGGTTATAAACGATCACCCAAGTTAGGCAGAGTTTAAAAAAGGTCAATGGGTGACCGATGGTTTGGCAGATAAAATAGAAAGCTTCCTTCAGAAGGCACGTTAGACGTAGCTCCCGGTTATCGCTATATGTGGTAGTCCTTAAGCCATGTGAGAGGCTCTATTCTGGGGCTTGAAAATATAACTTTAGGACGCCACACACCTGCCTCTGCCAATTCGCAACAGGTCCGCGTGGTGGAATATATTATCTTGGTTTATTAGGAGTGCTCAGTCGTAGAATTTCATGACTGAGATGATGATGTAATATTAATATGAGAACTTACTTTAAATTGGTAAATTAAATATATGCAACTGTGTTACCCTTTGCTCCTAGAATTGTCTCAGAAGCATAATATTTATTCGTCAAATATACTCTAAAATCTTGAGGTATGTCACGAGCTTGCGGTACGTGATAGTTCCAAGAACGATTTGTTAGAACTTCTCCGTTTGAATCATCTAATTCTATGTGCTCACAAGTCCAGTATCCCATTCCCATAATGAATGCACCCTCGATCTGAAGAAAAAATAAGTGGTGGTGTTTAATTTGCATGGGTGTGATTGTCAATGTTGCATATTACATTACATTAGATAAGCTGTTAATGAATTGCGTTAACGATTAATATATACTTCCATAGGATTTTTCTCTGATGTATTGAGATAGTCATAAAGATATTGGAAATTAATTCAAATAGTATAGCTCACCTGTCCCACGTCTATTTCAGGGTTAATACTACGGCCCGGATCTTCGATTAGATCTACTCTTAATATTTCAGTTTCTCCAGTCAAAATATCAACTTCTACTTCAGCAAAACAAATTCCACAACAATTATACGCCACTTCATCTCCGCTATTTACAAAACCTGTAGCTTGTAAACTAACATCAGCATCAAAAGCAGCCTGTACAAGAGTTTCCCAATTTGCATCTGGCATTAGTTCTCTTGTTGGTTTAATATTTTCCAGTAAATTTTCACAAGCCCTTTGAACAGCAATTCCGACATTTTGAATTGCAACACTGCCTCCAGTTATAAAAGCATTCGGCCCAACAATGGTATTGTTTCCTTTGATTTTAATTTTTTCAACCGGTATTTTCAAGAAGTACGAAGCAATTTGAATAGCTTTGGTGTTTATACCTTGACCCATTTCTACGCCGGAGTGAGTTATGTTAACAGTTCCATCAGCGTGATAAACGGATAAGACAACGTTAAACCTAGGACCACCAGTAGGTGCCCATTTCATAAAAGTTGTACGTAAACCACGTTTCTTCCATCGGTTTTCTGCATTGAACTGATGAACATATGCTCTTCTTTCATCATAGTTAGACTTTTCTTTGATGGTTTCATACATTTCTAACAATTCTCCAAATTGGTCTGTATCTATATGCGCCAGTCGTAACTGAACGGGGTCTACAGCAGTCTCATAAGAAATTTGTTCCATAATATGTTCAATCATGGAAATCGCTTCGAGCGTCCCTAAAAAAAAGACATTGTTTTAAACAAATTGCTTAATAATATTAGGTCCTTACATAAGAATATGGCGATTTATTGAACAGGTCACTTCAATCTTAAAATTTCGGCGATTGGCGAAATATTAAATTCAAATTTATTTTAATGGGTGGAAAACAGTCGGTGTGCATATTTCCCGGAACTTGCTACAACCGATTATCACATTTTTCGCAATTTGGATAATTTAACAATTTAGTAAATTAATTTAGCAATTTTGTGCTTTCCAGAAAGCAACCACCCCCCTCAGAGGGAGGAGGAAGATAATGCCCCCGATGTGTGTGTTTATGTCGGCCTTGAACCGACTAACCACTTCTTGTAATAGCTTTGAGTATTGCTTACTGTAAAGGCGACATCTCATGCGTTCGGCACCTGGTAAAGCACCGACGCGGCGCGCACTGAGCGGAATGCTTGGTGGCTCATATTGAAAGGCAAGAAGCTTTGACTGATGGGTAGCTATTAGTCGTCTCTTACGACACCCTAGCTTTGGGTTGGTTCTATTCTTAGGCCACAAACCACACGGCTGACGAGGCTAAAGACGACCTTTATCCTAGTTTGACTGACGACACAATGTGCTGTTGCAATACTAATAAAAAAGGGTAGAATGTTAGCAAAAGTTTACCTGGAGATCTACACCAAGTGTTTTTTGCCGTATCTGTAATTACATTATTTCCTTTTATTGTCCATCTCGCACTTCTATAACAATTAGATATCACATCAAGACTTAGTGCATATATCCATTCGTTCACCATATATCCATTGTCTAAATACAAAGTGTAATCCATAGTTTGTATAATTCCTGCGTCGTTTGTATGTGCCTGAAAAATAATAAATATGTACAACATTGATAAATAACATTATAGTAGATTCTGTTTTAGTATTACGCCTGAACATAGACGTCTCGTGGTGATAAATGCAATTACAATCGAGATATTATTTTATAAAACCCGTAATTTTGTTATCTTGTGATTTAACTTTAGATGAAGTCACAATTGAAATTTGGCATAGACTTAGCTTGGCATTATGTTGTTCATGGCATTATGGCATTATGGCTTCTTCATTGTTACCTCTTAACCTCAGATGGGTTACAAATCAAGCCAAATTGCAATAGCATTCAAAAATAATTTCTACAATGTTGGAATCAGGGTAATGCATCTATGTGCTAAAATAATATTAAAGCCTTGTTTATACCACCACGTATATTCTACGTATTAACTTTACGCATTATCTATATTTAATAAAATAAAATTATCCCATGAATATATTATTTAACTACCGAAACTATACATCGCAGTTCTTGTATCTTCTATTATATAGTAACTTCATCTGAAGATGCCTACTCACCTGGAATTTACCTGTTGCCGGAAAACGTTTACCAACGGATCTCATATTTGTATTAAGAGATTGAACAAATCTGCAAGGTCGATTTAACAATTTAGCGACCAGACTGGCAGCTACAGCCTGTTGGGTAGAACGTGATATTTTTATACCAAATGCTCCACCCAAGCGGCGCACGTACAAATCAACACTGAAAAAAAAAGTAATATAAATTATGATATTTGAGGTGAAGCAACTAACAGTACTGATGTTAATTATAGAAACATTAAAAACACACGCTCTGTTTGCCTAAGGACAACAACCACTATAGTGCCCAAGACCTCGTCACTCTTTACAAAATAAAAGTAATTTAGGTATCTGGATTATGATTACAAATAGATTTACGAACCTGTTTAAATCCATATTCAATGCTCGAGCTATCATAATTTGAGTACCGTCCATCCATTGTGTAGAACTGTGAACTTCAAGACCTTGTTCCGAAGGACAACTAACACAAACTAAGGTCTCCATAGAAAAATGATACTGATGATATACAGTGAAATCACCTGAGATTGTTTTAGTATTTTCATTGCCACTCTCAGTTGCATCTATTTCAGCATATTGTGTTACTCTCGAAGTATTGTTTATTGCTTCTTTAATGTCAATAACTGGTCTTCGTACGTTTGTGTAAGTAACGTGTACCAATTTAGCAGCTTTATCTGCCAAATATCGTGATTCGGCGACTATGATTCCTATTGGCTCATTGAAGTACTTAATATTGCCACTGCATAGCACTTCTTCGTTTCCAGTATAGAAAATCAAATCACGGGGAGTATACGAGTTTACACCTGGTATGTCCTGTGCTGTGTAAAACGCCAAAACACCAGGTATTCTCTAAAATGCATATTTTTATCGATTAATGACGAGAAGGATCTTAGTCCTATATAAATTATTCACGCTTTAGTGTTGATAATGTATCCTTTTTTATCTACGCGAATATATATACTAAAAAACACACATTTTGCTAAAGTTTACAAAACCCTATTAAATGCTGTATTATTATTTATTTATTCAGTAAATATAGGTCATAACAACTTATAACTCGACTCGTGAGCTCGTTTT
Organism: Musotima nitidalis; assembly: GCA_949126915.1. Taxonomy (NCBI): domain Eukaryota; kingdom Metazoa; phylum Arthropoda; class Insecta; order Lepidoptera; family Crambidae; genus Musotima; species Musotima nitidalis. Next base: position 10,338,402 of record OX421426.1, on the reverse strand, counting down.
GTGTGACTAGTATGTGTGCAATTATTAATGTTTAGCTTTGTCTATGTAAACCTATCATCATCATAAACCATCGAACAGTTTTCGTATCATAGGGGGCTGTCAATATTGCACACGAATAAACCGCGACTTAAAGCATTGAAATGAGGATTTCTTACCAAAGCTTCACTTGCGTCTATATTTGTAATGGTGCCTGTTCCTTCAGTACTGAGAACGAAAGAGGCGAACACTTCATACGGGTAGTGGGGTAAGTCATCCGTATATGGCGCTTCTGCTGAGCATTGAATCTATATAAAAAATATGTGTTATATTAAAAAACTTAAGAGTAATTTAAGTTTATTATTGACTATAAATTCACAAAAAAATGATAAATCCATTATATTTCTTTAATTAACATTTACATTCCTCAACCTTACATTTTAAATAATGTTATTTTAATTAGACTTTTTTCTTTAATATGAACATATAAGAATATTTTTTATCATTGTTTTATCTAATAAAGATGTTCACTTCTATTCCTACCAAAGAAGAAATTTATAAACATTTAGTTATGTGAATGGGTGCGTTAATTTTTAAGATGAAGTTTACAGGAGCTTTATTAAGTCAAACTTGAATAAAATATTTTGATTCAATATCTATAAAATCCTTCCATTTAGATTAGTAGCTATTATTATATTTTGCATTAAATTTCACATTATCCTCCGGAAAACCATAGTAATTAAAAACTAGAAACTATAAGACCTTCGGAAATGTCAAGCCGGCATAAGTTCATGAGACGTATTTATAATCTTTTCAATTTGAGCTTACATTTCGATGGAGCGATGAGGTTCTTCAATGGCGAGCGCGTTGGCAAACGTGTGGTAAAGCCTATGGTAGCAGGCAACTCAGGATTGCTCAATATGGAAATCTACTGAGGAGGCCTATCTTTAGTAGTGGACGCCACAGGGCAGAGATGATGACCTACAGCTTACCAACACCGATTGACACACTTCGTCGAACGTCGAACACCGATAGGTTTGAGCGAAGAATTAAATGATGCTACTTACCAAGGCCTCGGCTTTTTGAAGGGTTTGTGTCAGTGGCCACACAGATGGGGTCGTTTCATATACTTGTACTCCACTAGATACTGGTCTCGTCTCATGAATTTTGGTTCCTCCGGATCGGTAACGGGTGTGAAGTGTGTCGGTCGGACACAATGATAGTAATCCCTTAAATTTGATATAAATATGGGGTTAAAAATAAAATATGAAAAAGACAGTTAAATTCTCAAGACTTGTGGTGATGTACCAAATCAAGTTATACAAAGGTCAAAGGTCTTTTTGGCGTCACAGCGTTCTTGACGATTTTCCACCCGAATAAAAAAGAAAAGTGTATAGGGCTCCTACCAAGATCTGAGGAGTCCAAGCCAACCTCACCGTCAACGGACGAGGCTCTGGCGAACAAAAAAGTGCCCCAAAAGCAGCGATAGGCTCGCCACCTATTACGTTGGACCTATAATATAAATGGCGAAGTGTGGGCGTATAGTACGCCTCTGCCTACCCCTTCAGGGAAACAGGCGTGATTTTTTTTATTTATTCTGGCACAAACAGTCATAACAAAAAATAAGTATATTAAATAATTTTAACTTGTGAAGGACGTTATCAACTAAAAAAAATGTAATAAATTAACTCGTGAATCCCAATCAATCCATTTCCCCGAGACTATGAAGAAATTAATAATATGGTTTAAAGTTACCTCAAAATTAACTTCTCTTTCTACCATAAAGACGGGCACAACAATTTCAATAACAATAGTTGATAAAACAAAAAAAAAATACGATACCTTATAAAAGAGAGAAATAGCCAATTGTTTTCTATAAGCTGGAGAAGGTTCTGGTGGATTTTCTACAGCAACAAGCTCCTGTTCAAGAACGGCTATAGCACTTTGTAATGTTTCGTTAGTGAACAATGGTTTCGACAAGAGGAACCATTCCGTTGTTGAAGCTCTTACGTATGTGTTTATAAGCCCTCCATAGACTAATCTTGCCTCAAGAACGGTGTTATTATTATTAGGGTTAATTCTATATAGGAACCCAGCGTTTATCACAGCATGAGTACTTTGGAATCTTGGCATAATCTAAAAGTAATATAAAAATTAGATAAATAATCTGAATTTCACAACAAATTAATACTTTTATGACATTCTCTTTCCTATAGTAAATATAAATAGTAATTGAACATAAATAATTAACGTCGAAAATTTTTGATTTTATTTTTGTTTGGAGCATTTTTATACATTGCAATATTCCTTCGAACTTCAGATAATCTCAATAAGTAGAAAGCACAACAGGACATTATATTAAATTTGAGAAGCTGATAGCAGAACATCAATTGATAGTGTTAATTCAGTCGTAATTAAAATCAAAACTGTTCCCAACGTTATACAGAATTGTATGCTGATAGATACTCACTTTGTAAGTAACAACTTTGTATTGTGAGTTATTTAGTGGTGGGAACAATACATTATATAACACTTTTCCTGTCATGTCTACATTTAGAAATTGTTGCATGTTAACTCTTTGCCTGTCGGCAGTTCTGGTGCCTGAAACTAAAACAAAATTTATATTATTAACAGATGCTGCAGTTTTGTAATATGTGGAACAATGTGTAAGTAAATTAACTGCTTGCGACAACATTTTTAGAGAACTATCTAAACCTGAACTAATTTACTGTTTGGCTTTTCAGTCGCCTTGGTTAGTACCAACATTTTAAAACGTGGTTATATTAAATATATCAAGGATACATGCACTTACTGATAAGTTTGCCTGCCTAACACATTTTAAACAATGATAAAAATTTTAAAAAAATCTATATTAGACTAGAATTTTAACTCCCTTTTTGAAACGTGCATGTTATGTCAACTTGCGGGGTGATAATACTGTGACACTAACAATTTCTAAAGCTATAAAAACATAATGTATTATTGAATAAGCCAAAATGTAGTTCGAATATTTTCTCTAATACTTTAATGCTCTGAAAAACGATATGCATAGTAGTATGACATATTTTTATCAATAGAACGATCGAGATTATACATACCGATAGTTAATTCGGCTCCAACAGTTTCTAGAATTAAGAAAAGATCCGATGGAAATGCGTTATTGTGGTGCTTTATCATCAAGTTACCGGCTATACTTCCCAACTGAAAACATACAATACTATACCGTACTGAGGATAACTCAGAAACTAACTAACCTAGAAGCACATATTTGAAAGAAAATAAAATTATATTTTTTTTGTTATTATTTTGATTTATGTAATGTATTCAAAATGTACAGCTTTTAATGTAAATTGATAAACTGACTGATATTAATAAACATACAACAAATCACAAATTTAATATAATTTATAGGTAAAAGGACAAACGTTTTTTTTTTCAACCTAACAAGCTACTTCTGGCGCATAAACGGTCGACGGTATAAGAATAAAATTATTATTTTCTTTGTAATATAATTGGTAGATACTTACGTTTCTCACAGGAATGTGAGCTATTAAATCAAGATGATCGTAAAGAACTTTTAAGTAAGTAAAATGTTCTTCACTGCTTCGGGTCTCGAAAATTTCTAACAACTCGGTAAGGGTGGATCCTGCCCCCACCACTAAGTTCTGATCAAACTCTGAACCTTTAAGCTCAGAAACCCCAGAAATGTCCACCATTGTTATAGGATATTCCTCAATTGGGAAAACTCCTAAAAATAAAAATATGAGTAACATTTAAAATATTGTTGAGGTAAATTATACCTTTGCTAATAAGTATTAAATTTTTTATTAAAAGAGTATAAGCTTTACTGCTTAGGATTTAAATAAGTATGACTTAATATAAACAATAATACATATTGAAACAGATTCTTATAAAAATATATTTTTTAAAATAATAGGCACCTTTTGCTGTATTCCCAGCTACCAACATGTAGGAATCTAGAGTTTTATCTCTAATTATGTCAAAAACATCAGAAAGATGCACTACTCTGTACCAATCTCTGCCGTCTTTTAACTCTATATGTATTATTTCATTTTGTAATAAACACCATTCATCCTCATCACAGTTAGTCTTCTTACAAGTGATTCCAGACTTTTTGCAAATTTTTAAATCTTCTATGTCAGGCATTTTAATAGATTTTTTCGTATCAGAGGCAAACTTTTTAAACGCATCAAGAATCGGTCTGTATCCAGTGCATCTACAAATGTTGCTACCAAACGAATTTTCAAGTTCCTTCTGTGTAATGTTTGGCTTACTACTGATCAAGCTGTTGATAAAAAACAAGAGAACATATTAAGACTTTGATAATTTAACCTTTAAATAATTTGGTCTATTCTTACATAGACAGATATGAATCGCTCTCTTCAGATTAATTATGAGTCTGTTCTGAGTACTGGCACGTTAATGGTCTGAGATGATGATTAGTTGGATTACATTCATTAAGGCCCAGGGTCTACTCAATGTTTCAACAGTTTTGGCAAACTTTCAGTCATTAATGTATGTATGTATACCATTAGTCAGCCTTATAATGTCTACTGCTGATCATTGACCTCCTTAACATATTAAATTTTTTGAGGGTATGTACCAATAATCACCCCGCTGCTGGGCAGGCGGGTGTGTAATCGCAGTTACAACAAGTTCACAGGAGTACGCTGCGGCCCATCATTTGGTAGGATTACTCTTCGTCGACTTTTACGGCTTCCCATGAGATTAGAAGGGGTGGTACTATTCTATTCCAGCATTACACGGCACATGCACACATTAATACTAATATTTTCTCAAACCCTACCTGTACATAGACATAATCCATCCAGGAGTGCAGTAACCACATTGAGTTCCATGAGCTTCTGCCAAAGTGGTTTGTAAAGGGTGATAACCATCCTTCCTGTTCCCAACCTTTTCCACTGTAGTTATCTCCCATTCGTGACATGATGTCACTGATACTAGACACTGGAAACAAAGTATATATTTTAAAATTAATATCTTCTCTATTAGATGTAACCTTACATGTTAACCACTTGTTTTTATATGCCAGTTGAAACCAATTGAAACCACTACGGTTTCAATTGGTTCACTCGAATAGTAGTTGGTTTCTGATGCATTCAATATGAGCGGAGGAGACCGCAAGAAAAAGGTTGAACACCCAATGGTCCTCGACTACAGCTGCCCCTAACACTGACAACCGGGTCTGGTAACTAAGAGATACTTGTAGAGTGCTGATGAGCAGTAAAAATCATCTTGCAGGTCCATACTATCAGCGCATCAGCTATATATCTACATACAGAATTAACCGAGGTTGAAGCAGCACCCGATGACTTCCCCCCGACTGGTCTTTAACTTGTCGTGGTGGGGGGGCTGAGTACATCTCGGTAGGGCGGAGAAGCCGCTAGGGAAATGATAATACCCAGAGACAGGTCACTCTGGGAGCTCTTAGCACTGACTACCGGGGGACACAAAGAGGAAGTGAGCCCTCCATGGGTCCTTCTTTGTTTCACCGAACAGCGGGCGGGTCAGCAGGATCCGTCAAGCTGAGCCCTGAGGGTCTTAGGCGCTGCGGGGGCAGAGGCCCCTGCTGTCTAACCATAGACCCGGGGACGTTTTCCGCCGGTGGGGTCTCAGACGCTGCAACCCAGGTACTCCCCCCCCCCTCTTTCTCAAAAAGCGGCGGAGCTCGTCGGAAGATTTTTAATGGGGAATATTGCTGGTGGTCGTGTCTGCTGGTAGGGAGTCCCTCACAGACCTCTCGGCATCCCTTTGGCCGGGAGGCAGAACGTATAGGCATTTCGTTACCAACGCTAAACATAAAAAGCACTTGGTGACTTGACAAACATGGCACATTTACTTGGTGCCTCGCAGCTCCATGCTTACAGCGCACCAGCTTTATACTTACAGCATTGACCGATGTTGGAGCAGCTCCTGGTGACTTGACTACGGACACGATGCAGGCGCCGCACCCACCCTCTCGGCACATGTACTTGGTGCCGCGAAGCTCCAAGTAGTTCCGGAGATAGTCCAGAAGGGTGACATCGGAAGATATCTCACTTCCCACTGAATTTGGACATTCAGACAATATTTTAGTTAGTCTTAAATATATTTAAACAGTACTAACCATAAAGGGTATTAAATATAAGAACCCGCCAACATCCAACCTGTGTGCAACGGTATAATAAATATTTAAGTATATTTATTTATCCGTTCTCTAGAACCCGTACACAAGCTCTGTTTAGCTTGGAGCTAAATTACGATAATTATGTGAGATGTCCAATTGTTCATGGATATTTTTTTATGTCATTATTAATCAAAATCTGAATTCTTGACTTGAATTATAAAATATGATACATCTGGGTTCGTTCGCTTCTGTTCTATTTTTGTTCTACCAAATAAAATAAAATAAAACAAAATATATGCCTTACTCTATGGGATACCGGAATCGCCCCGCGAAAGGTTTCGCAATTTTTTTATAGTTTACTGGATTTTTCTGAGTTTTAGACGCGAACTACTTAATTAAAAATATTTTTAAGAAAAAGTACAAGACGTTTGAACTTTTTCTGTTTTGCGATAATTTACATATGTTGCTCTTAAATAATTAAAAAAAACATCTTCATAAATTGTGAACTTCAAGTAAAACCTTGAAACAGGTGATTTTATGGATTTTAAGCCAACGAAAAAACTTCTAAAAAAATCTCAACTTTTGTAACAGAAAAAAAAGTAGTACTTAATGACGTAGCAGATATACGTGGGGGTGATTCGAATAACCCGAAAAGTGCTCTATCTCTAGACTTCCGCTTGATATTCGTTTATGGGACAGCCTGTATATGGCATTTTGGGTGCTACTAACTATTTGACAATAAATGTAGGTATATATGCATTTTAAGATGTTTAAAATAAAAAAGCAGATAAATATTATACATACAAACTAGTAAGATCTGCAGGCAAACTCTTTAAAACCTGTTGCTTTATTTATAAACTTTGTTAGAGTGAATCAGCTATCGCACTTCCCTTCAAGGGGACGGTGGATGTCGCTGACTTTCAGAAGCCTCGCAAGGCGACACTCTCCACCTTAAGGTAAGATCGAGTTATGAAATAAGTCGGTCTGTTTGTTTAACATATTTTAACGGCTTATCAACTGGGTAAACATATATTTTACGTAATACATACTGTTGCAAACACGTGTATAAAATATCTGTATCAATGTAATATTAGGTTAGAAGCCAGTATAAGCATAGTTTAAAATTAAAGGCTCATAATTTATTGCGGTTATCTATTTGCAATGTATAAAAGTATTAATGATGTTATGGAAAAGTGGCTCTGGCACATATATTTTATCACTTCTAAGGAGGAGTTAACCTTAGTTCTATATACAATAAAATAAAACAAATAAATAACTCTTTTTGACTGTAAACGATTGACTGTAGACCAATGATCTAGTAACCAAGATACTAAGTAATGGATAAACGTATAATTTTTTTTTTAATACATACATGCATTAAATTATAATAACCATGGTAAAGAAATAAATTATCTATTTCTAATAGTATTATCTAGCCTGTATTCTTTATTGTCATTAAATATATATTATAAGCATAGAAAAGGACTTCTTGGCGGGAAAGTGAAGCGACATGTCTGAAGTTTTGGTTTATTTTTTATAAATTCTCAAATTGTGAACAGTTATGTATAATAACGGTAGATTGTTAGCCGTTAAGTGTTTGTGAACGTACATGAGTGTTGGGAAATTAAAGAAATCAGTGCAACATCACTTCTCATATCCTCTCAAGAAGTCCATGTGAGATCTCAGTATAGTCCCACATTTTTACTGAGGACTTAAAGGGTTTAGGAGAAAGCATCTTATTCATCATCTTTATCATCACTCATTCTCATTTACTCGGAAGCGCTCGTGGCTCTTCGGTGTCCGGTGGTCGGAAACGATCACCAAAATACAGCAGAGTTTACAGTGGTCAGTCCTTGGATGGGTGACTCGAGCGCTTTCGTGCTTCGGAACGCACGTTAAGCCGTTGGTCCCGGTTATCACTAAAAGTGGTAGTCGTTAAGCCATGTTAGAGGCCTAATGGGCGGCTTAAAAAATTCTAACTGCAAGAACGCCATACACCTGCCTCCGCCAATCCGCACTGGGTCAGCGTGGTGGAGTATGACCCAATACCCTCACACCTTGATATGTGTGAGGAGGCTTGTGCTCAGTAACGTCCCACGTTAATAAGCTGTGATGATGATTCTCATTTACTATGTATTAAATATTATTAATATATTTCTATTTTGACCCTGACTAAATTTTGCTAAACGCATTTTAAAAAAAAAGCATAGATAAGAATTTGTTCGATAGATAAAATAGTATGCAATAAGTGGACATCAAGAAGTTAAACTATAAACTCTTAATGCGAGCTGAGAGACAGAAAAGTATATAATTTTTTTTATTTATGTTACAAAAAAGAATAAACTTAAACTTTTCTTTTTAGATGCACAATTAGGAGTACAATACCCTTATTATTTTTTCCTATAATAAATCAAATAATTTTTTGTGATATTCTATAAAAAATCTATTACCCCAAAATAATTTCTTCAAAATGAATTGCTCGTTTTATCAACCTGACATTTTGGCATAGGGATTATGTTATGTTTAGTATCAAGAAAAATATCATAACATGCAGGGACGATTTAACTAAACAATTAATAATAAATACATATAATACATAAATTTTTTTTATACCTCCTAAATTTATTTGGTAAATTTAAATTGTATTTTTTACCTTTTTTTAGAGAAATTTCCCATTCTAGTGAAGTTACGATGTTAACAATTATCAAATAAAAAGTTTTTGAGAGATTTATACAAAAGTTAATAAGCATCTCATGAGCCCTTCCATAAGCATGAAACAGGTTTAAAAAAAAGAAATTTACGTAATTATATAAAAAACACACAAAATATATATTAAGAGGCGTCAGATAATTTTTTTTGCTTACCGGTATGTCTTGTACCATTAACAGTTAAACTTATTGTCGTCATGATGTCTTCATGAAAACAGTGTAAAGATTGTGTGAAAGTGGAGCTTATATTTCCTGCCTTAATATTAAAATAAACAAAAAATCGGTCAAGCACGAACATATTTTAAGCATGAAAATAATATTTTTATATTTATTAAGCCTTCTATTATTTACTTTGTAACTGGAGCCTAATGTACTAGACATCCACGTGGTGGAATATGACCTAATATCCTCTTGCGGCTTGTGCTCAGTAGTGGGACGTTAATGGGCTGAGATGATGATGATGACTAATGTGGCTAAATAAATAACTGATAATCACACTAGTCAGTGTACGTGCCGTGCGGCTCGACGTGCGGCAGGCTAGCGGACCGGATGGTGTTCCGGCAATTGTGCTGCTCAGATGCGCGGCTGAGCTGTCTCCTGTGTTGATACGGTTGTTAAGAGAGTCTTACGATACCGGTGTTGTGCCGGTGTCTTCGAAGGAGGCGAACATATCCCCCCCGAACAGGTCTCCACCTTGGCGTGGTGGGGGGGCTGAGTACCTCCCGGAGGCCGGGAAAAGGTAACACCCAGAGACCGACCACTCTGGATACCCTTAGTACTGTGTACCGGGGGAGAAACAAGGAGGTGCCTGTGGAGGGCGCAGCAGGGGGCCCCTGCTGTCTCACCATGGACCCTCCGGAAAGTCGGCCACACACGCTATGGTCGCACGGGGAGGTAGGAGGGGCGCGTCCACTGCGCCTCTCTGAGGAGGTCCTCCCGGTTTTGGTCCGGGGGTAGTTGGCCGCAGGCGGCATGTCAGAAGCTGCAAACCAGATACTGGCCCCCGCCTCTTTCTTAACAAGCAGCGGGCGTCGTCGGAAGATTTTTAGTGGTAGTCCCACACCCCCCTTTCGGTCCCCCTTTGGTCGGAAGGAGGCGAACATATAACCAATCCCCAAAAAACGGAATTGCTCGGATCCAGCCAACTATCGACCCATGGTTGTCCCTTCTGTGCTGTGCAAGGTGTTTGAGCGGGTGATAAATGCTCAGCTCATCTGTTACCTGAAAGATCACTTTCTACTTCACGATTGCCAGTATGTGTTCAGACCGAAACGATCAATGGATGACCTTTTAGCGTTCGTTACTCACTTATGGGGTGAAGCGATGGACAAGCGTGGCAAATCTTCGGCCTCGTTCCCTTCTTTCCAAGTTGCCGGTCTTTGGTGTGCTGCCCCGTTTGTGCGCTTTCTAGAAAATAGCAGGATTCGTGTCTTGTGTAAGCACAGTTCCTTCGAGTTCTATAAAGTCAAGTCCGGAGTGCCGCAGGGATCGATTATCGCCTACCCTTTTTCTTCTGCATACTAATGACATATACTTCAATATTCATTGCTATGCAGTACATGAGCGGTACTTAGGACATCATGCGGCAAATTAAGCCGCTGGGTGCAAAGGCAAGACCTGCTTGCTAAAGTTAACCGGACTCTCGATCGTGTCTCTCAGTGGGGATTTAGAAACCTAGTCGAGTTTAATGCCACCAAAATCCACGTTTGTGCATTATCGTCCAATTCAGCGAATCTCAGTATTCTTGACTTGGACATCGGCCAGGACCCAAAACCTGATATGCTACATCAAGGGTGTTATTTTAACTGCCTCCCGTAGGTTGGTATCTTCAATAAGGCGAAGCGGTTTTTCACTCCCGAGCAATGCTGTTTGTTGTATAAGACTCAAGTGCGATCGAGTGTGTAGTACTGTTCCCATCTTTGGGACGGTTCTGCTAAGTACCTCCTCGACGCACTTGAAAGCCTGCATCGGCGTGCGGTTCCCATTAGAGCCAATCCCATCCTCTCTCGAGGATCTACAGCTACATAGAGGCATTGCATTTCTCAGTGTCTTCTACCGGAAGTCCGGAACTACTAGAGGGACTGTTCTGAGGAGCTTTTCGATCTCACCCGCCCTCTTCTTTCCTCTCCCGAACAACACGTGCTGATCTTAGAAACTATCCAGATACTGTGCAGACCATAAGCACTCGAAGAAAGAAATTTGGTAATTCGTTTCCGAGTATAAGCTCTGGAACTCGCTGCCGGCTCATGTGTTTCCTATTTTCTGTAGTCCCGGGTCTTTTCAACGGGATATGAAACGGCATATTAGCAGGCCGTCATGAGGGCGCGATTTGTACTGTGCTTATTTTACGGTATGAAGCGTCTTTATTTTTTTGGACTGCATCGACTGCTTACTATCAGGCAAGATGTAGTCATTATGACGTGTCACAGTAAGGCTTAAGCTCCTGCTCTTTTATTTAATAAGTGTCCTAATATCTTAAAGTCGAGTTATTAAGTAAAGGGTGTGGGTTTCATGAAACTTTCCATGACATACTCGTTGTGGGTGCATTTTTTGGTGCGGGGGTTTTTTTCTTTGGGGTTTTTTTGGAATCACGGGTTTATGCAAATAAAAACGAAACAAATTCTGAGCTCAAATCGGAAATCCAACGCGTCGTCGGTGAGATTTAGCCACATCTTTGTGCAAAAGTTATGGAAAAATTCATAAAAAGAATAATGGCATGTGGGGGTCATTTGTTGGATATTTTATTTCATACTTAATCGTAACATATCTTCTTTACAACACAATAAAAATTTACTTATTTTTATTTTAAAATAAAAAATGGCACTTTTACTGAGACGCCCTTTATAGAGCTGCTTCCTCATTGATGTGAGTTCTGCTGTTGGCACTGATGTAAGCACTTCATATTCAGTCACAAATATGACAATAACTCGGATGTATTTTATTTATATATATATTTAACCTTCTAGTTTTGGTAAACTTTCATTTTTCCATAAACTGGTGTCCCATGTGTCACACGTCGCAAATACAGCAGATTTTGCTTTTGCTAGTGGAATAAAAAAGAAGGAGGATGTGGTGGTGCTGGACCTCGGTATATTCCTTTCTTCATGACTTCACTGTATCTAGCAGAGTATGTTCAGATAATGATATTTAATTGTGCTTCACCCTGCTCTGATATTGATGTCCCAGAAACGAGTGTCTAACGGAAGTCCAGAGATAGAACATCCGTACGTACCCGAATCACCCCCATGTATATGTGCCACGATTTTTCATAATATATCGAGTTATTAATTTAAATGAAAATTTTTTTGATTTTTTTCACATTTTCTTTAAGTACTACTTATTTTTACCTGATTTTACAATTGAAATTCTTGAAAAGTTTTTAGATTAACTTTGAAGCCATGAAGGCCCTTGTTTTAATTTTAAATATGAAGTAAAAAAATTGTAATAATTCAATGAAAGTAAATTTATTACTTGAAACCATCATTCTCTTAATTTTCCAGAACGTTACAAAAATGATTAAAGAGCAAGTTACTGAGATTCTGTTGCAAGATAAATAAAAACAAAATGTCCTATACTTTTCTGTACAAATATTTTAAAGTAGTTCTGGTTAAAAACTCTCAAAAACTCAGAAAGAAAATAATAACTAGAAAACAAAAAAAAATGCTAAACATACAGGAGGATGGTTCGGGTACCCCAAGAAGTGTTCCACCCCTGGACTCCCACTTGGCATTCTTTTCTGGGACTCTGTATACGCCGTATTCAGAGTATATTCATGCTAGGAAGGCTTACAGGCTATTTAAGTGAAGAATTCTGCTGATTGTCACCCTTTTTGCAAGTTGCAGTCCCTGTTGTAGAAGTTTAAGTCAAATGTTACTGATACTAATTATGAAGTTATTGATTATCAAGGGTTTTATTACATAATCCAAAACCTTCCTTACTGTTCCGTCTTTTCAAAACTCTCCGTTGCCCATTTCGGTGGACCATTATTCTTGGCATGGACATCGGCCTGGACCCGTCATGCTACATCAAGAAAGTTATTTAAACTGCCTCCCGTAATTTGGATATCTTCAATAAGGTTGCTTTTCTGTACAAGACTCAAGTGTGATTGATAGAGTATTGTTCCCATCTTTGGGACGATTCTGCTTAGTACCTCCTCGGCGTTCGAGGTTACAGCCTCTCTCGAGGATGTATAGCTACATAGGGACATTGCGTCTCTCAGTGTCTCCTACCGGAACTACGATGGTGATTGTTCTGAGGAGCTTTTCGATCTCATCTCTTCCTCTCCTTTCCTCTCCCGAACAACAAGTGCTGGTCTTAGGTCTGTAAAGTAAATTATTACTACATAATGTACATCTGAGAAGCCGTTCCTGTCTTACCAATAAGTTTTGGAATTCGCTGCCGGCTCAAATGTTTCCTAGTTCCTATAATCCCGGGTCTTATGAGGGGGACTTGAAACGGCAGGCCGTCTTGAGTGGGTGCGCTTTGTGCCGTCTTTCGCTCGCGCCGCTCACTACCTAAGCGCGCCTAGAATAGTGTAATATAAACTAGCTACCTAGAATTGTGGCCACTAGGCGGATCTTGCCTCGCAGGGTTGTATCCACGGGAGGCGATAAAAAATTAATCCGCCATGAGTGAGTGGAGTGGGGTGCGCTTTGTACTCTGGAATGAAGTGCTTACATATTTGATTTGAAGTGCATCGACTGCTTACCATCAGGCATAATGTATTGATTATGACGTGTAATAAAACGAAAAATACAATACTTATAATAAGTATGAATATTACTCTCTCTACTTTAATTTAACTAATTAAAATGCACTAGTAAATATTTGAGACCAACACATGTTTCTGGGCTAATGTAAATTGTCACGGTTTGTTAAACAAAAAAATGACTACCGCATTTAAGTAGAATTTGAATACATATATGCATACTTAATGTAATGTTCATAATATAATGTTCAGTGGCGGCAGTGTTGCTTAGAACAATAAAAATATTAAATTTATACAATATTTTTTCTTATTTCCTATCTTGTTTTGGATATTGATATTGGTTGCTGGACTGCAAAAGCGCTCGAGGCTTGATCTTACTATTTGCTCGGCAAATATCACCTTAGTCAATATTTACCGCTGGGTACTGCTAAGCATTAGTTCACATAGGATCCTCCATATCTGCCTCATCTTAGTAGAGTAAGATCTAAATCCCTCTCACGTTGATTTGTGAAGGAGGCTCAGTTGTGGGACGTTAATGAGCAGAGATGATGAATAAGGAATTCAAGAAATGTTAAGTTACGACTAAAACTCGACTTCATCATCGTTTAGAGTATTAAAAGAAGTACTTTTATATAGTAAAACTCTAAGTCAATACTGGGTCAATAAATAATAAACCCTATATTTAAAGTGTCGTATAAGTAACAGCAACAACAAAAAATTATATGACCTAAATCACATCAAATCGTTTATTGCGTGTCACAATACATAGTACATAAGATGGTCATTCAAGGTTTGCTTGCTTTAAATTTTACATCGAGCTTGCTTTGGTAGACACGTTAGACTGCTGGTCGCGGTTATCATTATAAATGGCTGAGCTACGTTTGAAGCCCTATAATTTATTTTACAGCCGACTACCACTGACCACCACTTTTGGCGTTGTTTTACCTTGGTTTCTACCAATACGATCAAAGTGAGAGGGATTTAATTCTTCTATCAGAATTTGTCGGCCACCATCTGAGGATTAACTTTGATGAACCTTGATTTTTATTCAGTAAGTGTAACGAAATCCACGAGCTCTCCAGTTGCGATGATAACCATGGCTTCCTGAAATCCTGTACTTGATTTTTATTAGTTCCTATTTCCCGGCAGTTGTTTGCCACCTTACAGATTACAGCATTTTATTGATTACTAGCAGTCGCCCGCGGCTCCGCCCGCGTGGATGTCGGCTACCGCTGTAAAATGCCTACCCAGAAAAGACACGGTCAGCAAAATGATTTCCAGATCAATTCACAGACACCGACACTAACATCGACGACGCAGTCATTATCCGCAGGCTGCATAGATTGTCTTTATGTGGATGTTGAAGTTGTTAATGATGAAAATATTTAAATCTACTTAATACTTAGTTTTTACTCTTACCGGCAGTCCCGGAGAGCAACCTGTTGTTTTGGGATAGATAACTAAAGCGATTATTGTAAATCTTCCCCATAAACAACATTTGACATTAAATTATTTTTAGGTGACAAAATAAACTGATGGTCGGGAGCCCCGACCCGTGATAGGGCGCTGTGCAGCAGAAATCGTAATAATTTAAGTTCGCCATAACTTCAAAAACAAACGTCCAATTTTGATCATTCCAAGACCAAATATTATCTACATAAACTGCACTTAGTGATGAAATTGATAGGGATTAATAGCATAAGTAAAATAAATTCGTATAAATATAGTACAAAAAAAAAATCAAGATTTTTAAATAAAAAAAAGGGTTGTTGTGCCTCACTCGCCATATATAGGTATAGTGTGTCGCGGACTTTTTAGTAGGTGGTATTAGATCTTTAATTCATTCATACATTTTGTGGTTCTATCTTTTATAGTTTAGGCAGCGTACTCAACTGTTCTGGTTGATTTTTACACTATTTTTTCGAAATTATAATATAGCCTATGTTACTCAGTGATAATGTAGCTTTCTATTGAAAAAAGAATTATTAATATCGGTCCAGTAATTTTTGAGTTTATTCGTTACATACAAAAATACAAATCTTTACTCTTTATATTATTAGTATAGACTACATTGACTCCCCCCCCCCGTACCACCCCAGTGACGCTTACATGGAGCCTACATCGCATGCTGGCTAGCTGAGCGCGGTGAGCGGCACCACGCGACTTTTTTCTAATACTTGAATTTTTAAACTCGTGATATCTTCCTAATGAAATGTCCGAATTGAATAATTCAAAAAGTTATTAAAAGGTATTGAAGCCGTCTTGAAAACAAAGTAATTTATTCTGATAAGGATTAATACCAAGGTACAAATATAGAGCCTTTTCAAGCGGCGGCATATACATTAAATTATTAGAAAAAAAAACCGCTTCCTGTGACGTAACTATAATATTTAGACATATGCTGTCGCGACACTTTTTGTAGATAATGATGAGTACTGCAAAGTCGTAGTACATAATTTTGTTCTATCATCAATAGTTTTCGCTGCGCACGCTATGTAAGGAATTTTTCAGGTAATTTTTTTACACCTTGGGTTACATTATTGGATTTTTAGTAAGGATCCCTATTTTTTTAAAAAATATAATATAGCCTATGTTACTCGGGGATAATGTAGCTTTCCAAAGGTGAAAGAATTTTTGAAATCGGTCCAGTAGTTTCGGAGCCTATTCATTACAAACAAACAAACAAACAAACAAACAAACAAACAAATCTTTCCTCTTTATAATATTAGTATAGGCATACTAACAAGGATTTCAAATCTTTGGGGCTTATTACAAAACGAGATCTTAAGTTAGACCAGACTTTTAACTAGTGCTGTCACTTTTACTTGATAAAATGAAGACAGTCTTGTTTTGTAATAAGCCCCTTTGTGTTTAAAAAAATCTGTCGAATAAACGCTTTGGTTAGACATTAGATATGTGATTGTGTGTTCATTTAAAGTTAGTCCTACTTTTATTATTTTCATTACCCACTTATATGTTTTCTATACTTTTAGTACATAAAGTAACAAAGAACATTCATATTCACAAAATGACTAATACTAAGAATATGATACACGTGTTTAATGTGTTTTTAAAATTTATGCATATTAACATATTTCGATACAGCATTTTAGGCTATGAATTTTCATGTAAATATTTAATTAACTGAAGCGGAGTGACCGACATAGCGAGGCTAGTTTGCAAGCTGAAGTGGCAGTGGGCAGCGCACGAAGAACCGACGACCGATGAGGCCTTAACGTTTTTCAATGGCGACCGCGATCTGGTCAAGGCGGCGGGAAGCCGTTTGATGTAGGCGACTCAGGATAGCTCATTGTTGAAATCTATTGAGGAGGCCTATGTTCAGCAGTAGACGTCATATGGCTGAGATGATGGTGATGATGACCGTTAAAAAAAATTCCATACGTCACAAAAAAGGGTAATGTGGCTTACGGCCACTAGCCCATAGAATTTGCGCATTGCCTTCCGGCCACAGGGGGACCGGTCAAAGGGGGTGTGGGACTCACCACTGGCAGACGCGACCGCACGCAGTAGTACCCACTAAAAACCATTAGAAGACGCCTGCTGCTTGTTGAGTAAAAAGGTGTGCTCACTGGTTTAAACATATTTGGCTGAATTTCAGTTATAACATAGAGCGACTGACCGTGCCGTCTGACCTCCGCAAACTAGGAGAAAACATCATTATATGTTTAAACCAGTTGTTGGGATGTTAGAAAGCATTGATTTCATAATAACGACTGCCATAGATGTTCATGACAGCCGGAACCAACGGCTTAGTGGGCTTTCCGAGATACGGAGCAAGCAATAATTACGCATGCAACATCGATACGATTACGTCATGCATTGCACTTGTTGGCGGAATTCGCCGTCGCTTCGCAAATTTCGCAGTGAGGTGGCGATACACGCCCTACTGAGCACAACAATTAACCTCAAACTTACCGCTTTCCTTCTTCACTCACACACTTGGCTTAAAGATACATATACTTACTAATAGCAGCGACTAGCACCTAACATGCATTTCAAGGGCTGACTTTTGTAAACTCTGCTTGCTGCTCTCCGCACAAGAAGGGTCGCAATCCACTGCGCCTCTCTAAGGAGGTCCTCTCGGTTTTGGCGGGGTGTCAGACGCTGCAACCCAGGTACTGGCCCCCGCCTCTTTTTCAACAAGCGGCGGACGTCGTCGGAATATTTTTAGTGGGTATTACTGCTGGCAGTCGCATCTGCCGGTGGTGAGTTAGCTTACGTTAGGTTTGCCTGAATTTCAGTTAAAAAATAGAGCGCCTGCCGACTGGTGAGAGTAATCCGAGAGGAAAATATAATTCTATGGTAAAACCAGTTGTCAGGATGATAGAAGGCGCTGACTTCCTAATAACGACTACCACATATGGTCATGACAGCCGAGACCAACGGCATAACGTGCTTTCAGAGGCACGGATCAAGCGACAGTTCTTACATAACATGGAAACTCTTAGATACCCTCTGAATTTGAAAGCTATCGGTCTAGCCACTAAGCTATTACGCTCTGGTACTAGGTAGAATACTTACTAGGTAAGTATTACAAATTCTTAATTTAGAGCAAACGCTGTTATTATGAAAGTATAACGTTACAAAGTAGGTAACTTTAAAAACTCATACAATTTTCATCTGTGTAAACTCATAAATAATTTTTTTAACTGATAATATATGTATGATATTCTAATTAGGTGCCTACAAGTGTTTTGCTGTTTAATTATATGCGAAATACTGTCAACGTCAGACTTAAGCTTATGGTAAATGTTATTTATCTGGTCTACTTACTTTTATAAAGAATCATAACAACTTTTACTGACTGTCAATTACAGTAAAAATTTACAAGTTTTAGTGACCCATTGCCTTCTAATTCAGAGGTACTCGACTTCAAACCGTGCTTCGAGCCTTAGAAATAGTGTTGAAAAAAAAAGGTAAGTTTTTTAGTCTCAATATTGAGACTGAAATCTTTTTTTAAAAACTCAATAAAAAAAAAACAAATCTCTCTGATTTTTTAGTCTCCTTAAAATAGACTCCAGTCTTGCCAAAGAGAACTTGGGACTGAGTCTTTAAAAGAGCTCACTCTTTACAAAAAGAACTCAAGACCAGGTCCCTTAAATAAAGACTTAGCTTTCTTAAAAAGAACCATTTTAAAAATGAGCTCAGTATTATGAAAAGAGCTCGCGAGAGTCCTTTTAAAAAAGTCGACGTAATTTCTTTCAATGAGCTCTTAACAGGATTTTTAAACGTACTCGTTCAAGCTAATATAACTAACGCGATTATCAAAGTACGTTTTCATAATACACATTTTATAGATGAGGTTAGAGAGGTTACATAGGGAATCATCCTGCACGTGCGCGCTGCGTGTCGAAACCGGGCGCTCGACGTAATATGCAAGCGGCGCAGGAGCAGTGTACTCGTAGGTCGGGCGTGTTCTAGTCTTAAATTCCTATTTGCTTGGCTGTAGCTCAAAAAATGTCGTGCATGGGAGGTACTTCTTTTCTTTATGAGATTGAACTGTTTACACATACGGCGTAATAGATGTTCTTTAAATATTTATATAATGTCGCACTAACTCCAGTCCACGTTTAGGAATAAGACCCTTTAGGTTTTTTAACCAGCTGTCAGAAAGCCACCCACACACACGCAAAAATAATACCAAAAAAGTATTCAGACGCATTGACCTCGGAGTGACAATGGAGTCAGTTCAGCCGGATTTATTGTTTATTCGAAGTTACTTAATGATTATTAAGACTGCTGTCCACTACATAAACAATTTATATACTTCATAATATGCCAGACTTTTTGATTGGACTACAGCTATTCATTAGACTTGAAAGAACTCAAAGGACTCAAAGACCTCATTGGACAGAAAAACCCGATAGAACTTAGATTAATACTAATGTCTCACGAAAATTTAGGACTGAAAGAACTGAAAACACTCAAAAGAACTCCGGACTCAGAAGCTAATTAGTCGTGAGTTCTGCAAAAAGAACTCATAGCCGCACTTTTTAGAAAGCGTGTATAGTGGTTGGTGCCGGCTGTCATGAACATCTATGGCATTCGTTATTAAAAAGTAAGTACCTTCTAATATCTTGATGGCTTTTTTTTTTGTTTTATGCCGGTAACAAAATGCGTTTACGCACTACCTTCCGGCCAAGGGGGGACCGAAAGGGGATGTGGGACTCACCACCGGCAGACGCGACTGCCAGCAGTAATACCCACTAAAAATTTTCCGACGACACCCGCCGCTTGTTGAGAAAAAGGCGGGGGCCAGTACCTGGGTTGCAGCATCTGACACCCCGCCTGTGGCCAACGTCCCCCGGACCAAAACCGGAGGGACCTCCTCAGAGAGGCGCAGTGGACGCGCCCCTGCTTGACGGGCCCTCCTGGCACCCAGAGTCGTCGGTCTCTGGGTGTTACCTTTTCCCGGCCTCCGGGAGGTATTCAGTTTTTGTAAATAGTGTTACGCGTATCTATATGAAAAGATTTTCTTGCAATGGCTTCAACCAGAACAAGGATGTTGGATAGGAACTACAGACTGGTTTAATATAAATAGGTTAGGTACTAATAAAAAGACAGAGATAATAAGGGTACATACTTTGACTGATGAAATAAAAAAAATAATTAAAAAAATAGTTTTTTTTTTACATGTAAAACTTCAATGTCATAATTAATATGCAGAGACCCAATAAAAAGATTCGATTGATTTTTCATACATTTTTAGTTCTTTTAGTTAAATTTAAATTCGTTTTTTTTTGTTTCCGCTGCCAAACAAACTTTATCCAATGTGTAAGGCCCATCTGAAATATAAAAAAAACCGGCTAAGTGCGTGTCGGGCCACGCGCAATATAGGGTTCCGTAGTCACCCTTTGCCATAATGTCGCTATATGAACAGGTTCAGCTATTCCCCGATAGATATCACTACTACGGTATGAATGAAATTTTAATACATTTAATACAAAAATTTATTTGATTGTCGTCCATTACTCGAAAACCAGTAAAGCCTACTTAGCCGTGATAGTTTTCCTTTTAACTTCATTATATATACTACTATTGTGAATTTTTTCAGCCACTCTGAAAGTACCGTTTACCTGGTGGGGGGGGCGGATACTTAACTCTATCAATTTTTTCCACTTTAAAGCTTAATATTTCGAAAACGGATCCCTAAATCGAAAAATGGTTTAAAAAAACTCTTATTACTTTTGAAAGACCTTTCTAACGATACCCAACATGATAAGATAGACTCGAGAAAAAAAAAACATTCCTACTTTACGTGTAGGGGAGGTACGTTAAAAAACAATATTTTTAAAAATTTTATTCTACAGGTTTGTCGACGTGATTAATATGTATACCCACACCAATTTTCAGCTGTCTAATGTTAATAGTCTCTGCGCTAACCCGCGGACGGACGGACGGACGGACGGACATGGCGACACTATAAGGGTTCCTTGTTTACTACGGAACCCTAAAAAGGAGTATCTAAAGCGCTGGTCGGTTGGTCGTTGCAAAAAAGGCATACTCTCATCTCGTCTGAGAAGAGAACCACACTCCATTGCTCAAAGCTCCAATCGACGTGGTCACGAGCAAACTGCAAGCAGGCCGATGCGCTGGAGTCAATTTTGGACCCGTAGCAGCTCTGTGGGCCGCTATCTTCTTCTCCCTCAGTCTTTTTCTAACCCTAGATATATATCTATTATATATATGACGAGTATATATAATATATATCTTCTTGCTTGCTTTGAAAAGGCTCCGAAACTCTACTGAACTGATTAAGAAAACTATTTTAGTAATAAAACCGGCCAAGTGCGTGTCGGGCCACGCGCAATATAGGGTTCCGTAGTCACCCTTTGCCATAATGTCGCTATATGAACAGGTTCAGCTATTCCCCGATAGATATCACTACAACGGTATGAATGAAATTTTAATACATTTAATACAAAAATTTATTTGATTGTCGTCCATTACTCGAAAACCAGTAAAGCCTACTTAGCCGTGATAGTTTTCCTTTTAACTTCATTATATATACTACTATTGTGAATTTTTTCAGCCACTCTGAAAGTACCGTTTACCTGGTGGGGGGGGCGGATACTGAACTCTATCAATTTTTTCCACTTTAAAGCTTAATGTTTCGAAAACGGATCCCTAAATCGAAAAATGGTTTAAAAAAACTCTTATTACTTTTGAAAGACCTTTCTAACGATACCCAACATGATAAGATAGACTCGAGAAAAAAAAATCATTCCTACTTTACGTGTAGGGGAGGTACGTTACAAAACAATATTTTTAAAAATTTTATTCTACAGGTTTGTCGACGTGATTAATATGTATACCCACACCAATTTTCAGCTGTCTAATGTTAATAGTCTCTGCGCTAACCCGCGGACGGACGGACGGACGGACGGACGGACATGGCGAAACTATAAGGGTTCCTTGTTTACTACGGAACCCTAAAAAGGATAAAAATAAAATAAAGAAATTTTTTTCCGACATCTTCACCAAATATTTAGTTCCAAGATAACATATTTAATTACTCTTTTTTTCGTAAAACATACTTATTATGTTAATTGTATAGAAAACATCTATGCAAGAAGAAATATTCATGCTCATGCATACAAAGATTTGTCCTGAATGGAAATCAAACCCACGACCTCAGGAGCGGAGTGCAGGTACGCCATATCGGTCGTTAAAAAGCATAAAGCATAGTTTTGTACTTATATCAGTAGACAAAAACTAAACGTTATTTAACAATTGTTTTAATTGTAAATCAGCCAGTGCCACCCCCTCTCATCTCAAGAGGAGTCGTTAGAGTCGACGAAGAGAAAGCCTACTCAAATAGTCCCAATAGAATGTAATCTATATGGGAGGCCAATGTTCAGCAGTTGACTTGATAAGGCTGATATGATGAATTATCAATTTTTGTTTACTGCAGAATATAGTTTACGGCAGTACATAGTTAACTGCAGAACGTAGGCCTCGTCAAGTTGTCAGTCCACATTTCGTCATAGACGTCTTACAATACATAAGAAAATTTGGGAAATGCCTAAGTTTTTTGGAGAGGCACCACATTTCGCCAATAATTCGTATGTATGTTGAGTAGAATTTGAGGTGGCAAGCTTATTTCCGCTGACTTATAACATTTATATTCAACAGAGCCTGGTTTCAAAAGAAAAAGATAGGGAAAAAAGTAAGTAGAAGAAAAATATTTGAAAGGATTTTGTGATCTCATAAGAAAGTCGTTCTATATTAATATTATAGTAATTTCCATTACTAAAATAGTTCATGGTCCATGATCCATGATCCATTCTCAAAGAATAGAGCGAATATAGAAGAGATTTACTCGTTATCTTGCTAACAGAAGTAGGGAACGCGGCGCAGATTATAGTGCTCGACTTTCGCATTTTTAAATGAATACTAGTGTAGCTAGTGCTAATCGACGCAAATGTTTGGATCTTATGACATTGCACAAGCTTCTGCATGGGAACTTATCTGTTCCAACTTATGAAACCAAATTAATATTGCTGTTCCTTCTCTTGTCTCTAGACACCCTACGAATAAAAACTTTTTTGTGTTTATTTATGAACATTAGTGGTAATTTTGATGTAAATGTATGTTATTAATATTTTTGTTCTATAGTGTTTGTTTTAATTTTTCTTTTACTCTTATTGTCGACATAAATTATTACCTGTAGAGGCATATCTTTTAACTTTTCTTTGTGTGTGTTATTAATTAACAATGTAAAATTATATTATGTTAATGGTGTATCTTTTTTTATTACATAAATAAATATCACGGCATAGAAAAGCTCCGTCAATATCATAATTAAAACATTTAATTTTAACATTGCCTGTACCTAGCCAACAGCACAACAACGTGGCAACAAGACTAAGTGTTTATTTTATGATTTCAAGGTAAAATAGGAGTTGACACAGTTTTAAATAACAAATTGATAATATATGTAGATATGTTTTTAAAATGTAAATAAGTTTAGCAATGTTTTCCATCTTTGTAAAATTTTAAACTATATATTTTTTTATAAATTCTTATTATTGACAAAAACACATTTCGATTAAGACATTTTATATAATGTCTCATTAACTAGCTATATTAAAACTGTTAGACTTAAACAATTTCGTTTGTTGTGAATATATAGGTACAATAAATAACTTTCTCGTACATCTCACATAGTGCCATCCAGCCCAAAACCAGAGTACGATAAAATCTATTTGAATACTTAAAATTTGTAAGTCCCCAATTACAAAAATAAAAAATACCGTACCAGAACATTGATGAAGATTTTGCTCATAAATATTTGTTCTTTGGAGAAATTACACATACAAAGTTATTTCATTTCCTGTATTAGAAATCTTACCTATTGGAAACCATTTATTTGAAGGGATACCGGAATCCATACGGGCAGAGACTATCGCTTCTCGAATGGCGAAGGGAATCACAATGGCAAGACAGATTGCGGGCTCTCCGATTGCTGAAATACGAAGTAAAAGTGAAAATTATATATTTTCTAATTTTGTATATGAAAGCACATATAAACCGCAAATAATTATTACTCAGACATACATATTAAATGATTTAAAGTAAAAAACAGTTTTTTTTTTTTATGAAAACAAACATTTTTAAACATA
The DNA here is from genome assembly GCA_949126915.1 of Musotima nitidalis. Classification (NCBI taxonomy): domain Eukaryota; kingdom Metazoa; phylum Arthropoda; class Insecta; order Lepidoptera; family Crambidae; genus Musotima; species Musotima nitidalis. Next base: position 10,314,216 of record OX421426.1, on the reverse strand, counting down.
AAAAGATTTTGAATAAGTAGGTATGACAAAATGAATCGATATTAACAGTAAAAGAAATTTATTTCAAGCCACAAAATGGTATGAAAAAAGTGGTCTGCTACAAATAAATTAAACTAAAACAAATACGATACAGTACATAGCATAACTATAATTTGCGAAAAAATTATAACGGTGAATATTTGTTGCACAATTGATTTCGGGAAAAAAACTGTACTTGTTATGAGCCGTTTTTTTGAACAGGGCGCTTATTGCCGCTGTTAGTTCATTCAGATTGTTTGAATTTTGATAAGTGAAAATATAAAGACACGCATTAAGTTTCTACCTTTTGTTCCCAGAATTGCCTCTGAGCTGGGATACTTATTTGTTAAATACACTCTGAAATCTTGAGGAATGTCTCGAACTTGCGGTACGTGATAGTTCCAAGTGCGATCTGATAAAATTTCACCGCTCCTAGGATCCATAATTATATTTTCACAGGTCCAGTAACCCAATCCCATCACAAATGCACCTTCTACCTAAAATATTAATTCTGTCATAAATACTTTGTATAGAGAGATTTACTGCACTAACCGTTAGTTCAAAGTGGTGAAGTTTGAGTTGGTATTATTATTTATCAACAATCATCTTGATCACGTTAGCTTTTTTAAAAGTATCATCAAAATTATTCCGATCGTTCAGGAGCTACGACGCCACAGTACGACATTTCCAACTTATTACGTACCTCATTTGCATCGGTCGCTTAAACGTTATGTGCGTAAACGTTAAAACACTAATATTTTAAGTTGAACTGACCTGACCAATATCAATTTCTGGATTAATACTACGTCCTGGATCTTCAATTAAATCAACTCTTAGTACTTCACTTTCGCCTGTTAGGATATCCACCTCAACTTCAGCAAAACATATTCCACAGCAATTATACTGCTGTGCGTCTGCACCACTTACAAATCCATGAGCTTGTAAATCAACTTCAGAATTATATGCAGTTTTAACAGTATCTTCCCACGAAGCATTAGGCATTTTGTCCCTTGTGCTCTTAAGTCTACTTAACAATTGCTCACATGCTCTTTGGACCGCAATACCCACACTTTGATTAGCAATGCTTCCTCCAGTTATAAAAGCATTCGGTCCTACTATTGTGTTATTTCCTTTGATTTTTATTTTTTCGACAGGGATCTTTAAAGTATAAGCAGCAATTTGAATAGCTTTCGTATTTATTCCTTGTCCCATTTCTATACCAGAATGGGTGATGTTAACAGTTCCATCAGAATGATAGACAGATACGTTCACGTCGAGTCGTGGACCTCCTAGAGGGGACCATCTCATAAAGGCTACTCGCAATCCACGCTTCTTCCATCGGTTCTCAGAGTTAAATTTATTAACATATGCTTTTCTTTCAGCATAGTTGGACTTTTGTTTTAGTTCATTCAACATTTCTGCCATCTCACTATATTTGTCTGTATCCCATTGCGAGACTCTTACCTCTAATGGATCGACGGAAACTTCGTAAGATATTTGTTCCATAGTTTGTTCAGCCATGGCTATGGCCTCTAGTGATCCTAAAAGTAAGTATTTATTTGTCTGATACTATCTGATTTGTTTTCAATTATTTTATTTTTATGACACAATGAATAATAATACAAGCATTTATGAAAATATACATCTAGTCGACTCGAATGTATGATCTTTAGATGTTAGATTTAGTTAGTTTTAAGAACAGCGGTATTCTTAATATTTTATTTCGTCAATTGTATTAGATCTTAAGACATAATTTGAAAAAAGCCGAGATGAGTTTTTTGAGGCATTCTTCTTAATCTCGTTGCCTTTTGGAAGCCTCGTTAGAGTCACCGACAGACTGTCTGACTGACGGACAATCCCCTCCCTCCTTTAGAATCACGACAGGCTGACTGACAGATCCCCCCGATAAGAGTCACAGACAGACTGACAAATCTTGAGAAAAACCACAACAGACGAATAAACTGACAAACCTTGACAAATTCTGACAAAGAACCCATTTGCATTCATTTCTTTATTATTGTACAGCTTATTGTATCTCTTTCATTGTTGTTAAAAAAATATATCGAATTTCAATTTTGTGTCTAAATATTTGACGAATCTAAATGTTCATGTTGATCTTAAAGACAATAAAGTATATTTTATTTTATTTTACTCTTATTTAGTCAGATCGAATCTTTTTCGGTAAACCTATCGGTAAATGGTCTTCAATAATTTAAGTACCTACTTTATTAGTGTGGCATAGAAATTTATATTGTCTTACATTAATTATCACTTTAAATCAAATTAGCCAATTAAACTAGAAATGTATGAATTTTACTATGATTTTGTATCTTATTTTTATCCTATAAAATAATCATTATGATGTGACAGTTCATTGCGATAACATAAGGGTCTTTGTTTTAAAAAAAATTGAGTAACTATTTTGCGGGCTTGAAGCATTGCTAAGTTTCAGTTTGAAGGAGAATATTCGTACAGTATTTTCTTACTTTGATATTGCTTTAAACTATAACAGTTGACATCCGATATGTACTCGATTGCCTAGCTATAAAGATTGTGGGTGCGATTCCCATCATGATTATGTAAAATAATAAGATAATTAAAAAATACCTGGAGATCTACACCAAGTGTTTTTATGTGTATCTGTCAGAACATTACTTCCTTTTGTCTTCCATCTAGTATTTCTATAACAATTATTTATGACGTCGATACTTAGCAAGTGTATAGTTTCGTTAACCATGTATCCATTGTCTAAAAATAATTTATAGTCCATATTTTGAATTACTCCTTTTTTATTAACTCCGGCCTGAAAAAAATAATTTATATGTACCTATACTTATATGTATTAATTGTCGTATTATTTGGCTTTTGTGATACTTTAACATTCTTTATTAAATAAGATTATCGTTGCATTAACAAATAAATATTTTCTGACAATGACACCAATTATTTAGTTCCAAGATAAGTATCATTAAGAATGTGTGTTATGAATACTAAATAACGGATAAACATATATAAATACAATTTTGTAAATACATACTTAATATACATGGGTAAGTACCCAGACCAGAACAAATAATCATGTTAATGCACACAAAGATTTGCCCTGCGTGGGAATCGAACCCACGACCTTAGGAGCGGAGAGCGGGTATTCTTGCCACAACGCCATATCGGTCGTCAATCATTCAAGCATACGATACACTTGATGAAAAGTGTTCACTACAGCATATGGACGCCTGCAATATCAGAAGCGTCACCTAGTATTTTGTCGACTATTTATATAAACCTTCAAGCATTTTTTTAAAAGCCCCTTACAATCTCTTGTGTTTGTTGCTTTACACACCAACTTATATACTCCATATAAACGTAGACGATCCTAAGTAATTAAATCTTCCCTACTTTTGTGTCTGCTTACGCGATTTGGTACAGACAAAATAGTATAATTACTCCCCTGGAAGGAGGGCAGGGGATCCTCCTGCCCTGCCTTGCTTCCATTTTGGGGTCTAGTTCTCGATAAGCGTCAATAGTGTCGCCACCTATTACGTGGGATTGACTCTATAATTGGTGGAATGTGGGCGTATAATATGCCCCTATGCCTTAGACACCTAGGGGTGGTTATCGGTCTTATCATTATTCACACACTATTTTTACACTTTTTTGGTTGCTCTCTTTTCCTGTACCCGGTGTATAAATAATAAAAATATTTTTTTTAATAATTTGACCAAGCAGATACAAGAGACCATTGCCTGCGATAACGATAAGAAGTCGGCCACTTTCACTCCATCATAGACAACCTAATAATAATAATCCTTTATTTTACATAAATAATTTTAATTATTACATGAGATGTATAAAATAACATACCTATCGCACATACCCTAGAAATCTAAATCCAATTATCATCATCATCGCAGTCTATTAACGTCTTAAGGCTCTTCTCACATACCAAGGAGATGTTTAAGGTCATGCGCAACACTCAGTGCGGATTGGCGTTAGGATGAAATAAATTATATTCTTATAAAGATTTTTAAAAAAATTGTATGCCTAAGTGTCTTAACTGTTTCTATATATTGTATATAAATTTTCATACGCGTATGTAAGTTCCATTTTCAGCCGAAACTGAGAGCCTAGCCGTAAGTTCGGTTTCCGCTCTGAATACTGTTTCGGTCGGACACTAATAATAAGTATTAAAATATGTAAATACAGAACGAATACTAACTTCAAATTGAACTGAAGCCGGTAGTCTCTTGCCGAAAGCTCTCATATTAGTTGTAAGAGGTTGAATAAACCTGCAAGGTCGGTTGAGTTTCTTTGCTACTAAACTTGCGGCCACTGCCTGTTGAATTGGGCGCGATATTTTGAGACCAAAACCACCACCTAGGCGTCTAACATAAACATCAATGCTGCAAAAAGAAAAATTTGTTAGTAACTTTTTTGAGAGTAATCTTTTTTTAGTTTTTCATAAAAGTAGTCTTGTATCGGACTACGGGGCTAAGTGATGTACTATTTACTATGATAGTGTTTGATGTAAGAGGTACATTATTTTTGTATTAAAGGTTTTGTTCAAAAAGGAATATCACGTTAAAAATTGACCCTAAATGTGATAAAAATCAGTAAGTCGATCTTCACAAAAAGCAGATATAAAACATATGAACATTTACTATGGAAAAAAGCATTTGTCACGCCAGTTCATAAGAAAAGTTCAAAGACACTGGTTGAAAATTATAGGCCTATATCAAAATTATGTTTAACTGCAAAAGTTTTTGAACGTATTGTATACAACCAGGTTTATGGTGCCATGAAGTCTAACTTTATTTCTGAACAACATGGTTTTTTGAAGGGTAGGTCAACGGTTTCTAATTTAGTTTTATTTAATGATTATGTATCGTCGAGCATGGATAATGGTGACCAGGTAGATGCAGTTTACACTGATTACAGTAAATCGTTTGACAGAATTGATCACGATATCTTGTTGTGTAAACTGCACTCTCTGGGTATTCGTGGAGACCTTCCATGGTTTGCCTCTTATGTTGAGAATAGATCCCAGGCCGTTGTTTTGAGTACCTTTTGTTCTAATTGGGTTCATGTTCCTTCTGGTGTTCCACAGGGCTCCTTGCTTGGTCCACTTTTGTTTATTTTATTTGTTAATGATATAGGTAAATGTTTTCTTAATTCTAAATTTCTAATTTTTGCTGATGATATGAAAGTGTACAAAGTAGTAAATTGTGTGACTGATGCTCTTCTGTTACAGGAGGATTTGCATAGACTTGAAACTTATTGCCGTTTGAACAAATTAGATCTTAATGTATCGAAGTGTTTTTTAATAAATTTTTCTCGTAAGCGCAATACATTAAATTTTCAATATAATCTTAAAGGTGAGGTTTTAAGAAATACCTCTTTTTGCAAGGATTTGGGTGTAATTCATGATAGTAAAATTTTATTTGATCAGCATATTGACAGCATCACTGACTAAGCTTTTAGGAGCCTTGGCTTTGTTATTAGATCTTCTAAATCCATGAAAACTATAAAAATTTTGTACTGTGCATATGTGCGAAGTCACCTTGAATATGCATCTCAGGTCTGGAATCCTGTTTACAAGAAATATGTGAACAGTATTGAGAAAATTCAAAAGAAATTTACTAGATATCTATACTGTAAATTTGGATTGGCCTATTGTGACTATGATCAACGATGCTCCACTCTTCATCTGCAACCTTTACACTTGCGGAGGCAAATCGCAGATTTGTGTTTCTTTAAAAAAGTTGCTCAGAGTAAAATAGATTGTTCGGAACTTTTGAGTAAGGTTTGTCTTTCGGTCCCCTTGCGTAACCTACGTTCTAGAAAAAGATTACTTTACACCCCATTTTCACATACTAATTATAGAAAGAACAGTTTTATGGTTAGATCCTCTACAACTTTTAACGAGTTGTCTAATGATTTTGACTTGGATCTCTTTTTGGATCACCAGATTATGTTAAAGGCCTTATTAAAAATTAAAAATTTATAATTGAAGCTACTATGTCAAATTTGTTTAAAGCTAATATGTGGAAGCTTGTAATTAGCCTATAATTATTTTATAAGTTTTTTATTTTGTAAAAACAGCTGTAAGCTTTCCAAATAAAATAAAATAAAAAATAAAATAAAATACAAACCTATTCAAATCCATTCTCAAAGCTCGTGCTATCATGATCTGAGTACCGTCCATCCATTGCGTTGCAATATACACTTCGAGACCTTGTTCCGAAGGACAAGCTACACAAACTAGAGTTTCCATCGAAAAATGATACTGGTGGTATATAGTAAAATCACCTTTTACTACTGTCACATCTTCGCTCCCTTTCTCTTTGGCTTCCATTGAAACATATTCAGTCACTCTACTAGGATCATTTTTAGCTACTTTTATATCAATCACCGGTTCCTTAGTGTTAGTGTAAGTAACAAGAACATATTTTGTTGCTCTCTCTGCTAAATATTTTGATTCGGCAACTATAATTCCAATAGGTTCGTTGAAGTATTTAACAACGCCACTGCACAGAACCTCCTCGTTTGCAGAATAAAATAAGTAGTCACTGGGTGTAAACGAATTCAAACCCGGAATATCTTTCGCTGAATAAAATGCCAAAACACCGGGAATTTTCTGAAAAAAGGTACAAACTTTAAATTGAATTAAGATTTAAAATTGCATAATGTTTTTGTGTAAAATAAATTTAATATAATTATGGTTCCTACTTTGTAGTTACAATCACTTTCTTGGTGCACCGCTATGAGTAGATACTATGTTTAGACACACTTTGTGCATTCTAGTATAGAGAAAAACGATACTTTATTATACAACCCTGGCCGTCTAAGATCAGAACACCGCGAATTTCCATAGTACTCTCTCCGACCCACTGAGCCCTTATTTTATTTGATTAAATCACATGGGCAATTATACAGTATTTAAGTAACACAAAAGTAATTTCTACAGTTTCCACAGAAAATAACTTCGCTCTTTCTTTTCAGTGACCTTTTGTTTATGTAAGAATTTTAGAATTAAATTGAAGACTTCATTCGATGGTAGCATATGTTTTAAACATCCTATCGACAAAATCCACAAAAAAATGTACTAAGCGTAAGGAAGTGACAAATATACAGCAGCTTATGAAATACAAAAAGTAAAGAAGCTTCAATTATTGTTTTATTTCAGTACAGGATTAATATGATCAAAGTAGTTTTTTATTTCCTGAAAATCAAATTATCAAAAACATAAAAGGTTAATGAGTGTGAATGAAGCTTAGAGAGTGTGCTAACACCATAGCAAGTGGAAGGATGTGATCTTTGCCAACCTCTACGAGAAAGAGGCGTGATCATTATGTATGTATATATGTATGTAATAAGGTTTTCCTTACCAAAGCTGCACTAGGATCAATAGTTATAATGGTGCCTGATCCTACAGTGCTAAGAACGAATGCCCCAAATACTTCATGTGGAAAGGTTGGTAAGTCTTCGGTGTATGGCGCTTCTGCAGAGCATTGTATCTGCAAATTCAATTAAACTTTTTCAAACGCGGTGTCAGTATACTTTATTTTACAACGAATGACGTGCGGTCTTATTCAAATAAAAAAACAAATTTTCGTTAGCAAAAGTCTGACACACCCTTTCACAGCGGTAGTTAGATGATTTTCCCTCCGAATAAAAAGAGGTCTATATCTTGGTTTAACCACTACTATATAGTTACTATCGACTTTATGTGCCTTCCAAACCTCGAAATCGCTCGACACGAAATTTTCAAAATACTGGCAACAACGGATATCAAAATATTGGTAAGTGATAACTGCATTTACCTTCCAAACTAAGAAAGTGCTCCATTTCAAGTGTAAAATCCATTCGGCAAGACCATTCCATTTACAAAATCGTCGTATATAACAAAAACTGAGAGCACTGGACAGTGTTAATTATAATATTCATAAACCTTACTTACCAATGCTTCAACTTTTTGTATAGGCTGGGTCAATGGCCACATTGGCGGGTTGGTTGCGAATATTTGCCTTCCATCAGACACCGGTCGGTTCTCGTGAATTTTTGTACCACCGGATCGGTAGCGAGCGTGAAGTGTTTCCAGAGGACATAGTGACAGTAAGCTCTATAAATATAAAAAATTATCTATGTTTTGATAGGCGTTTTTCACATTATTAATGTAACAATTAATGTAGAATATTTTATATTTTACGTTGAAAAGGGTTTATGGCCAATAGTCATAACTGAAAATTAATTTCAATGACTTTTTCGAATATTCACTATTCAACCAATGAAATAATCACACGTTGGTGTAAAAAAACATACTATTAGTAAAACTAGGTATTACAAAACAGTTAAAACCCAGGCAAACTAAAAATCACCATTATAATAATAATTGTGCCCAGTAATTCAACTGGGATTAGCATAAATAATGTTATAATATTTTGTAATATAATAATATTGAAAAAAATAAAAGTTATTGCCAAAATAATTTTCGCCTAGGCTCTAGACAATTAATTTATATGAAACGGCTTGTAAGTAATCTATACTTCGCTGATATTTCATATAAAAGTGTAGTTTTATTAGGACCACAGATACCTAAGCATATTTATTTTGAAATATAAGCTGATTTACACTAGTACAAACATTCAAGGCACGGCAGGTGCACCACTTGCAGGTGAGGTTGGTTTGAGTTCGTAAGATCTTCCCCCCGAACAGGTTTCTACCTTGACGTCGTGGGAGGGGGCGGAGTACCTACCGAAGGCCGGGAAAAGGTAACACCCAGAATTTGGCAATTCAAGGTGCCCTTAGTACTGACCACCGGGGGGAATCTAAGAGGGATCTGCAGAGGGCGCAGCGGGCGGGCCAGGAGGGCCCGTCAAGCAGCGCCAGAAGGGTCTTAGGCAGAGAGGCAGGGGGGCACCTACTGTCTAACAAAAGACCCACCGAGATAAAATTAATTTTAGATTAGATTGTTTTAATATTTTATTTAAATTTTAATTACTTTGAATTACTTTGAATATTTATGATTATTCACATAACATGATTTATCAATTTACTTTATACTGGCAAATACTGTACAAGTAAATCCATATCAAAGAAATAAAAATACAGACCTTATAAAACAGCGCAATTGCTAGTTGTTTCCGATAATTAGCAGGAGGTTCTGGAGGTATCTCAACTGCGACTAGTTCCTGCTCAAGCACATTCACTGCACCTTGCAGTATTTTATTAGTGAACAACTGCTGCCCGAACAGAAACTTTTCTGTGACTGAAGCTCTCGTATACGTTTTTGTAAGGCCACCATACACTATTCGAGTTTGGCGAACAACGTTGGTACTAGGCCTTATCCTGTACAGGAACCCAGCGTTTACAACCGCATGGGCGTTTTGTGCTCTAGGCATTACCTGAAAGATGATAAATTAAAAAATGAAATTATGACTTTACAATTGTTAAAGAAATTGGTATAAAATAATTCTCGATAGAGCGACTAAAGGAATGGAATTTTTTCTAATGTCAATGTGGGCTAGCTATAACTCAACATATGACACGTTACTCTTGATTGTTCTATATTCCCAAACATCTACTATATATTCCTTAGAAAGATCGCAAACGTTGCTACAACTGTGTTAGAGATCAGTTTTGTATAGTTGAAGCAAAATTATTGTTCTGCCCATTCCTATTTCGATATATTAGCGTAGTTCTTCATTCAACAAAAGAACACTTGTGAAAGGTGCTTCTTAACCTTCTGTATCGATTTATACCACTGATATTTCTAGATAACGAGCGCATTAGACTGTCAGTCAGCATTTTCCATTAGTATACTAATAGTTAGGTAAACCTCTCGCTCAATTTAGTGAAATAATAAAAATATTACTTAACTTTCACTCATCGCATTAAAATTACTTATGATTGTTATACTTTTACTCTATCAATAATAATTCTGATATTTGCAGAACAACGTACTCTTGTTGTCATTTTACCTGTGTGGACCATGAGATATTATCTCATAGTACGCTTCGATGGACCATGGAACATTAATAACGACAATAATGATACGGAAATGGTTCTGAGATCCTTCAATAATAAATAGGCGTGGATTATTGGATAATAATATTATGCTCATTTCTATAGTACACAGAACAATATCCTTTTGTATAAGTTTACGTTAAATGTTATATACGCTTTTAAATATAACTTGGATTCATGCGAAGTTTATTGCAGTATGTGACTATTGTTTTTTAAATTTGTTTCATAGAATTATATTTTCTTTGCAAATGCGATGTTTTGTGGTACACAAATTTACAAGTTCATGCACCTTCTCTTTAATATAACGATATTTTGATTGTAATTATATAACAAATAAATAATTATTTATTTGCTACTAAGGCAAGATGGAAAAAAAACACTACTCACTTTATATGTAACAATTTTGTATTCTGCATCATTTAGAGGTGGAAGCAAAATGTTTACTATTACTCGTCCTCTCATATCTAGCTTTAAGAACTGCTGTAATGAGACTATTTGCTTATTAAAGAATGAATTACCTGAAACTTTTAGAATAATATTAGAATAGTGAAAAGGCAAGTGAACTTCAGACTTCTCGCTAGATGAATGAGGGCTGCATGCAATCGACCACATTTCACAGTGAACATCCTTGAACTGATAATGATGACAAAATTACGTAGGTTGATCAATTAAGATAATGAAAAAATTAACTTATAATATAAGTTACGAATAGGAATTTAATGCCTTAAAACAAGTAGATTCTAAGTATACTTACTAACAGTGAGCTGAGCTCCAATAGTTTCTAACAATAAGAAAATATCTGAAGGGAATTCGTTATGTTGGTGTTTGATCATCAAGTTTCCAGCTATAGTTCCCAACTAAAACAAACAAACGAAGATAGATATTTATACTAAATTACTAAGAAATTCGTAGTATGTAATTGATCGAGTTTCTATTACTAAAAATCCGATTATATCTGAGTACTTGTTGCATTTAACTTAATAAAAAATAAGTAGTAGTACGTAAATAAGCAGTTTTCACAGAGATTAGTCCTTGTTGGACGAAAATTTGTGTGATCTATGATATCGAGCGTTTCCCTGCTTCAAAAAGCACGTAAAACTATTGGTCTAGATAATCACCGCGTGTAGAAGTTGTTACATCTCTTTAAAGATTATAGGTCCTGAAAATTATGACTTATGACTGCAAGCCCTGGATACTGCGTGTAGTGGCAAACCTTACTTTTTTGTTGTCTACTTTTTAATCAAGTGATGATTAATCAGATATGAGCTTCAAAAAAAGTATTCAGCTTTGGCAGGCCTAAAAAGGAGAAACATACAAATATTTTTTGTAGATTTAATTATAGTTAAGTACATACTTACATTTCTAACAGGGATATGGGCAACCAGCAGAAGATGGTCGTATAGAGTTTTGAGGTATTTAAAATAATCTTCCCTGGACAAAGAACTGAATATTTCCAAGAGCTCAGAAAGAGTCGTCCCTGCTCCTATTATTAAATTTTGATCTAGTTTATAACCTCTGAGTTCGGACAATCCTGATACATCAATTAATGTTTGTGGATAATCATCTATAGGATACGCCCCTAAAAAAATTAAAAAAAGAAGTTTAATAATATAATAAAATATCTGATAGGAGATATGGGTAAGGGACTGCTGGTTAGGTTAGCTTGGCAATTTATTAGTTTTGATGACACGTTACATACAAGTCTTGGTATATGACTAGGAATATATTTTATAGCAGTGGGTTTTTGTTTATTTACCTTTTGCTGTATTACCAGCAACTAACATGTAGGAAGCGGTTCCTTTTCTTTTGAATATTTCGAATATATCAGATAGTGTCGAAACTCTATACCAGCTTTTGCCATCTTTCAAATCAACTTCTAATATGTTTGGGTAGTCGTTTTTGGTAACAAAGCACCATTCGTCATCATCGTCACAATTTTGCTTGTTACAACCAACTCCAGTCTTTTGGCAAATTTTTAAATCTTCTATATCAGGCATTTTTATGTGGTCTTTAGAGTCTGATGCAAATTTTTTGAAAGCATCTAAGATTGGTCTGTATCCAGTACATCTACAAATATTGCTGCCAAACGAGTTTTCTATTTCTTTTTGAGTTATATTTTTCTTGCTTCCCATTAAACTGCAAAAGACACATTGAGTTCATTAATTAGTTGATCACATTCAAATAAACAAACAGAATACATCCACAAAGTTTGACAGTCATCATCTCAGCTTATAAACATCCCTCTACTCTGTTCCACATAAAACCAAGATTGATGAGATGAGAGGATTGAAGTCTTGCTCCATCATGCGGAACTGATGTAGATTGGCGGAGGACGGTGTAGAGTCTTGCTGTCACGTATTTAGAAGCCACCTAATAGGGCTTACTGACAACCACATATGTTTATAACCTGGACCACCAGCTCAAAGTGTCCTCTATTGCACGGAAACTCTTAACAATAATGGTCGCTCATCCAAGGACTGACCTATATAATCTCTGCTTTAATTTGGAGATCGTTTCTGACCAAGTAGTACTACAGAGCTACAATAATACTGTTATTAACATTAATAACCCTTACTTGTACATAGCCATAATCCACCCTGGAGTGCAGTATCCACACTGGGTGCCGTGTAGTTCAGCCAGGGTTGTTTGTATTGGATGGTAACCATCTTTTCGATTTCCAACTTTTTCCACTGTCGTGATATTCCAGTTGTAACATGACGTGACTGACACTAAACACTAGAAATAAAAATCGGAATAAATTTCAAATTACTGTTTCGTAAAAGAATATAACAACTTTTTCACAAAATGTGAGTAAGTGCTGCAGATTTATAGTATGTATAACATCATAATAATTTGATCAACTTAAAGTTAAGACTCAATGTTTAGATTTGCGTCGATAATAACCTTACTACCCCCTGATTTTGGTGCCACGCAGAAGCTTGATATTGAAAGCGCAGCAGCATTGACATAGTGTTCGGAGCGTCTTCCAGCGACTTAATAACAAGCATGATGCAAGATCCTGCACCCCTCATCGCTAAGTACATGTACTTGAAATCGAAGACCTCTATACTTCCAGCGCAGTAATCTGCTGTACCTATACTTACAACATTGACCGAGGTTGGAGCAGCCCACAATCGGGGCACGCCGCTACGGTAGATACTTGGTAACCTGCAGCTCCATACTGACAGCATTGGCAGTCTTTGGTTTAGCTTCCGGTGCCTTTAGGACTGACGTAAGGCAGACTCCTCACCCAATAAACTTATTTCTTACAAGGCAGCAGCTGTATGTATTGCACTGATTCCCCTTTGCACGGGTTCCCGGTGACTTACCAACTAACACCATTCAGGCGCCTGAGACACACTCGCGGCATTACAAGTTAATGAAGCTCAGGTCCAAACTTACAGCATTGACCGATGTTGGAGCGGCTCCTGATGTCTTGACAACGGACACGATGCAGGCGCCGCAGCCGCCCTCTCGGCACATATATTTAGTGCCGCGAAGCTCCAAGTAGTTCCGGAGGTAGTCCAGAAGGGTAACATCCGAGCTTATCTCGCATCCAACTATAGGGGACAGTTGTAAATGAATTCAAGAAGTAGTGTTAGTAGCTCAGTGCGACAGACAAATATACTACAATGAAGAGGGTTTCGGATTGAATTCCTGGTCGCATATCTATAACTTTTCGATATTACGTGGGTAGTTTTCGCTTGCTCCGTGTCTCGGGTAGCACGTTAAGCCGTTGGTCCAGACCGTCATGAATATCTATGGCACTCGGTATTTAGAAGTTAGTGCCCACTTATTGGGACGTTAGCCGAAGGCGGAATGTCAGAAGCTCCAACGCAGGTACTGGGTACTGGCCCCCGCCTTTTTCTCAACAAACGGCGGGAGTCATCGGAATTTTTTTAGTGGGTATTACTGCTAGCAGCCGTGTCTGCTGGTGGTGAGTCCCACTACTAGTCCTACCTTTCGGTCCTTCTTCTAGGTCCTTCGGCCTATTTGGCATATTGTTACCGACGTATAACAAAAAAAGAAGTGACCCGACACTGTTAAGTGGAAGTCTAAAACACAACCGGCTAATGCTAAGATCATGATGATAGAATTGAATTGATATAGCCCTATTATGAGTTTTTAACATGATTATAAATATATTAGGTCGGGGAAAAAGTCTTTTCGCATAACGTAGGTATAAACTTATTATAAATTTTTTTTGACTGTACTATTGGTTCCATTATAAAGAAAAGAAAAAAATAAAAAAAAGTTGTTTCCCGCTATTTTTCATTTGTTTTTCTCTCCGTAAAAATGAGTGAATCTAATGAAGAAATTCGATACATTTTAAAATTTTATTATAAAAAAGGCAAAAATGCAACTCAAGCAGTAAAAAAAATTTGTGATGTTTATGGACCTGATGCAGTGTCAGTAAGAGTAGCACAAATTTGGTTCAAACGTTTTCAGTCCGGAAATTTTGATGTTAAAGATGCACCTCGCTCTGGTCGCCCTGTTACAAATAAAATAGACGCCATTTTTGAAAGAGTGGAGCAAGATCGGCATATTAGTAGTTACGATGTAGCTGAAGAACTGGGAATTGACCACAAAACAGTTTTGACCCATTTGAAGAAAGCTGGTTATACAAAAAAGCTCGATATTTGGGTGCCACACGAGCTCACTCAAAAAAACTTAATGAACCGTGTACTCATTTGCGATTCATTATTGAGACGTAATGAAACCGAGCCGTTTTTGAAGAGATTGATAACTGGCGATGAAAAGTGGATCACGTACGACAAGAACGTGCGAAAAAGGTCGTGGTCGAAAGTTGGCCAGGCTTCACAGACTGTGGCCAAACCTGGCCTAACACGAAATAAGGTGATGCTGTGTGTATGGTGGGATTGGAAGGGCATTGTTTATTATGAGCTTTTACCGCCCGGCAAAACCATCGATTCTGATCTTTACTGCCAGCAACTGATGAGATTAAAGGAAGCAGTCGAGAGAAAACGGCCGGAATTGATCAACAGGAAGGGTGTGGTCTTTCATCACGATAACGCTAGACCACACACATCTTTAGCCACTCAGCAAAAATTAAGAGAGTTCGACTGGGAGGTCCTAGTGCATCCACCATATAGCCCTGACCTTGCGCCTTCAGATTTTCACCTGTTTCGGTCTCTGCAGAATTCTTTAGGTTCTGTAAGGTTGACCTCAAGAGAGGACTGCCAAAACTATTTGTCCCGTTTTTTTGATCAGAAGTCCCAAAGTTTCTACAGTAACGGGATAATGTCTCTGCCCACAAAATGGCAGAAAGTTATTCAACAAAACGGTACATATATATTGTAAATAAATGTAAATAAACTTTGAAAAAAATGTCTTGACTTTTCATACAAAAATACGAAAAGACTTTTTCCCCAACCTATTATGATAAATGTTTAAGTTTTAGTAAAATTTCATGTTAGGTGACTTTAGTTGACTTAAAACGGTTGGTAATTTTTTATGAGTTGTTATATAAAAATAGATTACTCAAAGTTTTGACATAGGCATGAAAAATAACTAAAGATATCGAAAGTAGTAAAAATATATGGTTTACTTTATTATTTTCGCCATAGCATCGCGTCTTACGAATCTATAAATTGTCTCTTAATTACTAAAAGGTGGCCTTATAAAATATCAAAAAACATTATAACTAAGAACTACTTCTTCAGGTATACTTAGTTTGTTGCATAGTTTTTTTCTAAATCTCTTTAAGTAATTGAACTATAGCTAGCTGATTACAAGTCTGCACGACTTATTTACGACTTGTTTAGCGATGATTTTATGACTTATACGTGTGACAAATACATGTGAAGGATGTGACCATTAAAACGTTATTAACTGTAATGGCTTACTATAGTGCAGAGTGAATGATTCCGCAAATTGTTAATTAATTTGAATTTTTGAAAAGTAATGCATAAGTTCTTTATTTCTAAATCTATTACATATAAATACAAATGAAACTAAATATTACTACAATGAAATCACAAAGTTTAGATTCACTTATATGCAAAAAAAAAAAAAATATTTTTAAGTGAATCTAAGTACCAGTCCATAACATTCAAATAAATATGTAATGTGAAACTGAGCCGAGCCTGTACAATAGGCCATCACGACAATGAGCTGGTTGACTTTTTATTCTAATTACAAGTTTGAAAATGTTAAACTCAAGCTTGTTTATCTGACATGTAATTATTTACAGCATAACTAGGTACAGTTTTAAAAGTTGGCATTGGTAGATCAATTAATTCATGCGGAATTTTATTATAGAATCTGATACCATTACCCAAAATGATTTTTTTGTTTTGGGAAGTCGACAATTTGGCAGAGAGCTTATTCCTAGTATTAAAATTATGTACTTTTGAATTTTTATCAAATGTATTAATGTTTTCGCGAACATACATTATATTATCGAATATATACTGTGATGCAACCGTTAATATGTTAATTCTTTTAAACATCTCTCTGAGAGAATCTCTGGACTTAAGATTATAGATAGCTCTTATGGCGCGCTTTTGTAGTACGGATATATTATATATGTCCGCAGCAGATCCCCACAATAACATACCATAAGACATAATGCTATGAAAATAGCTAAAATAAACTAATCTAGCTGTTTCTTCGTCCGTTAGAAGTCTTATCTTTTTGATGGCATAGCATTCTGAGCTAAGCCTTCCGGACCAATCCATTATATTGGGGTTCCACTGCAATTTATAATCTTGATGCCTAAGAACTTTGTGTCATTTAATAACTCAATATTCTTGTCATTCATTTTCAAGTTAGTCGAAACTTGTGTAACATTTGGCTATGAGAACTTTACACATTTAGTTTTACTTGCGTTGAGAGATTGATTGTTTATCGTAAATTTAAATAAATTTTAAATTGTCTCTATGAAGACGGATTGAATTGAATACCCATGTTCATGCACATCTATGTTAACGGCATTTATTCGGATATATAATATTTATTTTGTTTTTCGATTCATCATTGCACTTTTTATTGATATTAGTAAATCATAATTAAATAGTTAGCTCTTATGAATGTGAGCTTAGGTTATATTGGTTCAATTTGATGAATTATATAAGATTGGGTAAATAATATTGGAATCATAAAATAGATCTTCTATTATTTTGAATATTGACAAAGCTTTTGAAATTTTGGTGAAACAGTTTTGATGAAACTTTTAACTAATATATGCATATATTTATCTAAAGACCGGTTATCTTTATAGAGGGAAAACTGGAAAAAAAAATATTTCGGGCAATTGAAATTTGGGCAAATAAAATTCCAAGTACAAGTATAACTAGTACGCCACGCATTCACGCCTAAACTATTGGACCGATTATCATACACAAAGGATACATTTTACCGAGGACGAAAAAACGACGGGAAACCACGTAGTAACACAAAACGACAGTCGGAACCAATCGGAAATAAGGCTATTACTTGGCTTGAGGTTATTTGTAATTTGTTATAAGTAACCTCATGTAATGGAAAAGAGGCAGCAGGTATAAATTCCATCTCGGGTTTTGCTGGTGGTAAAATTGAATCTCTGTCATAGTGTAATTCTGAGATTAGTGCCATATGCTGTGCTGCCTATGCGCAGCCCCAGAACGGGAAAAAAGCACAGGCAGAGACATCATAGAGTTAAAAAAAAACTGTATGGGGCACACGTAAATTTGCAGAGTGCGCATTCCTTGAAGCGTTTCGGCCATTATAACCGGTAGAGTTTAAATGGTTGTGGAAAGGAGATGAGTTTTGGGCCCTATACCGCCTATCATCGGGTGAGTTACATGTTATGTTCTGTACTATAAATTTGATAGTAGCCGCGGAGTTAGAATCCCGACAACATCACTAAAGTTACACAGAGTTTGGAAAGGTCAAGCCTTGGACGGATAAATGTTTGTCTAGGTCGCTCCCGTCCTTTGTTAGGTCCTGGTTATTACTGGGTTTCAAAACTGAATTACTTTCCAAATCATAATATCAACCTTATAAAATCCACTACTGAACATTATTAAACCTATAGAGCAAATTTTATTGGGGATGTTTGTCTATAATCATCAGGCTGGGCCGAATTTCTATTCGTCGATTCCCCATGACATGAGAGGGGCTGGCACTATTCTAGGCCTATGGAAAGCCATGTTGTACCGGCTTTCCATAGCCGGAATATAGCCAGTATTTACGGCGTGATACTTTGGTATAAATAATAGTTTCATTCAGTCGGGCACAGAAAAGGTTCTTCTTCTAACCTATGTGCTATAAACCCATGTCCTCACGCAACACCAAATTGCAGTTAAATTTTAAATGCTCTAACATAATTTATTATCGCACAGTGTAGTTTTAAGCTTTTATGAAAATAATTGATTGTTAAAGAAATGCACTCACCAATACATCTCACACCATTGACAGTGAACTCTATTCGGTCCATGACTGCTCGCATTCACCGTTACAAAGTAACTGGAGTTACAAAGAAGTCGAATTAACTTACTTAACCATAAGGTATTATTTTTAACTCACATACGGTTCTTAATCACGAGCGTTCACTGCCTTAGAAAGATAAAAACAATCAACACTCTGTGTAGTTAATTCTGTTTTTTTTGAAAAGCTTATAAGGAAGTATAGTTTTCATAATACGCACTATCACTCCTAACTTAAGTAAAATATATAATAAAAACCACGATCATTTGAAAATGAAAAATAGAAGCGCCCGATGTCTGCACAGCTCGGCGTTGAAATGCGAAAGATTTTAACTTAAAGAAGGTCCCTTTAATAATAATAACTTTTATTTTTCTCAGAAGCGGAACATTTGAATGTATTATGAAGCAGAGTAATAAATAATAGTTTTAGTAACTATATAATACTTACAAATTATCTCTCTATGTGTAATATTAATACCGATGTTTATATAATTCAGTTAAGCTGTTACAGTGATGATTAAGTAAGAAACACTCGGACATTTCAAATATTAGTCACCTTTTAACAGTAACTCTTAATATTTCAATCCATTTAAAAATAACAAATGTAATCTGCTTAAAAAAAATATTTTTCTGACATATGTAATTTATATGCGTATGTTTTCAAAACTGTTTAATTTTTTTGCTAAAAATTAAGTCTGTACATGGTCTGGCTTGTTTGGATCTCATTATGAATATTACCGTATTAATTTTTTTATAATTATTTTGAGAGACTTTAACGAACATATTAGACAGTACCACAAGGTACTTACTTTAAATAAATTAGGATAATTTATATAGGTTTTATTTCTCCCTCTAGGCCTACATACGCAGAAAGAATTTCCGTTTTATGAAAATAAACATACCTAAGTCGAACTATAGACTATCAGATCTAACTGCAGGAGCTGCAGTGCCAGCCGGATATCTACCGAATACATACATAATTATATAAAACAGCCCTAAAACTAAAATTTTAACGAATTTTAAATTTTCAGAGCATTTAACGAAAAAACCACGTTATTTTGTCAAATAGTGATCAAAATCTTTGGCAAAATGTGGACAAAACATTTGAAATCGTGATGAAATTGTTACAGCATCAGCGATTGAGACTTTCATCAATCAAAGTCAAAGTCAAAATCATATATAGCCTCTCTAGCCACTCCTCAAAGAGGGGACTTACCGCCTCGATTATAGCGAGCCCTGCACGGGGTTGCGACAGTCTTTCCCTCCATGTCGCCATGAGATCGCGCCGGAAGTCCGTCCGCTGCACATCAAGCTGCCGTGGCAGCGGAGTTTCCCCCTGACATAGTTTTTACACGCGCCACTCATAAAGGTGCGCAAGAACTATTGCCTCCAGATCCCATGGCGGCAATCCGGCAAGGAGGCTCGCAGCCTCGCCGGAGATCGTGCGGTAGCCCCGGATTAGCCTAGTGGCCACCACCCTTTGGGGCACGTTCAGGTAGTGAGCAGCTCGTCGCTGCAAGGAACGCGCCCACAATGGGGCCCCGCAAAGGGCCAAACACAAGCCACACTGCTGTAGTAACACTGCACCAGCATCAGGTGTAAGACGACCCTTCATAAAACCTTATTGTTGACTGTGCAAAAGTTTATTTAAATAGAAGAATGCAGATAAGTGATTTAAAATATTTTTTTTCAGACACTTTACTCGAATTGGGTTAAATTGAAATTGGTATATAGACCATTTTATCCTTTTTACAGCCAGACTTACACAAACGTATGAATTTACTAAGTTACTTACTTAATAATACTTTTACAGACATTCCATTCCATAGATCGCAAGTAAGTATTGCTGAACTTAATCGATCCACAAGTTTTTATTATGTCTAATTTTTTATTGTTAAATGAAGAATTTGAATCTGGCAAGGATTTCTTAAGCACAGGTAAGGCAGTGGATGGTGGGTATTCCAGCTCTGACGTGGTCAATATACAAATATTTCCAAACATTTTTTTTTTATGAAAAGAACACTTAAATTAATTGTATTATAATCACTTACAAAATATATAAGTAGGTAGAAAACATCAGACTTGCCTCAAAATTATAATCTTAATAGCTGACTCTGTATTTCTACAAGGACTCCGGAATACGCAGATCTCACGGAAAGATAAGATCATTATGGGAAGTAAATTGGTAAATTACCTTTGAGCACCATTTGTATGAGTGGCTCAAGATCAAAAATTTTGAAATTAATTGTTACTGTGATATTTCTTAATGACCCCACATTGCTTGATCAGCGAACAACAAGATAACGTGAGTCAAATGAAAAAAATCTTAATGATAATTATGCAGAATGCCCATTTAGTCATAATATAAATTGTTTTTTTTTTAACATTACAATTATAAAAGTAAACATTTACACAAACAGAAATATTTTGAACGCGTTATCAACAATTTTATATCTGACTGCAATATTATCACAAAAATTTGCCAGATTATGTCAAATGCTTCATAAAGACACGTCATATCAATTAAAACAAAAAACAATTACACGGACTGCATTTTTTGAGAAGTGATCTACAAAAAAGGCATTTTATTTAACGCCCAGGCCGATTGATAACTGACCAATTTAACGATCGAGGAACGTCATATTCATCTTTATAGTACCTATGTACCTAAGCACCTGCCAAACGACAGAAGCGATTTGGAATAATGTTATGTCATTAGATTCGTCCATATGGCACGAGTATTACTATGATATTCGCATAACACATATGAAACCATTCTCTCCGTGCAATATGCAGTTTAAGCTTTAAATGGAAACGTTAAAAAATGTACGCAGATATTTCTGTGAAACTGAAGAATATTTTATTCCCCGTTTGTGTGATCTCCGCAAGTATCACACGTTAAAAACCTAATTGTATCCCATGATAAAATACACTATAGAAACAAAAAGTTCTTAACTGCATAGCAGTTTATCTAGGTACCTAGGTTTGCCTTTTTTCGTGACAGCAAGGTGTGCCTATGTACTGCCAATCGTTATACCAAATTCGCTTTGCCAATAATTATACTTCAGTGCCAATAATTGTGCAATAACATAGAATTAAGTTTAATGTTACTTTTTAAGCAATAAAACTGTTGTTTTTAAATATCAGTGTAATTTATTATAATTTACGTTAAATACCTTATATCTGGTAAACAATAGATATATAAAAATATTATTATAACATAGAAGTCACGACATTTATGTTGAAGATCACCTTAGAATGCCAATCATTGTACTGTTTACCCTACCTACTTATTTACTAAATTCTGACTAACTTTTTAAAGCCTTTTTACTGTGATTGATAAATAAACATCCAAGCCTTGACATTACAAATAAAATTGTTAATATATTAGCATAACTTTTACCTGAGGTTATGTCTTATATATGTGATATTTTATACATAGGATTTTAAAGTTTTTCTTGGAATCCCTATTACCATGATTTGTGAGAAGAGTTGGATTATTGTATGGAGATCCGTAGTAAGACATTAAGGGACTGAAATGATGATGATGATGTAATAAAGTCTTGTCTGATGAAGTTGTCTTTCGAGGCTTATTTCAGTGAAAAATAAATAAAGACTATATAATAATTTAAAATTTCAAACTTTTTTTTTTGATTATTGTTTAATATTTATTCAATGAGAAATCGATTTTTTGGCCCCTATATCGAAAAGTAATCATGACACAATTTTTAACGCGCCTTTTTCAAATGTAAGTATAAAAAAATGATATTAGGATGACTGAAGAACTCGTCGTGTTAACGTTTTTGTTAAACTGGTTAATACAATGTTGTCACCATTGTTTTATCTCTAATTAGCTGCAAGGTTACTAATTAGACTCTAATCACCGATGTCATTAAGTTTTATGTTGTCGAGTGAGTCTTTTGCGTTTAATACCTAATAATTTTCACTTTTGTATTTTCCTTCTTGATATGGGTTCAATTGATTACAGAATTCGCCAGTGTGAAGTAACTTGATTATTCAAGCCGTTTGCATAGAATATCAACAACATAAAAAGCTTTATTTGCAGTTATCACCATCACTATATCCTAGCATTGTCCCGGTTGCCCTAGACTTGAGCTTAGGGCCAAGGGTATGCTCACTGGTTGAACCAGATTTGGCTGAATGTCCATTATTACATAAAGCGACTGCCGTTGACTTCCGCAACCCAGGGGGAAATATCAATCTATTTTTAAACCAGCTGTCAAGATGTTAGAAGGCACTGACTTATTTACTATCTGAAATAATTTAACTTTAATAAATATAATTAATTTACTATCAAATTAATATTTGTCCTGTGTCAGAACAAATATTTGTGCTCATAAATGTGCTCTTTTCTGATACTAAACATAGGGCTCACTCATAAATTTACAACGTGGCCGATTGTGTTCCTATTGACGACCGATATGGCGTAGAGGTCAGTATATCAGCACTCCGCTCTTGAGGTCGTGGCTTCGATTCCCACATAGTCTTTGTGTGCATAAACATCAATTTTTTCTGGTCTTGGTGTTTCCTATGCCTGGGTGTTTTCTGTGTATAGGGATCCCACGAATACCTAAGGAGCCCAAGCCAATCTCACCTGCAAGTGGTGCACCTGTCGATCAACGGACGAGGCTTCGGCGAACATAATGTCACCACATACTATAACTTCGTTAAATGTTAATATTTTGGAATCTTCCTCAATATCAGTTAGGTTTTTAAATTTGTTCAAGTCTTTTAATTTACTTAATTCTTTTCTTGAACCCACTAGAATTACGCCTACGTCTTCAACATGCTTAGACAATATTTTTTGTAATTTTACTATTATACATAAATCAATTGAGTATGGCGTAACTTCCGACCACAGTGGACTGATTATTAGTTTTGAATATAATTTTCAAAATGTAACTAAAAAAATATTAGTTAGACCAATAACAAAGAATCTGGTTTTGAAATTTCAAAGCAATGTCAACGAAAAGCTTACCACGTTAGAAAACAATTCCGCTATAAATTATGATAAATTGTTCGGAATTGTACAACAAGAATTTAAGAATAACTTTAAGCTGAAAAGTGTGGAAATTTCAAACAAAAGGAAGTTTTGTGATTGGGCTACTCCCGGAATTTATAAAAGTAGGAAGAAACTTTTTGATTTATATAGAGAAAAAAGTACTTCAACAGATTCAAATTTTATTCAATATGTTAGAAATTATTCAAAATTGTTCAAACTTGTTTGCACCACTGCTAAGTCAATGCATCTTAAAAATAAAATTATGAATTCCAAAAATAAAATTAAAGCTACATGGAATGTCATAAACCAAGAATCTGGAAAATACAAGAATAATCATAGCATGATAACTCTTAAAGTCGATGATAAAGATATTGTAGAAGAAGAAGAGGTGGCCAACGCATTTCGGAAATTCTTTGTGAATATACCATTAGAGACAACTCAAGCACTTGACTCCTCTACTCAGCGTGCAGTCTTTCTTCTTGAAGACAATGTACCTCTTTGTAGTGAATTATTTAGTTTTAGACATATTGATGGCTCTACAATAGTTAATACTTTTAATACAATAAATTTAAAATTAACTGAGGATTTATGGGGAATCTCAACCAACATTATTAAATCTATCATTAATATTATTGCTCCTCAGTTGGCAGTCATTTTTAATCAATGTATTGATGATGGTTCATTTCCAAGTTTAATGAAATACAGTAAAGTAATACCTCTTTTTAAAGCTGGTGAGAAGTCTGATCCTACTAACTATAGACCAATATCAGTACTCCCAGCTCTTAGTAAAATATTTGAAAAAGTTATTTTTAATCAATTACTTTGTCATTTCTCTCTGAATTCCTTATTTCATTCTCAGCAGTATGGTTTCACTAAGAGTAAATCCACTATAGATGCTGGTGTAGCCCTAATGAAGCATATATTTGACGCCTGGGAGGACAGGCAGGATGCGATTGGAGTATTTTGTGATCTTTCGAAGGCTTTCGATTGCGTTGACCATCCTACTTTGTTAGCTAAATTGACATATTATGGTAATTCTTTAAAATTAATTAAATCTTACTTGAGTGACAGAACTCAAAAAGTAGTTATTAATAGAGTCGAGTCTTCTGGCGCGCCATTGCTTATGGGAGTTCCACAAGGTTCGATTTTAGGCCCTTTATTGTTTCTAATTTATATTAACGATCTACCTTTCTATACTAGAGATCTGTGCGAAACAGTTTTGTTTGCTGACGATACATCTCTGATATTTAAAGTGAACAGAGGCAAGGATCATTCTGACGTGATAAATAATGCTCTTGCGAAGGTTTTACATTGGTTTACGGTTAACAATCTATCTCTTAACGCAAGTAAAACTAAATGTATAAAGTTCTCATTGCCTAATGTTACAAAAGTCTCAACTAACTTGAAAATGAATGGCAAGAATATCGAGTTATTAAATGACACAAAGTTCTTAGGCATCAATATTGATTTTAAATTGCAGTGGAACCCCCATATAATGGATTTGTCCGGAAGGCTTAGCTCAGCATGCTATGCCATCAAAAAGATAAGACTCATAACAGACGAAGAAACAGCTAGATTAGTTTATTTTAGCTATTTTCATAGCATTATGTCATATGGTATGTTATTGTGGGGATCTGCTGCGGACATACATAATATATTTGTACTACAAAAGCGCGCCATAAGAGCTATCTATAATCTTAAGTCCAGAGATTCTCTTAGAGAGATGTTTAAAAGAATTAACATATTAACGGTTGCATCTCAGTATATATTTGATAATATAATGTATGTTCGCAAAAACATTAATACATTTGATAAAAATTCAAAAGTACATAATTTTAATACTAGGAATAGAAATAAGCTCTCTCTGCCAAATTGTCGACTTCACAAAACAAAAAATTCATTTTTGGGTAATAGTATCAGATTTTTTAATAAAATTCCGCAGGAAATAATTGATCTACCATTGGCAACTTTTAAAACTGTAGTTAAAAAGCAGTTTCTTCAAAAGGGGTATTATGCTGTTAATGATTACTTATCGGATAAACAAGCTTGGGCTTAACATTTTTCAACTTGTATGTGTATATTAGAATAAAAAGTCAACCAGATCATTGTCGTGACCATCCCTTATTGTACAGGCTCAGCTCAGTTTCACAATACATACTTACTTGACTGTGATGGAAGGTTCCCTTAGTGCTACTTTATTGGTTACAGCTTCGGGGGACCCTTTCAGTATCATCAAATTTACACTGTGTGTGTCATGTAATAAAAATAATTTAAAAGAGCATAGCCTGTGAGTTTCTTGTCAGTTCTTCTCACAGAGCGGAGGCTCGGAACTGGCACTTAGATTCACTTACACCTAATTTTTATTTATTTGCATGTAAGTGAATCTAAGCTTCGTGATTTCAGGGTTGATATAAATTTTTTTTTCATGTATATTTTGTTTTGACGTTTTCAAGTGCTATGTAATAGTTTATGAAATAAAGAACTTTTTACTTTTACTTTTACTTTTACATAACGATGCCCGGTAAGCGGCAATATGCCATCTATTACGTGGAAACTATATAATTGGTGAAGAGTGCGCGTATAATATGCCTCTGCCTACCCCCTTTCGGGGAAACAGGCGTGAATGTACGTATGTAGTATGTATGTTATGAAAAAAGTATTTAAGTATGTTTATCCGTTATTTATTATCCAACACCAGTTCTTAAGGATACTTATGTTGAAACTAAATAATTGGTTTATTGGTTTAAAATTATTTATTTATATATATTTAAGTTTGTTTACCCGTTATTTTAAAAAAAAATTTTAATTCCATTCGCTTTAAAAGGAATGTAACGACATTGTGTTATTACCATATACATCTCTTAAGACGGCTTCAAAACTAATAGCTGATTGATATGCAATGTATTGGCTGTTTTTGTAATATAAATTTTATGTGATTCTCAATTGTTTTAGTTCAACATTATGCAGCGTTTTTGTCATTTAGCTTAAAATTAAATTATAGCTCAAAATTAAAAGATTATCATGAAGTGGCGCGTACAAGTCGCAATCTGTTTAATCATGCATCAGCTTTATTTGTAAATATTTTCCAAAACTATGTTTGTGTTCCTACATTTAACAGAGATAAGCACGTCGTATTGCAGGGGGCGGCGGATAAGACGGGCCGGTTTACCGGGGGTCCACTGTATTCCACTTTCCTACAAGAATATCGAGTTATTAAATGACACAAAGTTCTTAGGCATCAATATTGATTTTAAATTGCAGTGGAACCCCCATATAATGGATTTGTCCGGAAGGCTTAGCTCAGCATGCTATGCCATCAAAAAGATAAGACTCATAACAGACGAAGAAACAGCTAGATTAGTTTATTTTAGCTATTTTCATAGCATTATGTCATATGGTATGTTATTGTGGGGATCTGCTGCGGACATACATAATATATTTGTACTACAAAAGCGCGCCATAAGAGCTATCTATAATCTTAAGTCCAGAGATTCTCTTAGAGAGATGTTTAAAAGAATTAACATATTAACGGTTGCATCTCAGTATATATTTGATAATATAATGTATGTTCGCAAAAACATTCATACATTTGATAAAAATTCAAAAGTACATAATTTTAATACTAGGAATAGAAATAAGCTCTCTCTGCCAAATTGTCGACTTCACAAAACAAAAAATTCATTTTTGGGTAATAGTATCAGATTTTTTAATAAAATTCCGCAGGAAATAATTGATCTACCATTGGCAACTTTTAAAACTGTAGTTAAAAAGCAGTTTCTTCAAAAGGGGTATTATGCTGTTAATGATTACTTATCGGATAAACAAGCTTGGGCTTAACATTTTCAACTTGTATGTGTATATTAGAATAAAAAGTCAACCAGATCATTGTCGTGACCATCCCTTATTGTACAGGCTCAGCTCAGTTTCACAATACATACTTAGTTGACTGTGATGGAAGGTTCCCTTAGTGCTACTTTATTGGTTACAGCTTCGGGGGACCCTTTCAGTATCATCAAATTTACACTGTGTGTGTCATGTAATAAAAATAATTTAAAAGAGCATAGCCTGTGAGTTTCTTGTCAGTTCTTCTCACAGAGCGGAGGCTCGGAACTGGCACTTAGATTCACTTACACCTAATTTTTATTAATTTGCATGTAAGTGAATCTAAGCTTCGTGATTTCAGGGTTGATATAAATTTTTTTTTTTTCAAGTGCTATGTAATAGTTTATGAAATAAAGAACTTTTTACTTTTACTTTACTTTACTTTTACTTACTTTACTACATTAGTGTGCATTTTTGAAGACCTGCCGAAATCCACGACTTTTAAGGTACACATAAAAATCCGCAACACCATTGCAGCAAACACTGAAACACTGCCTCTTTTTCGCGTTAGCCCCAAATCTTCATTAGTTCGTAAAGTATCCAAAGTAAAGTTTTAGTTTCTAAGTCAGATTTATTGTGCTGCTTAAATTTTGGCATAAATTATAGCTAAATATTACCGTATACTTTGTACTAAATAAGTTTACATTGAAGATTAGAGAAATGGAGCAGTAACTTACTCCGAGAAGGCTTTAAGCAATCTGTTGACTGATTCATTGAAGTTTTCACGCAATAATTCAGACTCTCAACATTGCTAACAAAAATAATATAGGCGCAGAAACAGAAACTTGTAGTTTTTTAGCCTGTAAAATATAATTACAATTAACAATTTGTACATACATACATACATTCAATCACGTCTGTATCCCCGAAGGGGTAGGCAGAGGCATATTATACGCCCACATTACGCCAATTATATTGTTGGTCCCACGTAATAGGTGGCGAGCCTATTGCCGCTTGTCGGGCACTTTTATGGTCGCCAGAGCCTCGTCCATTGATTAGCATGTGCACCACTTGCAGGTGAGGTTGGCTTGGGCTCCCCAGATCTTGGTAGGAACCCTATACACCCCACAATACAATAATGTACAATTACAATCTCTCAACAAAAGGGCTCTAATATTTCTAGCAATACTGAGGGCGTCAAATAATTATGCATACTCACATGCGGAAAACGTAAGTGCTCTCTTGATTTGGTTTTGTATTGATTTATTGATTCCACAATCATTAGTCGTCGACTGCCAATCCATCGATTTGATGTGTATACAGCCCGAAATATTTTACAAAGCGCATCTTTCACAATCAAAAATAATCTCCACTTGCACTTTAACAATACATAAACACTTTTACTAATATTAAATTTTAAATGTAAAAATTAGTTAACTAGTTTGAATTTAATTTAGTTTATAGATGGTACCCTCATACTACTTGATACCTTTTTTTTTTTTGATTTACGTCGGTAACAAAATGCATTTACGCACTGTCTCCCGGCCGAAGGGGGACCGAGAGAGGTGTGTAGGACTCAACACCGGCAGACACGACAGCCAGCAGTAATACCCACTAAATCTTCCGACGACGCCCGCCGCTTGTTGAGAAAGAGGCGGGGGGCCAGTACCTGGGTAGCAGCTCTGACACCCCGCACGCGGCCAACGTCCCCCTGACCAAAACCGGGAGGACCACCTCAGAGAGACGCAGTGGACGCGCCCCTCCTACCTCCTTGTGCAATCATAGCGTGTGTGGCCGACTTCTTGGAGGGTCCATGGTTAGACAGCAGAGGCCCCCTGCCCCCGCTGCCTAAGACTCTCCTGGCGCTGCTTGACGGGCCCTCCTGGCCCGCCCGCTGCGCTCTCCACAGGTCCCTCTTAGTTTCCCCCCAGGTAGTCAGTACTAAGTGCACCCAGACTCACCAATCTCTGGGTGCTTCCTTTTCCCTAGCGCCTTCTGCGCCCTACCGAGAGGTACTCAGCCCCCCCACCACGACAAGGTGATGACCAGTCGGGGAGGATACTACTTGATACCTGAGGTGAGCTGTAAGTCAAGCGGGTGAATTTGCTGGCTGTTCTTATTATATATGACTTGAATATATAGGTACTTGCTTATCTTATAGAGAGAAAATAGCAAGAAACGATTTAATATAAGAAGCGCAATTATAATACATACTTATTAATACAAAAGTCAAATGACCCCAATAGGTACCTATCACTTGATTTAAGTTCGCATTTTCTATTATAAAAGTGGGAAGTTCGCTCTAAGAGATTAAATAGGCACTTAAACGCTTTTGCGAAATGGAAATTGATGTCTTACTAATTGATCTTCCACGAAGATTTTTCGATTACTTTTATGACTTTTCTTCGTAAAGAAATTTGTTCTGTCCATTTTGGACACTTAAAAACTTTGGCAAACTTTGAAAGACAAATGGTTTTGATCAGTTCACAAATCTTGAAAAATAAGTCTCCATTTCCTGAAACAGTCTATTTTTATTTTACTCTTAAGATATATTTTTATACACAGCTTTAGTTCAATATCTCGATATGATTGAAATAGTCTTCTGTGTATATGGTGATGCTTAGATGTAAGCGGTAAAATAGTCTTTAAGATAAAAGTAGTTACCTTATAAGCCAGTATTGAAACATTAGATTGAGGTAGATTAGGGGATTACATTACTTTATATCGCATTCGTTCCGTAACAATACGTAAGCTGCCTATTCTTATAATATATTATGTTCTGACTCACAGACAGATTCGTTATTGCTTTTGATCGATTACTGGTGCAAATTATTAGTTATATATTTAGTAGGCCAAATTGTAAAGAGTATTTATTGAGTAAACAACTACTAATGGAGTTAATCTTAAAGGTGGGTTGGTAATAGGGAACGTATGTTTGTATGGCACACCATGTTTTTTTACATCATGTTTTTTTAATCAGGAGGCATGAAGCATTTTAAAGCTCTTGATTAGAATTTATAAGGTGGTAGTATGTGATTAGGAGAAATAACTCTTTTGAGAACATGAAGAAACATTGTGCACATGCAACGGTGCAATGTATAATGAAATCAAGTTTAATATTTTGTTATAGAGATTCTTTTCTTTTTTAAATTATTTTTTCTATAACATACCTAATGTCAAGTTCTGTTATTTTTTTTATGTGACACGTCTTAATGACTACATCCTGCCTAATGATAAGCAGTCGATGCAGTACAAAAAAAATAAGGCGCGATATACCGTGAAATAAGCACGGTACAAAGCGCACCCGCTTAACGACTAAAACTGTACTCCATACTCAGTCTATAGTCTTTTATATTATTAGATTCGATATTGATGGCAAGAGACGCGTGACCTATCAGAACTGTATATTAATATAATAATAATAAAAACGTTTATTTGCTACATTAAAAAATTGAATAAGAAAAATCTTAAAGCTAGCAGCATCTTAAATCTAAAATAGTACCAAAATATTAATATTATTTTTATAGGCCCATCTATCTCTAAGCCTTAGGTAATATAATAATATGGCTCAGAGCCCAACTACAATTATTTGATAGATACTATACAGTTTCGCTTCCGATGTGACGCGGAAATCTGAACGAATTCGTACGGATTTTGATACAATCATCGTCATCATATCGGTCTTATGAGTTCACTGCTGAACATTGGCCTCCCCAATAGATTGCATTCAATTGGGGATATTTGCCCGAAATAACCACTCTCGGCAGACGGGTTGGTGATCGCAGTTCAAGCCAGTAAGCAATATGACGCTGTTTACTGCCCATCATCCGGTAGGCTTTCGCTTCGTCGACTCTTCCAACCCCCCGTGAGATGAGAGGATGGTGGCTCTACTCTAGGCCGGTACCACACGGCATCGTTTTGATAAAAAAAACGTTATTTTGCTATGGACAAAAGCTTAAGAGAGCTGAACAAGTATGGGAAAAGGTAACACCCAGGGATTGGCGACTCTAGGTGCCCTTAGTACCGACTACAGTGGGGAAAACTAAGTGGGACCTGTGAAGTTTTTTAGAATCTATGAAATTTTTGGGTTGTTAACAATTTTGGTTGGGTTCATTTGTAGCTACTAACACTATACCCTTATTAGGTTTGTCATATTGTAACTTCTATTTACTCGATTATAAATACAAAATTAAACATATGTGATAAATTTGAATCGCTGTAAACAATTTTTGTACAGACTGTTTCGAACACTTCACAGTGAGTCGTGGTCACGAGGTGACTGAGAATGCCGTTTCACACCCCGATTAAAGGACCTGGGATTATAAAAATGGGACAAACATGCACTAACTGTAATTTTTTTACGATACCACAAGGTGGCACTCAAGCAAACGGCCCACCAACTGGAAACTGGCGGGAGAAAAAACTAACCCTGACGATTTTCTTGCCCGTTCTTTTACGACCAAGCTCCCGCCCGCAATGAATGGGCGCGCTAGTTTTTAAGTTTTGACCTTCATAAGAGCTCTATTGAACCAAACTTGAATAAATGATTTTAACTTTGACTTTGAAAGTGTTCAACACAACCTATGACCGCTTGCAACCCCAGGGCTAACGCGTTGCCGACCCTTAAAAACAGTTTCACGCCCTTTTTGAAGAGCTCCAATTCCTAACCTTTTCAGTTCCATTACCCTTTTGACGTAACTAGGGTCTCTAAATTACCAATTGCAATTTTCGGGCAGGCTTCTTCGTTTTTAAGGCCAGAAAATTCTGTGTTTGAGATAACAACCAGTTCATTGCCTCGAATTATCGGTTTTACCCACGCGGGGTAACTATACCCAGGTCAGGAACCCGTGCAGGCTCTAGACAAACTTCTTAGCAAATTTAGTTTTGTTTCATTATAAACACCCAAAACACGAAATATAATAAATAAATAAAATGACTAGCAAAAAAGTAATACAACTTATTAATTTTAACAACTGTTTTTTTTAAGTTATATATCAAGTACATTTTATCGATGTAAGAATGACTAATCTTATTAAAATTGCATTTTTTTTTATTATTTAGGTAATTACGTAGTAAAGTTGTATTGACCTTGCTTGTAATACCAGTAAACGAATGATAATAGAGATACACGACGTTCGGTCAATTATGGTGCACCCATAATTGCCAACATGTGTTTTATCGTTAACGAGATTGCCATCATTTATTCAATTTATGCATGTGTATGTTAAGTATCACTTCTCTCTCTTTCTTTTTGTTAACATTTGCTCCTTTTACACAATTTTAATTAAGCATAAATTAACATCATCATATCATAGCATTATCCCGGTTGCCCAAGACTTAAGCCCAGGGCCTGCTCACTGGTCTAACCAGATATGGATAAACTTCAGGTTTTACATGGAGCGACTGCCATCTGAAGGCAACATTATTCTATGGTAAAACCAGTTGTCAAAATATCGGAAGGCACTGACTTCCTAATAACGACTGCCGTAGATGTTCATGACAGCCGAGACCAACGGCTTAGCGTGTTTTCCAAGGCACAGAGCAAAATGAATTATTTTAAATTGGTATGAAAGTAAAAAAAATGTCGCCCATGAATTTATAGAGCGTTTTGCACTGTGAATCAGAGCAGCGTACGCGCCGACGCGTCACTACGCGGCCATTGAGTGCGCCAAGTTCACTGGCAAGAGCCTTTTTGTCACGGACTCACGGTTATGCAACTTCACACTGCGCACGCCGACACCGTGCTTAGTTTGATATTTTAAATAGATAGAGACAAAGTAGTGGTATGGTTATAAAAAAATAACAACATTACCTAATAAATCTTACTAAATGATTGTTTTTGTATTTAAATGACCATATTGTTCCATTGCAGGGCAAAGGTCTCCGTCTGTTGTCGCCATTTCTTTCTTTTTTGGGCAAGTCTCCCCCAGTCTGATACGAGCGCTATCGCTGTCTCTTATCGTAAACCGTGGGTTTTTGCATATCGTGAGAGGACGATAAATAATACTTATAATAAAATATTCGCCACCTATTAATTTCTTCCAATACCCCGCTGCCTTGAATGCGTAAAGTCACTGGCAAGTGTCTTTTTGTCACGGTTATGCAACTTCTTACTTCGCACGCCCACCCCGTGGCTTTAAAAACAACTCCTCCTTTAATCTAGTTTATGCGAACGCTTGCATGCTCATTGTATTTATTTCAATGTCTATAGTCATAATATACCACAGCTCGTCTTGTTGTAAAAAGTCGGTGCTGTCAAAAATATGAGAGCTTTGAAACCACAGAACACACATGAAAGACATCTGTGCTTTAAACAATAGTATAACCACTATAAAACGGCATGGATGATCAGACACCATCTGTATTTAAAAGGTATCCGCAAAGTACCAGCCAGTGCTCTTATAGCCCTATACCTAAGCATACAGCATCAAACACTGGTGTATACTAAGCGGGATTTAATGTGAATTCTTCATATTTGCTTACACGTTTAGCTTTTGAATTTTGTTAATAGGTGCTAAATATTTGATTTATACTTCATCTAAAATTTCTATGTACAAGAAAACTGGACATAGCTTACACCAATATTCATTAAAATATACAACATCTCCTATCTTATGATTAGGGACCTAACCATTTTATATTTTTTATCAACAACAATGATTTCGTTATGCCAAATGATTTTTAAACAAAAACTCATGGCTTACATTCATTAATTTTATGAACAACCTAATTACATAGAATAAATTACATAACTTTTGTGATGCTGTATGATTTTATAATGAAACGTAAGGTATGTATTACTTAATTAAATTTTATAACAAGTACAATCTTCACGGAATACTCATTAGTAGAAATAGGTGATTAGATCAAGGAGGCGTGAAGCCCATTTTTTTTAATATCACACGTTATAATTACCATGTCCTGTCTGATGGTAAGCAGTCCAAAATTACAGAGCTCCAAACCGAGGAAACATTATAGTAACGGGTAAATGGGTGCGCCCATTCATGAAAACCAGCACAAACGCCGTTTCACGTCCGCTTAAAAACTTGAGACTATAATAGGAAATACATGAAAGCGGTTCAAGATCAAGAATAGGGAAACTTGCAAATGTAGCTTACAAGTATTTTAGTAAGTATGTAGTGAATATGTTAATTTTTATTATTTTTCTCGTAAACTTGAATTATTTTAAATTTTAATTTTGACATGATAATCTGAAATGTTCACATTAAAGTATGTAATTTTATATCTTTAACTCTTTTTGTTTTTTAGATTTGTTGACATTATTGTGTCCCAAATGTAAATTTTATATGACATAATAGGTTGGGGAAAAAGTCTTTTCGTATTTTTGTATGAAAAGTCAAGACATTTTTTTCAAAGTTTATTTACATTTATTTACAATATATATGTACCGTTTTGTTGAATAACTTTCTGCCATTTTGTGGGCAGAGACATTATCCCGTTACTGTATTATTATCCCGGGACTTCTGATCAAAAAAACGGGACAAATAGTTTTGGCAGTCCTCTCTTGAGGTCAACCTTACAGAACCTAAAGAATTCTGCAGAGACCGAAACAGGTGAAAATCTGAAGGCGCAAGGTCAGGGTTATATAGTGGATGCACTAGGACCTCCCAGTCGAACTCTCTTAATTTTTGCTGAGTGGCTAAAGATGTGTGTGGTCTAGCGTTATCGTGATGAAAGACCACACCCTTCCTGTTGATCAATTCCGGCCGTTTTCTCTCGACTGCTTCCTTTAATCTCATCAGTTGCTGGCAGTAAAGATCAGAATCGATGGTTTTGCCGGGCGGTAAAAGCTCATAACAAACAATGCCCTTCCAATCCCACCATACACACAGCATCACCTTATTT
Organism: Musotima nitidalis; assembly: GCA_949126915.1. Taxonomy (NCBI): domain Eukaryota; kingdom Metazoa; phylum Arthropoda; class Insecta; order Lepidoptera; family Crambidae; genus Musotima; species Musotima nitidalis. Next base: position 10,279,035 of record OX421426.1, on the reverse strand, counting down.
CGTGTTAGGCCTGGTTTGGCCACAGTCTGTGAAGCCTGGCCAACTTTCGACCACGACCTTTTTCGCACGTTCTTGTCGTACGTGATCCACTTTTCATCGCCAGTTATCAATCTCTTCAAAAACGGCTCGGTTTCATTACGTCTCAATAATGAATCGCAAATGAGTACACGGTTCATTAAGTTTCTTTGAGTGAGCTCGTGTGGCACCCAAATATCGAGCTTTTTTGTATAACCAGCTTTCTTCAAATGGGTCAAAACTGTTTTGTGGTCAATTCCCAGTTCTTCAGCTACATCGTAACTACTAATATGCCGATCTTGCTCCACTCTTTCAAAAATGGCGTCCATTTTATTCGTAACAGGGCGACCAGAGCGAGGTGCATCTTTAACATCAAAATTTCCGAACTGAAAACGTTTGAACCAAATTTGTGCTACTCTTACTGACACTACATCAGGTCCATAAACATCACAAATTTTTTTCACTGCTTGAGTTGCATTTTTGCCTTTTGTAAAATAAAATTTTAAAATGTATCGAATTTCTTCATTAGATTCACTCATTTTTACGGAGAGAAAAACAAATGAAAAATAGCGGGAAACAACTTTTTTTTATTTTTTTCTTTTCTTTATAATGGAACCTTTTTAATGTTACCAAAACCAGCCAGACACAAATAGTACAGTCAAAAATTTTTTATTATAAGTTTATACCTACGTTATGCGAAAAGACTTTTTCCCCGACCTAATATATTTTTTTTGTTAATTTTTGTTTATTTTTATGTAATGATTGTCACTTGTGTGTTGGACTTGATATATCAACCTATATTGTAATACTTACTAACACTAACATAATTATGATAGTGTTAGTAAGTTTTGTTGTGTATATTTTGCAAAAATTTGATATCTTGAAAGCAATTTTGAGGGAAAGACATTTTTATTTTATTTTATTTGGTATCCCATAAAGCGAAATCTAATCGCAAACTAAGTATAGGTACAGAAAACACACTTCATATGAATCATACATTTTTTTTCTTATTAGTAATAACTATGTTTATTCACTCACTTGTTTTGTCCTTGAATCATCATTATGGAATAATGTTCTCGTGGGTGCCACTAGTTCATAATATACTTTTAGATTAGGTACTACGTTAATTTATGAGTTAATTTGAGTCTTTAATATTATGTTTACAAACAAAGAACGTTACCCTTTCAATGACACACATATTTTTAAGAAACCTTGCGTGACACGACATACATATTTAATTTGCATACAGTGTGGGAAACTTAGTGTGAACCTAGTACGTGTGTAAGTACGGTTGGTGGATTTTAATTCCTTTTAACTTTTGTTAACTTCTATGTTCGATTGTAATTATCGGTAGCCGGAAACGATCAACCAACTTAAACAGAGTTTATTTATTTCATTTATTATATTTTGAAACACACAGTCATACACAAAAAGAAATTAGTACTAAAATTAAACATAGTTTTAGACCTATAGTTTCATACCTAAGGCACTTAACTGGAAAAATAAATAATTTTCTTGAAATTATATTAAAACTAGATAATTATAACAGTAAATAAAGGAGCGTACACACATACATATACATATATGCACATAGCTATATATACGCCCGTATACATAATATTAGGTCGGGGAAAAAGTCTTTTCGCATAACGTAGGTATAAACTTATTATAAATTTTTTTTGACTGTACTATTTGTGTCTGGCTGGTTTTGGTAACATTAAAAAGGTTCCATTATAAAGAAAAGAAAAAAATAAAAAAAAGTTGTTTCCCGCTATTTTTCATTTGTTTTTCTCTCCGTAAAAATAAGTGAATCTAACCTATAATACATATACACACATACCAATGCAATATTTAATCAACGTAATATATAGACATACCTACTCATATCCATATGTATATTAACTGTGAACAGTATCTGTAATGCTAACATACAATAATAAGATACAACTATTAAAATATAAACACAGCTAAACACCACAGTTAAGACAAGGCAAGTAATCGCAACGATTTTTTCCTAAAAAAATATTAACTTTCACTAAAAAAGTCACCAGTTATGAGTTTATTATTATACAGCCTGCAAGAGGCTTTATAGATGTCATCCTTTGGATAGGTGACCACTTGTATGAATATGACCTTAATACTTTTTCCTTTGTTGGTTTTGAGAGACTGGAATTTGTAGCAATCATCATAATGAACCATTTCCTAAAAATATATTTCCATCATTTAAGCATAAAAAATTAAATAAATTAATTCCTATTGAATCTATGAAATCCTTCCTATGAAAAATTAAGAAACAAATTGTTTTTAGTGCATTCCGTAAACATTGCCATATTTATAAACTTCTGATGATCTATAGACATAATTGATTTTATTGAGGTGTTGCATAGTTCTGGCTTTGTCTAGACTTTTGAATAAATAAAAATACGTGCTGCCTTTTGCGAGCTGTGACGTTCTGCTTAAATGTATTTACAGTTAATAACTATTCAATTATACTATAGTTCTCTCTGTTACAAACCGACTAAGCCACATATATTTTACTCGTCTTGGCAACATTTTACTACATAATGTTTTTGATTAGATTGCCTTTTGCGTTTAGTAACACAGTACAGTATGGTAATGTTGGTATTGTAGTCGACTTATTTCTTTGTTACGAGTGATATTAACGCTGGATCCTGCTGTAAACCAGTGCAGGGTATCTTTATTCACGGCGAATAATGAGCTGGAGATTTCAAATAATCAACTTGTTCACGTCTTATGCTTTTTTCTGATTGTATTTTATGTCTGATTCGCTGATTTCACCCTGATGATAAAACCCGGCGCCGTGAGGTGCCCCGGCCTAGAATAGTACCACTCCCTCTCATATAACGGAGAGTCGAAAGAGTCGACGAAGAGAAATCCTACCAGATGATGGGCAGCGTCATATTGCGTGCTCGCTTGAACTGCGATCACCAAGATGGCCCAGCGTGGTGTTTATGAGCAAATACCTTTAATATAATGTAATCTATTGGAGTGGACGATGTTTAGCAGTGGACTTTATAAGGCTGATATGAAGATGATGATAAAACCCTCCATTATTCACGTTTGAATGTCAGGTATCATAATTAAAAAACTAACATAAAACACTTTATTTATAGCAATGTGTTTATGATTCTAAGCTTTTACACAAAGCAAAGAATTTATCTTTGTGACATTAAATTCACAATCTTTTATGAAATTAATTAGCCGCCTGTACTCAGCAGACCATTATTTAATTAATTTCTCAAAGTGTAAAATATAGAATGAAAATATAAGACAATTAATGAGATCGGTTCTTTTTCCCTAATGGCAATTCTAAAAATAGAACATAAAATTTGGAACGTCTGAAATTTCTTTTGATAAAAACGTATGTGAAATAAATCTACATACTAAATTATTTTCTTCTCTTCTTCGATTGTCATGGTGAATGTGATATCTTGCCATCATTTCAGCCACTAAAAGTCAACTGCTGAGCATAGGCCAGCATAAAATCATTTTTACGTTAATTATCTTGAGACATCCCGTCTGCTTGATTAATGTAATCAAATTCTGTTCTTTGTCTGTTCACTGGTCTAACCAGATTTGGCTGATTTTCAGTTACTACTTGGAGCGACTGCCGTTTGACCGAATAAATGAGATTTTAAATAACTTTTAAGTCAGTCGACATGTATTCTACTAAAACAAAAACATTATTTAATATGTCCTTACACAACTTATTGTTTTAGCGATCATCCAATTGATGGTTTACGTGGAATAGCTCTGAAATGGCTTTCAAGTTTTTTAGAAAACTGCATTCAATATATGGAAATACCTGCATTTAATGTTGATATGTAGCAAGTACTTATTAAACCTGACTCATTAAAACCCATAGAAGTTGGAGGGTAGTATTTACAGCCCCTTACTTTTACTTCTTTACATCGACGATCTCCCGTTAGTCTGCACATATAAAAGTTTTCTTTTTACTGATGACCAGAGGTCGGAATTAGGTAGAGTTATTCATGTACTTACACTGATTTCACACAGCGAAAGAATATAGTGGATATGCCTCAAATCCCGGGATTAATTTTAAAGAATAGAAAAAATCCCGTTACTTTTTAATAAAAAGTTATTTACTTTTACTTTTTTAATTTAGACTACTGCACGCGCGACGTTGCCAAACTTACATCAATAATATTGGATGACCGAAGTTGCAAAATTCCAATACGCAATTTGTTGTATGGTATGTGTATCTTTGTTTTATTTGTCTATCTATGATGTTTTTATTATTATTTATTTGTAATATTGTTGGCCACACGGGATTGTCCATTTGAAATCCCGGGAAGGTCGTATCAACATTTCGATGCAAGTACATAAATAACTCTACCTAATTCCGACCTCTGCTGATGACTTTTCTATTGTTATCCCAAATCACGGTGACTTGTATTACGGTGAAGAAATAAATAAATGTGTAATATAAGATTAAATATATACAATTCTTAAATAAAAATGAAAGGAAAAAGCATTTAAAAGTGACATATAATAATTTTGAATTGACTGAATCGAATGAGGCTCAATTTTTAGGTATAATATTAGATTATTTTTCACTCACGTTTGCCGCAAAATAAATCGATATAGGCACGCTCTATGAAGGGTGACAAAATCAAATAATATTCAAAATGCGCTAAAACCATATCATGGGTTCTAATTAAAGATTTGGAATCCAACTGTGGGGTAATTTAAAGGATCCCCTCTAAATTGCCCTGATATAAAGAGCATTCATAGCGCAAAAACAGTGCATCCCCGCACTGATAGACCATGCAGACCGTTGTTTAAAGAGTTAAGATTGCTAACAGTCCTTTAATGTACATCTACGAAGCTTGAACTTTTGCTAAACTGAATCTCGAATTGTTCACAAGGAAAAAAATCATGTGTAATTTCAATACCATATATCCAAGTTAATTGTACAATAACCTACTTGTAGATAATTTGCATATAAATACACTTTAAAGACATTTGTTTAAATGGTTGGTTAACAAATGTTACTATTCTTTATCCGTATATTTGAATAATAATTAAGCATTTGATATAAACGTACTTTGAATAATAATTGCTAGTTTTTTTTGCATATAATTGTAACTTAACATATTTATTTTTTAATTTTTTAGTGTTATCTTTTATGACAATTATTGAATTTATTAATTTAATTAAGTACTTGATATGTCCATATTGTCTTTTATAATTGTAGATTTTAATTGTTATCTGTGAATTTAACTTTTGCTATCCAGAAATGGTAAATGTACTGAAATTTATTCTATTTTTTTAACACCAATATGATACCCACATATTAACAAATAAATACATTCTAAATAAGTGTTAGCTCTGTTCTAAAAGCAATAGGTAGTGATTCTTTAGAGTCTGTTTGAAAGACGCTACTGATGGGCTATTGGTAATGTCGGACGGTAACTTATTCCACATGCGTACTGCACAAGCCGAAAAGATTTGAAAAAAAAATTCGTTTTAAAATTAGGATACACAAGGGTTATGGTAACACAGGAACGTTTTGGACGGGAAGTGGGAGGAAGAACATTGACACGGGAACGTAAATAGAGTGGAAGCTGTAGATGAAAGAGAATTTTACATAATAGGCAGAGGTTGTGCACATTCCTGCGGAGCCTAATAGGTAGCCAGTTAAGTCTTGTTCGGTACTCAGACACATGGTCGTACTTGCGAAGAACAAACACAAATCTGAGGCCCAAATTTTGTAGGCGTTCCAGCTTGCTAAGTAGTGCTTCTGTAGCATCCAGATAACAAATGTCAGCGTAGTCAAGAATAGGAAGCAGAAAGCATAATTTTGATATAGAGAAAATATTGGAGCCGCTTGAGGGAATGATAAGAGTAATGCATTCGACGACTGACTTCGTTGATGTGTGCAGTTCAAGATAGATGGTGATCAAAAATAAGCTCTAAGTTCTTGATTTTGTCTGTGTACGCGATACCAGCACCGTCATACTCAATCCCAGGCAAGGAACTAATGGCAAGCCTACCCGAAATCCTGTTTCTGCCTATCACAATAGCCTGCGACTTAGCAGGACTTAGCATTATCCATCACCCTATATTTTAAGCTTAGGACTAACTGGTTTAACAAGATTTGGCTGAATTTCAGTTATTACATGGAGCGACTGACGCCTGACCCTCGCAACCCAGGGGGAAAAATAATTCTATGGTTAAACCAGCTATCAGGATGTTAGAAAGCACTGGCTTCCTAACAACTGCTATAGATGTTCATGACGGCTTAACGTGCTTTCCGAGGCACGGAGCAAGCGATAATTACGCACTTAACATAAAGTCTTAAATACGCTTAAAATAGGTGCGCCACTAGGGTTTGAACCCGAGACCCTCTGAATTAAAAGGCAATTGGTCTCGCTACTGGGCTAGGGATATTATGATGATAACTATTATTATTGCAAGACATACAGTAATAATAATCGTTACTGATTAAAATGGATATATTATATTAACGAGTTTGTGCAGCCAAATGTTACAACTCTCTGCGACTAAGCGTTATCGATTTTAGATTTATTTAACACCTTTCCCAGTAATCAGAGACGACGGTCATAACTCTGAGTATTGGGTTTATGAGTAATTTAATAAACTTTTTCAACAGAGGCCAAACTAAATGTTATTGCATCTTTCATAAATGTATTGTGGAATTTCCATAATATCCAACAATGACCTCTTTACAAACTGGGCGGTAAAAATTACAGTTTTATATTAGCTATCTGTCAAGTACTTAAGCACTAATAGGAACTTACTTTACATTGAGAAACAGGCCCGAAAACACAGCCAAAACCTGCTTTACCAGCATAATTATACGAGGGATATTAATATAATCACTCTCTCTTCAGTCGGTCCCTCATAATTGATCGTGGTCAGATTGGGGTCCATTTCTTAATCGCATAATCTGCCTTCATCGGTTCCTGTCTAGCGCCTCTCTAACGGCAGACTAGAGCTTGATCCTTGATCCTCCACTTGATCGGTCCATCTTGTTGGTGTGCGACCTTGTGATCGCTTGCTTTTAGTTTTCCCAATAAAAATCAGCTTTTTAAGACATTCGTTGCCTCTTCGCATCGTGTGGCCAAAGTATAAACAAAATAAACTAAATAAATATTTCTGACATTTCCACCGATTATTTAGTTTCAAGATAACTCTATCATCAATAATTTAATATACATAGAAAAACACACATACCAGAACAAGTATTCATATTTATGCACACAAAGATTGGTCCCGTGTGGAAATCGAACCCACGACCTCAGGAGTGGAGTGCGGGTAATATTCGCCACGACGCCGTATCGGTCGTCATATTCGCTCGGTAATATTTTTATATAATATGGATCAGTTCATTGTAGGGTCCCTACCATACGCGGATAAAGGCAACTTACACGACTTAACGAGTGTTAATATAGTGAAATAAAACCTTCATCATGTCAGCCTTATAAAGTCTACTGCTGAACATTGGCCTCCCTAATAAATAACATTCTATTAGGTGTATTTGCCCATAATCACCACACTGGGCAGGCAGGTTGGTGATCGCAGTTCAAGCCAGTTGACACGCAGTACGCAGAATGAAGTTGCTGCCTTAAAGGATTATTATTCCATTGAATTTCTCTTCGTCGACTCTTACGACTCCCCGTGAGATGAAGGGGGGCGGCACTATTCTAGATTGGCACCACATGGCGCAATTTTACCTTGTATCATATATATATATTATACAAACTTCATCAATGTTACCGTAATTAGTGAATGACCTGTAGATATTTGTATCATCCGCATATTTCTCTGTAGCCTCTAAGAGTATCAAAGCGTAAACATATTTTTGTTGTTGCTATGAAACACTAACACGCTTGCAAAAATTCAGCGATCGTACGAAATTAAATATCGCACAGAAGTCGAAATACTTCTCCAAAATTTTTGTGTGAATACATCTTAAGGTATTAATTTAACATAATATGGTACCCCGTTGTTACTGCGGCGCAAGACTATGAGTATCGATCGCGTATCAACGATCACTAAACTTTAGCAGTGCTGACAGAGGTCAGTCCTTGGATGGGAGACCGTTTGTGTGTGATTTCATATCGAGATGAGAGGGAGGTAAACAATTACAATGACTGTTCCCGTTGGAGGTCCGTTTGTTATTAACAATCAATACCATACTAAACTTCCATGTTTCAAAAGGTTTAATAAATCGTTGATTATTTGGTAAAAGTACCTACGGTAGTTACAAGGCCAGTCATTAAGTCCTATTAGGGTTCAAAAAAAAAAATACAAATTTATTGTTGCACCTATAATTTTGCCACTGGTGTGTGATACTCCAGATATTTTGCTTTTTAGTAAAATATTAAAAACTAGGAGGCTTATTATAAAACAAGATCTAAAGTGTAAAACTAGTTCTGTCACAGTCTTCATTTTATCAAATAAAAGGGACAGCAGTTTTAAACCAGGTTTAACTTTAGATATTGTTTTAAAATAAGCCCCTGGGTGTTCCTGTCTGAAAATTAATAAATCATAAATAATTCAGCATAATCTATGACATATAGTAGTAGTGCTTTCATATTATTATTACTAAGATCATATTAGCTCTAATTTACTTAGGCCGTCTTTTGTCATAAATCAATTTTAATTTCGCTTCAAGTTAAATCTAAAATGAAGTCTGTCAAGTTATGAGTTATGTAGGCCAATAGTTCATTAACAGCCTACTCTGATCTCGCACAAGCTTAATGCATAAAATTAGCAACCTAATACTCATTGCAAAGTTAACGAAGATTTATCACAAGGGCGCGCTTTTCATGTAGTATTAATATTATGGCAATTGAAAATGACTTTATTTAAAAAATCGCGAAATATTTCAATCAGTTCAATAATAAGTTACTGGAGTAATCATAGTCACTGGTCTGCATTCTGGCTTTTTATGGGCCCAAAAATAGTTATAAAATAATTAAAAACACAATTAATTTGACAGTGAATCTCTCAAAGGACTCTTTTGTCTTGTTCAGTTACTGGAGTAGTAGTTAATATTTACCAGCCAGCATTCGTTTAAAAAGCTCAGATTTTTATAAAGAAATTTATAAGTAATTTTAACATAAAATGATTAGGACACACACAACATTGCGAACAACATTTTCCACTCCATATCTCCAAAAATATTGCAGTTGTAATCTTTACGACTTCTCTCTAGTGTCTTGAATGTTAAATGGATAGTCAACGTTCTCATTCTAGCTCAACCAACCAGTCAAAAGTTTTGTAATATTTCTCTTCATACTCATTTGTGATTTACAGAAATATTGCATAAGTGTGCATTTTTAATTAACACAGTAAAGTTGCTAACAAAACGTTTACATGCCAATATTAAATCATACTTCAGCCAATATGCAATAGACCCTGTAATTTAAGGAAACCCCAGTTTAGCACTGCACTGTGCTTGTCAATAACCCAAGACAACAGTTACGAGTCTCACGAAACCAGTCATTACAGTAAAGCACCACAATTAAAGAGCAATATAATAGTGGTGTGCTAGTATATATCTAGATACATAAGTTACAAAGAGAACTTACTTTTACAATATACACACACAATGTTACTTAGGCCTATACCACACAGTGCTTATTTTAGGGTTATTTTTTAAATAATGACTTCGTGCGTTTAGCACATTTAGCCAGTGTCAAGTAAGAGATATATTAATAACATATAAATCATAGTATATTAATGAGAATAAGTGGTGATAAAGATGATAAATGATAAATAAGATGCTCTCCCCTAAACCCCTTGAGTTCTCAGTAAAGATGTGGGACTATCCTGAGATCTCACATTCTTCAGAGAACTTTAAAAGTTATGTTGCACTGTTTTGTTTCATTTACTAACACTCATGTACGTTCACAAACACTTCACGGTTATCCACGGTTACTACACAATATTGTTCAAAATATCACAAATTTTAGAAAATAAAACAAAACTGCAGACATGACGCTTTACTTTCCTGCCGAGAAGTCCTGAATTGGGGTTTTAAATAAAGCATTGCGATTGTTTTTTTAATAGTTAGCATAAAACTATTAAACAAGCCTTAATAAAATTACATAAAATCAAGCCTTATTCTCCGAAGAAGTAGGCAATAAGACCAAGAATTTTTTATTGATTACCTAATTCCAACTCAGCAATGACAAAAAATGAATGGGCATAATACTAATTGTTGTTATGTCTATGCCTAGAATTATTTTATACTGTATAATTTTATTATTCCTCTAAGTTAGTATAATTCTTTAATCGTGACAAAGAAGTTATAGATTGGATGCGGTATAGCACCAGTTAATAACTAGAATTATTAATCTATTGTATGAATGAATATGATATAAATATGAACTATATAAAATAAACAAAACCGACCAGAGGGTAAAACTATGTGTAAAAAATTTGTTTATTTTATTATTATTTAATAACTTTACCAGCGAATCTGACTTAAGGCAAATCTAACCAATCGCTAACCTGGTTAAAAATAAATCGTCGTAAATTGTTTTTTTTTCGTAGACAAAGTTGAAAGTTAGTTATTTTATTATAATATTAGTGTATGTTGAAATACGTGTACCAAATAAGACTTCTAAGTAGTTTAATTTTTTTAACCTTGAACTTATAGACTAGGTTCAAATGTTCTTTACAAGGCCTTGGAAAACGAATGCAAAATTACCGGAAATTGTTTAGTATTTACGTGCAGCATATTGTTATTGTAACCGTTTACCTGGTAGTAAGTTATACATTTGCTAAGGGCAACTGTATGAGTATAGAGCAACTTAAGAAAAGTCATAAAGTTTTGGGGGTAAAGGCAATCTTTCGTCACCCCCAAAACACTATGAAAATTGGTTAAGTCTTATTTCATTCTACTTTCGATAGTTGTGTAACAATAAATATTTCACAATAATTTAAATGCGAAGATTCATTTGTTACTGTGACATATTTTTAAAAATATAGTTGCAAAGGTATTGCCAGCATGGCAAAAATTGGCGTACTGCATACGTAATAGAGGACGCCTCCCATACTATGGATCGATGATCTGGTTAAGGCGGCGGAAACCCGATGGATGCAGGCGTCTCAGGATGTTCAGCAGTGGACGTCATGTGACTGAGATGATGAAGGCAAAAAGTTAAAATAAATAATAATAATAATAAATATTTCTGACTCTTACACCAATTATTTAGTTCCATGATAAGTATCATTAAGAACTTGTGTTATGGATACTAAATAACGGACAAACATACATAAATACTTTTTTTTTGTAAATACATACTTAATACACATAGAAAAACACCCAGACCAGAACAAATATTTATATTTATACACACAAATATTTGTCCTGTGTGGGAATCGAACCCACGACCTCAGGAGTGGAATGCGGGTACACTCGCCACCACGCCATATCGGTCGTAAAAAATCTGATAAGGTTTTTCGAGTCATTATCTAGTAATTATGATAAGTTCATCAAATAACTTTTGTTAAGTGGAACTTCAATATGTACAACAGACACGAAGTAAAATTGTAACTTGGTCTTCTATTAAGTTCAACAAGGAACCATTCCTAATGGTTATGATTTCCATAAGTATATCGTACCTTATAGCCACAACGAGGTCGTTAACAATAAAATAATAGCATTATCAGTTTAGCTCCGCTTACGAATATCAACGCATACCTCAAGTTCATTCAGTTATTACCTACTATAACTACACAATCATGATTGATTTTCAATAAATTACTTGCCTACTAACACTGATGATGTAATTTTCTGATTGAGCTCAATTAGTACCTTAGTGATTCCCTTGTGAACAAAATGCAGTGATTCACTTTGCTAAATTGATTTGAAACATAAATCTACTTCATATCTTTGCATTATAAATCATATGGAACCTACTTATAGGTGTGACATATATGAATAAGAGGTTTTACTCATTCATCATAACAACCGCTAATCATAAGGTAATGTATTTATAATTCCGTAAAAAGGTAATTTCAATTGCGGCAAATCTATAGTACCTTTTTTACTAAGTACTACCGTTCACGATAGCTTATATGGAAATAAACATTTTTAAAAAAATAGTAAACCTAGAAAATACTTTAATATTTGTCATTGTGAAATTAAAATCAATGCGTTAATTATTGCCGGTGGGTACTAAAAACACAAAGAGAACTAATTATTTTTCATTCTCATACGAGACAAATCCACATTGATCGTCATAACTTGAAACAAAGTTTCCAAAGCCATTCTGAAGGAAAATCGCACTACTTACCTAACTTCCATAACCACCTCTATGCCAATTACCTTAAGATTTTCTCACACTTGAATGCCGTGTCAAGGCTTTGTTTACACTTTGGTGCACCAAGGTCCAGTACATGAAAAACCATTTAGGTTAGCATAATAGTAGGTTTGGGACTACGGCAACAGAAATATTTTACAAGACATTGAGTGAATTTTTGTGGAAGTCTTTTTGTGTTTATATGAAAATACGAGAATTCGCTTACAATCTCACCAGTTATGTATGTTGTATTTTAATAAGTATAATGTCATCATCATCAATTGTGTTTTTTTTCTGTTAAATAATCGCCTTGTGCGTTTAGCACATTTAGCCAGTGTCAAGTAAGAGATATATAAATAATAGTAAGTGCAAATGAGTGGTGATAATGAGTGGTAATAAATGATTGATTTGATACTGTTTTGTTACATTTACCAACACTCATATACGTTTACAAACACTTGACAGTTAATAATCCACCGTTATTACACATTACTGTTCACAATATCACAAACTTTAGAAAATAAAACAAAACTGCAGACATGACGCTTCACTTTCCCGCCAAGAATTCATCAATTGTGTTAAGGATACTAAAAAACGCTTTTTTTGTATATTTATACTTAATATATGAACATAAAAATATTTATGCTATTGCACACTAAGATTTGCCCTGCGTGGGAATTGAACCTACAACCTCAGAAACATAATGCAGGTGTACACAGCATGATTAACAAAATATTAACTACCTAAGAATTAATTACTATACTTAGATAACATTGTTGATATAGTAATAATTATATTAATCTATAAAGAAGTTCGATATTAACTTTTAGTGCTGCGCAAAATTTGCGTTGAAAACATCAATGTACTTATATGCTGAAATTGACGCCCGATTGTTTTCCGTACCCGTATCAAGCGTATCATCTGACAGCCAACTGAATTATATCATAAGAACTAGATTTCAAAGCTGCACTACTAGGAGCTAAGTATTAACTCTTTTTTTCAGTTTAATATACTGATTGTTGAGTGTTCAGTATTCTGATAAAATTGTTGAGTTGAATAGTTTATCTTCAAAGTTACAATTGTTGTGTTGATAAAGTGCGTGTCTTATACGCATAACATCAAGGTTTCGTGTCACACCATAAGCTATTATATAAAAACTAAAATTGTTCAAAACAATAATAATTACAGTTAAAATATTTTTCAATACTTGCCATATATAATACGTATCAACCACACTTTTTACAATTATTTGTTGTTTTTTTATATCCCTTAACCTCCCCTGAAAGGCGCCATAAATAGTTTATAAGACAGCCATAGAAATCTAAAGAAAAAGACACTAGAAATGATATTTGCAGCGTAAAACTATCGGAACACGACATGTCATATCGCCAATTTAAAAAGAACGCATGTCGCCATTTTGAAAAGAAACGTTTGTCGCTAATTTGAAAATTTTGCTACGGACTACAAGTTATTCTTGAACACAGTACATAGATTGTTTGTAGTGAGGTACGATTCGGATATAACGAACGCAAATAGCAATGTGTAATAGTTTTGGATGCACTGGTGTATATTGGTGTATCGCACCAATATACCAGAGATTTTGCGCGCGCATAGCACTTCTACTGTTTTGTTATTAAGATTTCTATAGAGAGACAGCGGACACTATTAAATATTTCTCAAATTACCATTAATAGATTAAAACGATTAAGTAAGAAGGCTATTCTGTTAGACAGAAATAAATATGTATTAGTACACAAAGCGGTCCAAGCTGCAAAACAATTTTTTGATTCGCCACAAATATTATTCTATCTTTCATTGTTTTATAAAAATTATTGAAATTCTATTTTGTTTGTAAAATATTTGACGTTTCTTAATAATCATGTTGATCTAAAAAACAATAATTTATATGTTATTTTATATTATAGTATTCATAAACACAAGTTCTTAATGATACTTATCTTGGAACAACGTAATTTTTTCGATTGTAAGTGTATTATTATTATTATTATGAATACTATTTCTAGTTCGTTTATCGACCGACGAGAAGTCGAGATACAATTTGCATCTAAACACGGAACGATCTCCACTCACTCTGTTAAGTTAAAAAAAATACAAAGATTACTCAATTAAAGTTACAATGTTAGAAGTAATTAACAAGTTTATGTACTGTTACGAGCCTTGAAGTTTGCAAAAACTATTTTTGGTGAAAGACCGCTGTAAAAATAGCACAAACCTACTTAATGATGTCAATAGTACTGTGTAGTAATTGTAGAAAGCTATTATTGCTGAATTTTTAAGCCGTAATATTTTAAATTCTTATTACATCATCAGAATTATCTTTGCCTTGAGAAGTTCACTACTGAACATTCCCACATCCACCTGCTTCCAGCTGCCTCGACCACATCATCAGACCATCGGGCAAGAGGTCGTCCTCTGCTCTTTGTTGGTTCGGGGTCATCATTAAAAAAACTTACCGCTTCATCGGCTATCGAGATCATACATATTATTATGTACCATACTCAATGGGCCAAGTCTTTTATTTTTCTTGAGATATCAAGGTGTTTTGTAAGAAAAAATATTGCTTTCTGCTTTAATCACATGCACCCGACTCTGTTTTTTATCATCTCAGCTCAATAACATCCCACTCTTAAAAACTGATAACCGTTTACAAGCCAAGGCGATAGGATACTACAATTAAACAGGTCCCATTGCGAAGTCTCCTACTGTGCTGCGACTAAGCAAACAAAGCCGCGTGCAATTGCTATTAGGCATTTATAGAAAACCTACTCGAGTATTAGAACGAAAATACTTTTAATCCACCTTTGTCACGTTCGACCGCTCTATGGAGAGATAAGGTCAAAACTGATTACTTTTTTAGCTAAAGAGTTTTTATGCATGAGAAGCTTGGACTACAATAGTATTATTTGTGAAAGAACCTTCCAAGACAGTCATACGACATCAATTTAGGTATCAAAAATATATATTTATGTAACCGAAAGAACAGTAATAAAAAGAAAAACAGTGATTGAACAATCTCTAGTGAACACGACATCAGTTTTTGCTATTAAGCATATACGTATTTAAAAATATAATTTAAGTAAAGACAAAAAAAGATAAATGAAAATAAAATCAGTAATTAAACAATGTCTCCCAATTATCTAGTGACTAATCCAAGTATGCGACGGACCGTACGTGACAAATTCGCAAAATCTTCGATGAATGACGTACGAGTGTGGAGTACGAGCACATCACAGGTATAAAGCCGGACAAATCGCTTACGTTCCTGGAACAGTTACCGCTTTGAAGAGCGCTTAAGTGCGGTCTGGAACGGCGATTTATCGCGTGATCAGCCTCTGACGGGACACGATACTATCAAGGATCTTCTTGGCTGATACCTGAGCACCTACCACGAGTCTTTTCTCATAAACTCATCAGTACTGTTTTTAAAATGTGACAATATTCTGTTAATTCCTACATCAAATGAATATTTTTTATTCGAGTAGATAAAACAGCCAATACTCATTTCATGGGGAGTGGTAAGAGCCGAATCTGCTATTACCATCCCACCTGCCCAGCGACTATGACAAATCCTCCCAATATATTAAAATATTGAAAGGCCAACGTTCAGCTGTTCAGTTATATAGCTGGAATGATGATTCTGATTAGATTTACGTGTTGGGTGCTAAAACTTAGACCGTAAAACCTTTTTACTGGTACAAATATTAGTTCAAAAGTACTATGAGACAAAGTGTAACAAGAAGTTGTGGTTTAATACCCGGCTCAACGTACTTAAAGTGGACTTGGAACTTACTGTTGTAAAGCTTCTATCGTCGGTTAATTGATATTTAATCTTCGTGAAGCTGTACTCCAACCTTAGGGCAATTATTAATATATTAGCGGTAGTGAGAGTTTAATCCCGTTGGCCATTTCACATGATAGGAAAAGAACTTCTAAAAATCTATCTCTAGGGTTAATTTCGTTACGAAATAGAATATCCAAAAATAATTCTAACTATAAGCATTATTATAGCAAACTAACATAAAATTTTACTATATAATACAATAATCTGAGACTCAAAATTTGGTACTTACTCGAAATGTTCTGTTAATTTTATAAATTAGCAATGTCCCTGATATATTTTCTGTAGATTGAACGGCGAAGTTGTGGGTAAATCTAAGCGTATATTTATATGTATAACAAGTTATTTTGTCTATCTTTTATCCTGTTTCATCTTAGATGATCATCTTTTCTATTTTCTTGTGGTATTAAACAAAATATGTAAAAAAATACCTTAGTAGAGGTAAGAATGTAAGACGAACATTTTCTCATTTTATTCGCGATCTTTTGTGCTCGATCTTGGCGGGTTCACGATAAACACACGCTGTGGGTTGGCTCCCTTTGTGATTCGCCCAATTTCTTCATTCCCCGGATCCAGCTGGTATTTATTTTCGATTTTCTAACGCAATACATTATGAGGTTCCGTATTAACGCTAGGGGAGATCGATGATTACCCGAAAATAATTCACGTAAGCTTTCTTTTCCTTTATTGTAAGGGGTAAAATGCAAATGAAAATTGTTATAGATAATTCGGAGAAAATGTTTATAGAGGCTTACAGTCGAATGACAAAAAAGGAATCTTTTTTGTTACCTACCGTCTTATTTGTGTTATGCTAGATTTATAAAAATAATGTTTTGTTTGATTTTGTATTGTGAACCTACCTATAACTTTTTTTATTGTGTTTTCCTTGGTTTTCCTTTAAAAATAATCAGTATGTACCTACTGTTATAGGTATTTTATGTCATTAAAGGAATTTTATGTCATTAAAGGAATTTTTTGTAACATGTGTTTTTGTTGTGTCATCTCGTTGTTTTGATTATCTTTTTTAAAGATTTTTTACAATATTAGAAGTAAATTGTAAATAGGGTTCCTACCATTTTTTTTTTTGTTTTACGTTGGTAACAAAATGCATTTACGCACTGCCTTCCGGCCAAAGGTTGTGTGGGACTCACCACCGGCAGACACGACTGCCAGCAGTAATACCAACTTAAAACCGGGAGGACCTCCTCAGAGAGGCGCGACGCGCCCCTCCTACCTCCCCGTGCGACCATAGCGTGTGTGGTCGACTTCCCGGAGGGTCCATAGTAAGACAGCAGGAGCCCCCTGCCCCCACTGCCTAGATCCTCCTGGCGCTGCTGAGCGGGCCCTCCTAGCCCGCCCGCTGCGCCCTCCACAGGGCGCCCCCCACCACACCAAGGTGGAGACCTGTTCGGGGGGATATAGGGTTCCTACCAAGACCTAAGGAGCCCAAGCCTTCACCTGCAAGTGGAGCACCTGCCGATCAACGGACGAGGCTCTGGCGAACATAACAGTGCCCGATAAGCGGCAAACGGCTCGCCACCTATTACGTGGGACCAACTATATTATTGGCGAGGAGTGGGTGTATAATATGCTTCTGCCTATCCCTTCGGGGAAACAGGCGTAAATTTAAGTACGTAAGGGAAACTAATCATTAAGTCAGCCCTACATCGTCCCAGTACTGAGCACGGGCGTCCTCTCACGAACCAGGGTATGAAGGTATTGTGTCATACTCCACCACGCGTACCCAGTGCAGGATGAAGGCAGGTCGGTGGCTTCCAGCTGTAAGAAATTTTCAAGCCCCCAATCGGGCTTCTAATATGAATTAACGATTACAACACACAGCGTTATCCTGACAAATACACATATCAGAATACGTTTTATCAGAATTATTATCAGCTTACTCTGAAACAAGTTAACTTAATATAAGCAACATTTTTCAATTGAAGCAAGACAACCAATAATATAAGTTACATTTTAAAAGTGTGATTCTTAGTTTCGCAGGCCAGTGTGATGTTATTATGAAGACTGATATGGCGTGGACGCGATATACGCGCACTATGCTCCTGAAATCGAGGGTACCATTCCCTCACGGGACAAATCTTTGTGTGCAAAAACATGAATATTTATTCCGATCTGTGTGTTGTCCTATGTACATTAAGTATGTATTATAAAAAAAAAGTATTTATATATGTTTATCCGTTATTTAGCATACATAACACAAGTTCTTAATGATACTTATCTTGGAACAAAGTAATTGGTGTAATTGTCAGAAAATTATTTATTTAATATGATCACAACCGCTGAAAAATGAGTTAGATTTTAAGAAAACCTTTAAATGTTGACCCTGTGATTAGATAAGTCTAAAGTTTCCGAGTAATTCTTTTTAACTTGTTTCATTAAAAATACTTTGGCAATTAGCTTTCAAAGTCGAAACTGGCCCCTCGCCCCTTGGAATCGATTTTATTAATACTTCTTTTTTTCAGTACTTACATATAATATAGTACTCGTATGTTTGTCGTCTATCGCCTACTTTGATTAGAGGTTGGATAGTGCAGCCTGAGATTGTTAAGAATATTTCTTTAGTATATATTTCTTTGTCTTTCAGCATTAGCAATATTTATATGACATAACAACCAAAACAGGCCGTGAAGTGGACTGACATAATACTGATTAATATGCTTTTTCTTAAGCACATTTATTAATATTATTTATATAGTACGAATGTTTACTGTGTAAATTTTTGTCTTTCAATAAATATTTTGTATAGAGAGATCCTACCCAGATCTGAAAAGCCGAAGCCAAACTCAGCTGCAAGTGGTGCACATGAAAGTTCTCGGTAAGCGGCAATAGGATAGCGCTATCTATTACGTGAGTCCAATAATATATTTGGCGAAATATGAGAATATAATATGCCTCTACTTGCCCTTTCAGAGAAACAGGAGTGATTTTCTGTATGTGAATATGTTCAAATCAGAGATCACTAATTTCTTGGTCTCCGTGACTCACTGGAACTGTTTCCTTCTCCATGTATTTTATTTATAAATATATTTTATGTAGACATTTCATAGCTGTGATGACGAATGCGAACACTCGTGCCAACATGTTGCTTCTGACAGCCCAACCCTCTCCGTTCCCTCTCAATATTACATATTGCATTTTTGTAGCTTCCACTAACATAATACGGATGTTTCCTTACTGAACTTTTATGTTACTATATGAGTACAATATTGTATATTTTATGTTTACTTTTATATAAATTTATAGTAATATAATATAATCTCCCTCCCCTCTAGGCAATCTTGGTCGAAAGTTGTCTCCGCAGCATATAAAGAATCATACGAATCATAGAAGCATAGAAAGCTTGCGTCACCACGGGATCAATAATGCGTTCCCGACCCTTTAAAGCCCTTTCTTGCTCATTTTTCAACAGCTCTAGGCTATAGTCATATGGTAGTTTCTATACTATGGGCTGACACTGGGAGTAGTGGCGTGCATATTATACACAAAATACGCACTATATAGGGTATATACCCTGGTCACTACGCCTGAGTACATTAAATATACCAAACCATATATCTACAAGCCTTCCACAATGCATAACCCACCCTGAATCTTTGTTTACGACCATGACTGCCATAAGAACAGGATAGGGTACCCTCGAAAAAACAAAACTACATGATAGTCATAGAGTTCTCCGAATTATGAAGACTATGAGTCTTCAAAATGATTTTATCTACAGAAAGCTGTACTCACTTAGTATTGCTTATGTATTAGGTCGGGGAAAAAGTCTTTTCGCATAACGTAGGTATAAACTTATTATAAAATTTTTTTGACTGTACTATTTGTGTCTGGCTGGTTTTGGTAACATTAAAAAGGTTCCATTATAAAGAAAAGAAAAAAATAAAAAAAAGTTGTTTCCCGCTATTTTTCATTTGTTTTTCTCTCCGTAAAAATGAGTGAATCTAATGAAGAAATTCGATACATTTTAAAATTTTATTATAAAAAAGGCAAAAATGCAACTCAAGCAGTGAAAAAATTTGTGATGTTTATGGACCTGATGCAGTGTCAGTAAGAGTAGCACAAATTTGGTTCAAACGTTTTCAGTCCGGAAATTTTGATGTTAAAGATGCACCTCGCTCTGGTCGCCCTGTTACGAATAAAATGGACGCCATTTTTGAAAGAGTGGAGCAAGATCGGCATATTAGTAGTTACGATGTAGCTGAAGAACTGGGAATTGACCACAAAACAGTTTTGACCCATTTGAAGAAAGCTGGTTATACAAAAAAGCTCGATATTTGGGTGCCACACGAGCTCACTCAAAGAAACTTAATGAACTGTGTACTCATTTGCGATTCATTATTGAGACGTAATGAAACCGAGCCGTTTTTGAAGAGATTGATAACTGGCGATGAAAAGTGGATCACGTACGACAAGAACGTGCGAAAAAGGTCGTGGTCGAAAGTTGGCCAGGCTTCACAGACTGTGGCCAAACCTGGCCTAACACGAAATAAGGTGATGCTGTGTGTATGGTGGGATTGGAAGGGCATTGTTTATTATGAGCTTTTACCGCCCGGCAAAACCATCGATTCTGATCTTTACTGCCAGCAACTGATGAGATTAAAGGAAGCAGTCGAGAGAAAACGGCCGGAATTGATCAACAGGAAGGGTGTGGTCTTTCATCACGATAACGCTAGACCACACACATCTTTAGCCACTCAGCAAAAATTAAGAGAGTTCGACTGGGAGGTCCTAGTGCATCCACCATATAGCCCTGACCTTGCGCCTTCAGATTTTCACCTGTTTGGGTCTCTGCAGAATTCTTTAGGTTCTGTAAGGTTGACCTCAAGAGAGGACTGCCAAAACTATTTGTCCCGTTTTTTTGATCAGAAGTCCCAAAGTTTCTACAGTAACGGGATAATGTCTCTGCCCACAAAATGGCAGAAAGTTATTCAACAAAACGGTACATATATATTGTAAATAAATGTAAATAAACTTTGAAAAAAATGTCTTGACTTTTCATACAAAAATACGAAAAGACTTTTTCCCCAACCTATTATGAAAAGCCGCAGTTGCTCAGTGAGGAACATTGTCACATATGCCGAAAGATTTATATAAAACCAAAATGCAAACAAAGACGCCGTTTAATACTAGTACCTATTTTGGTATTGGTTCTAGAACCCATGAACAATGATTGCGTAAAACCTAGGCAATCCTGACGCCTACAACAGTATCTCCTAATGGGATCTCGGAACATATTGCAATAATTACAAACAATGTCTGGAGCGCACAATTCCGTACGTAGTCTGTATTCTCGCTCTATGCAAAGATCAGAATATGTAATATAAATATCAAACTAGTATTCAAGTCGCAAGTGGCCAATGTTGCCTTCGTGACATATAGCAATTTTCATATAAAAATCCTATTTTTTTTATTGAATAATAAATTGTCAACACTTCTTTAAGCAGTACGTCATAAAATAGAAAACTTAAAGATTTAGTTTGTATAAGATGTCTTATATAACACATGGTGGGTATTTAATAAAACATAATCTATGTCGTTTGGTGACTACGGCGTCATAAAAAAATATAAATAAACAAAATATCCTCATCATCATTTCAGCCTTGTAAAGTCCACTGCTGAACTAACCCATAATCACCACGCCTAAGCAGACGGGTTGGAGATCGCAGTTCAAGCCAGTTCGCAGGATGACGCTGCTGTCCATCATCTGGAAGGGATGGATCATTTCTCTTCGTCGACTCTTACGACTCCTCATGAGGTGGGAGGGGTTGGCACTATTCTATGCCGGTACCACAAGGCACACAACAAAAGATATCTAGAAATATATATATAAAAATCTCGTGAAATTGCTCTGCTTGCTATAATTGCTTATTGTTTAATTTTTAAAACGTTTGACATTAATGCTCTACCTATTACGTTCACTAGTTACACGCAAAAGGGTGCTGTTATTCTGAAGCATCTTAGATCTGAATTGTTTACACCAAATACTTGCTGGTTGTATCACTGTTTGTTACTTTGTTGCTTTTCTCTAAGTATCATTCAACTAATGCCATCTATGTCATGAAACCGTATTATATAAATCATAAAGTCAACACAGTTATGAAAATACTGTTCTCAAAAATGCGCAAAGACGTTGCATCATTAATCATTTTCTAGCACAACTATCCAGACTCAAAAGTTTTTCCTTACTTTTGGACTTTATTTAAAGAGTAACTATTACAACTAGACGACCTAAACGTTCGCCTGACGATATGTGTGTCAAGCTTACCTTTACTTCTAATAAAAAATATATTTCATGTCTTATAGCGAAGCTTCAATGGGCAGAATTCTCGCCTAAGTGGACTCAAGACTAAAAGAACGGTAGTGATCACTTTAGTCATTTTAGCCTATCTACGTTCTGAGCTTAGGTCTCCTATTACAAACCAACATATATATCATCACGCCTGTTTCCCCGAAGGTGTAGGCGGATGCATACTATGCGCCCATACTTCGCTAATTGTGTTATTGGTCCCGCGTAATAGCCCTATTGCCGCTTTCCGGGAACTTCTATGTTTGCCAGAGCCTCATCTGTTAATCAGCAGGTGCACCCGTTGCAGGTGAGTTAGGCTTGGGCTCCAAAGATAATAGTAGGATCTCTATATACCCACGCTATTACAAACCAAGGCGCGCAAGATTTTGGTCTTAATTCACCAGGCGAACCCAGGGCGGATTTGCGACGGCAGAAGCGTACAGCTACTGAAAATGTTAATAGACCAA
This sequence comes from Musotima nitidalis, assembly GCA_949126915.1. Lineage (NCBI taxonomy): Eukaryota > Metazoa > Arthropoda > Insecta > Lepidoptera > Crambidae > Musotima > Musotima nitidalis. Next base: position 10,256,061 of record OX421426.1, on the reverse strand, counting down.
GTAAGGTCTCTTAACTTAAGGACTTTTAAATAAATTAGATCAAGGGCTTGCCGTGTCTTGCGAAACCTGAAAACGCTTACGTAATTGTCAATCTTTTAATTACTTTTAATTATAACTTACAATTATTACTTTCAATTTTTAATTTTTTTTTTTTCAAATTATTAATTACAATTATTACTTTCAATTACTTCTTGAAAGAATGATCATCGATGAAATTTCCTCCCTTATCATCCATTTATAAATATTTATGTATTTGTGTTTATATTAGGTCGGGGAAAAAGTCTTTTCGCATAACGTAGGTATAAACTTATTATAAAATTTTTTTGACTGTACTATTTGTGTCTGGCTGGTTTTGGTAACATTAAAAAGGTTCCATTATAAAGAAAAGAAAAAAATAAAAAAAAGTTGTTTCCCGCTATTTTTCATTTGTTTTTCTCTCCGTAAAAATGAGTGAATCTAATGAAGAAATTCGATACATTTTAAAATTTTATTATAAAAAAGGCAAAAATGCAACTCAAGCAGTGAAAAAAATTTGTAATGTTTATGGACCTGATGCAGTGTCAGTAAGAGTAGCACAAATTTGGTTCAAACGTTTTCAGTCCGGAAATTTTGATGTTAAAGATGCACCTCGCTCTGGTCGCCCTGTTACGAATAAAATGGACGCCATTTTTGAAAGAGTGGAGCAAGATCGGCATATTAGTAGTTACGATGTAGCTGAAGAACTGGGAATTGACCACAAAACAGTTTTGACCCATTTGAAGAAAGCTGGTTATACAAAAAAGCTCGATATTTGGGTGCCACACGAGCTCACTCAAAGAAACTTAATGAACCGTGTACTCATTTGCGATTCATTATTGAGACGTAATGAAACCGAGCCGTTTTTGAAGAGATTGATAACTGGCGATGAAAAGTGGATCACGTACGACAAGAACGTGCGAAAAAGGTCGTGGTCGAAAGTTGGCCAGGCTTCACAGACTGTGGCCAAACCTGGCCTAACACGAAATAAGGTGATGCTGTGTGTATGGTGGGATTGGAAGGGCATTGTTTATTATGAGCTTTTACCGCCCGGCGTCAGTAAAGATCAGAATCGATGGTTTTGATTCTGATCTTTACTGCCAGCAACTGATGAGATTAAAGGAAGCAGTCGAGAGAAAACGGCCGGAATTGATCAACAGGAAGGGTGTGGTCTTTCATCACGATAACGCTAGACCACACACATCTTTAGCCACTCAGCAAAAATTAAGAGAGTTCGACTGGGAGGTCCTAGTGCATCCACCATATAGCCCTGACCTTGCGCCTTCAGATTTTCACCTGTTTCGGTCTCTGCAGAATTCTTTAGGTTCTGTAAGGTTGACCTCAAGAGAGGACTGCCAAAACTATTTGTCCCGTTTTTTTGATCAGAAGTCCCAAAGTTTCTACAGTAACGGGATAATGTCTCTGCCCACAAAATGGCAGAAAGTTATTCAACAAAACGGTACATATATATTGTAAATAAATGTAAATAAACTTTGAAAAAAATGTCTTGACTTTTCATACAAAAATACGAAAAGACTTTTTCCCCAACCTATTATATGTGTATGTATTTTATGCAGATCAGCGTACTATTTCATGTAAGTATATCTTAACTATAAATATTATCTCTTACTCGCACCGCCTTTAATGTCTCTGCTAACCCCAAGGTTGACTGGTAGAGAATGCCTAATGGCATTAAGTTCGCCTTTTGTACATTGTATTTCTATGTGTGTGCAATAAAGATTAAATAAATAATTGTTTTGACTGCCTAGTCTCGTGAAGCTACAAATGCTTATAAGTGATTCTCAGGCCCTCTTCTAATATAGTTTCATTGAAAAAAGATTCTGAAAAACCCTACATTGACATTGCCACCTCGAGACGTCTGTTGTTAACACGTTGAGCGTCAACGGCCCCAGACACAATAGTCGGTCATTTGGCGTTCAAAGTCTGAAGTAGCAAGCGAGAAAATAGGTTCATACCTCTTTAAATACTGCTCGCAGAGTGCTTTAGTGTAGCACCCACTTAATGTCAATACAGTACTGCGTCTATCACATCTATTACTAGCAACATTAAAAATGTCATATGGGTGTGGTACCTAACATAGACAATTAAGCATTCTCCTTTAAAAATATAACTATATTCTTTTATATGCATACATACATTCACGCTTGTTTCTCCTCTCTCTTTCTTTATTGTTTCTTCTCTCTTTCTTTGTTCGAGCTTTTATGTTCGCCAAATCCTCTTTCGTTGTTTAGCAGGTGCACCACGTGCAGGTGAAGTTTGCTTAGGCTCCTCAGATCTTAATAGGATCCGTATACACCCCTCATTCTATTCTTGCTAGTAACTATATTCACGACAAGTAATATAGTTATGACTACTTATGTGTTCATCATATAACTCCGATAATCCCATAATGTATGCTTTCTGTACCCCGTTTTGTGCTTAAATCTCTTGCAATATAAAGTTTTTCCGTCTGTAGAACATAGTTAAGATATAAACTCAGTGGTAATTGATTCTGAATCTCAACTCTCAACCGATATCTGCAGTTAGCTAGCTCAAAGTGGTTAAACATTTATCTACAGACCTGGTTACTCGTAATCATCTCCTAGAATTGTCCCGGTTGCCCTAGCTTAGAGCCCAGAGTCTGAGCTCACTAGTTCAACCAGATTTGACTTGAATTTCAGTTATTACGTGGAGCGACTGCCGTCTGACCTCCGCAACCCAGAGGGAAACATCCATTCTACGGCTAAACCAGCTATTTACTCGTAATACCAAATGTATAAAACGGTAAATGACAAATATACACGAAAAATAAACTATAATATTTTTTCATTAAAAGACGTTTATCAAAATCAAGATTTATTAAATCTGTCTAAAGCATAACCGTTTGAAATTTTCCTCGTTTCTTTCTCTAAAAATATTATTAAATTTTACGGTGCGAACGAGTTGGTTCATGACTGTTTTTGTCAGGGCCCCTTTTTTTAATAAGCGCTTTATTATAAAGAACTAAGGTTGTAATTAAGGCAACTTTCGCTTTATTGTTTCAGGTTAACGACTTAATTAGGTAGCGACTTTAATATTCAAGAATTAGTATCAGGTTCCATGTAATATGGGGGAAAATCTAATCAGTTTTCGTTCCCGTTAAAGTGAGTTTATAAGATTTTTAATTTAAAAGCATTTTCGTCTACTGAAACTTAATAGACATAACTGATTATTATAACTAATCAATGTATGTATTACAACAAACACGTTACTTACGTTTAAGGCAAGTATTTAATTATTATACATATAAATAAATATTTTCTGATAATTACACCAATTATTTAGTTCCAAGATAAGTATCATTAAGAACTTGTGTTATGGATACTAAATAACGAAAAAACATACATAAAAACTTTTTTAAAATACATTCTTCATATATATATAAAAGCACCCAGACCGGAACAAATAGTCATGTTCATGCACACAAAATTTTGTCATGCGTGGGAATCGAACCCACGATCTTAGGAGCGGAGAGCGGGTATTCTTATTTATATTAATATATTGGCACAGATTTCTGTCAACAATATAATAATATTATAAAAATAGGCAACGTAAGCGTTAATGCTATGAGCAAAACTTGGTAAAACCCCTGCAAAGGATCTGTTTGTGTGATCTTTGGATAAATAGTTGAGAACAATTTAGAGAAGTAATATATATACAAACAAACCTTATGTAATTCTTTCTTTTCAAATTTAGCGACAAGTAGGAAATTTCATTAAGGTTTGAGAGGTTCTGTCGCTTGCTGTAATATATAAAAAAAAATTGGATAGAGAATGATGAATGAGTGCAGACTGCAGTGGCTCCACGTAATATTTAAAACTCAGTCAAATCTGGTTGAACCACTGAGCAGACCCTCCTCCCGTACCGGTCTCCACCTTGGTGTCGTGGGGGGGCTAAGTACCTCCCGGTAGGGCGGAGGCCAGAAAAAGGGAACACACAGAGTTTGGCGACTCTGGGTGTTACTTTTCCCTGGCGGCGGGGGCAAGGGGCCCCTGCTGTCAAACCATGGACCGTCCGGGAACTGAGTCACACACGCAATGGTCCCACAAGGAGATAGGAGGGGTGCGTTCACTGCGCCTGGTACTGGCCCCTGCCTCTTTCTTAACAAGCGGCGGGCGTTTCTGCTAGCAGTCGCGTCTGCCGGTGGTGAGTCTCACATCCCCTTTTGCCCGGAAGGCAGATCGTAAATGCATTTTGTTATCGACATATAAAAAAGTGAGCAGACCCAGGGCCCTAAGCTTAAGTCTAGGGCAACCGGAATAATGCTTGGATATGATGATAAAGTTGTATAACAGAGAATAATCAAGAATGAGGAAACCCAATTACTTAAAATTGTACAGTTTCTTGAGGTCGTTTGCTTGCAACCGACAAACCAACGCGTGAATTATTGCTTACCGAATGATTCATACAAAAAGTATGTGTCCTAGAAAAAACTAACTTAGTTTATTACTTAGAAAAATAAATAAATAAATAAATATTTTCTAACAATTACACCAATTATTTAGTTCCAAGATAAGTATCATTAAGAACTTGTGTTATGGATACTAAACAACGCATAAACATACTTAAATATTTTTTTTTTTTTGTAAATACATACTTAATATACATAGGAAAACACCCAGACTAGAACAAATATTCATGTTCATGCACACAAAGATTTGTCCTATGTGGGAATCGAACCCACGACCTCTGGAGTGGAGTGTAGGCATACCGACCTTAATAAATAAAATACTTTCAATCTGATAAAGAAGTCAAACTTCTGATAGATTTAATTCTTTATCGAATATTAATCATTTAATTTAATTACTAATTCACATATTAAAATCTAGATCTTATAATTTGAAATGAAACGAATTATTATATAATTAATTTATAGATTTTAAATACTTCTTGTGAATATTTTACCATTCCAAACTATATTTAAATCTATATAAAAAATTAGTACAACATCTTCCTTTTATCTGGATTTAAAATACCTTAAACTATTCTCGGACATATCACACAGCTCTTCTAGTCCCCTCTCTACTAACCCTCAGGTTAACTGGTAGAGAATGCATTTGGCGTGAAGTTCACCTTAGTATTACATTTTAGATTAGATATATAAATAAACAAACTTAGCATAGCTTATGCTATTGATACTTGACAACGAATTAACATATCGCACCTTTCATACTGTAGGGGCTCAATACGAAAATTCATTTGGAAAACACGTTTAAATATTTTTTTTACGATATATAAACACTTTTTATAGAACATATATACGTCTTTTCCCGGAACGCAGAGGCATACTATACGTCCACATATGACCGCCAATTTTACTGTTGGTCCCACGTAATAGGCAGCAAGCCTTTTGCCGCATATCGGATCCTTTTATGTCTAGTTCTTTATTTACGTAAAATCCTAGCACTTGCCCATAGCAACTTTAATAATGTACAGGGTATCGAAAGAGATGAATTTTCTAAATATCAAACACACCGGTCGAAATAAGGTCTATTCAAACATAACCCCACATGTTTGTTCATAGTCATGTGTTCATACAACCACGCTTGTTAATTTCCAGATTTGAATTCACAGGCATAACAAAACAATATCACCAAACCTATGTTAAAATTTAACTTAACTATTGCACGATTGAAGTTGGAACTGGATCAATGGTGATATGTGCCAAAATATTTGTACCAAATATGAATATTCCAATCCTTAGTGTCGATTTTTATAACCCATAGTTAAGATATTAGCACGCACCTATAAATTATGTGCGTATTTATCGCTTGCTCTGTGCCTCGGAAAGCACGTTAAACCGTTGGTACCGGCTGTCATGAACATCTATGGCATTCGTTATTAGGGAGTCAGTGCCTTCTTATTTTCTGACAACTGGTTAAACCTTGGAATAATGTTTTCCTTTGGGTTGTAGAGGTCAGAGGGTTGTAGAGGTCGACAGTCACTCTATGTAATAACTGAAGTTCAGCCAAAACCAGGTTAGCCCAGTGAGCAGACCCTGGGCCCTGGGCTTAAGTCTGGGGCAACCGGGATGATTCGAGAATATGATGATGAGCTAAAATATTAGCTGACCGTACTACAGTCATACCCTGTTTTTTTAATAATGGCTTCGAGCTCATTTAGCCATTGTCAAGTATATAATTTATAGTAAATGAGAACAAATGGTGATAAAGTTAATAAATGGTAAATAAGATACCCTAAACCTCTTGAGTCCTCAGTAAAGATGTGGGACCATACTGAGATCACACTTGGACTTCTTGAGAGAATTTTGAAATTGATGTTGCACTTATTTGTTTCATTTACCACATTTACGGTCACAAACACTTAACGGATAAGAATCCAAATGTATTACGCATGAAAGTTCGAAATTTCACAAATTTATGGAAATAAAACAAAACTGCAGACCTTCCCGCCAAGAAGTCTGGACAAGACTTATCTCAGAATCAGTAAGATCGAGGTTTATATCATCCCTCATTGCATTTGGTATTCTTGAATTAGAATCAGGTTAAGCACAGACAAACGCACTTACTTGTATTAGTCAATTCTAATTCCCGAGCATAATAAAATAATATCACCAAACCTATCATAATAACAATTTACTCTTTATTTTACATCATGATAAAGATTGCACAAAAACAAAGAAAATTTTACGGGTAATTGGCGGCCTTATCGCTTAAAGCAATTTCATCCAAACCTATGTTAATATTTAACATCTATCTTGCTGTATTCTTATGTATTGGAGTGTATAATTGATACTATTTTTTTTAATTATTTAGTTCCATGATAAGTATCATATACGAGTATTACTAAATTACTTATAAACATGCATTTTTTTCTTTACATACATTACTTTATTTATTTTACTTAAACCAAGTTTAAAATATATTGAGATGACTTGTGTCATCAGTGATAAAGCCATATTGGTAATTACGTTAAAACAATATACACAATCTACAAAAATTATAACAACTTTAAAAAAAAGAAGTAGTAAGATCAAATAAGGTTTAACTATCATCCCTCACGTAACTGCATTGCATGAAGTATCCTTGGTAATAACAAAAACCGAACGATAATTGGTGGCCGGCCGTACGAACCGCCTCAAACGTTCAGTATAAAAGCGACGTACGCAACAACCAAATCAACAGTTCCTTGGTTCACTTGGCTGTAGTGCAACAAACTAAGAAAACTTACATCATGAAATTCCTGGTAAGGATACCTAATAAAATCGTAATAATATAAAATATTTATTAATAATAACAAATTTATGTAATATCTTTAAAAAATATATGAAAAGGTACAATATATATTTCATATACCATGATACCTATTTTATATTATTATATTATTATACTATTTATATTGTAATAATAAAAATAAGAAGCTTAATTTAAATATAATATCAGACACTTAAAAAAAATTATCGAAATTGTCCCTATATTTTCATCGTAATCTAGATTACTCAAATATCAATTAATTGTGTTACAAAGTTTCGTTGCATAAAATTTATAGGAATTTCAAATATCATATCAATCTAAAGGTCACTAAAATGTAACTTTATACCATAAAGCAACTATTCCAATAGATTGATTATGGCAAATTGTAGGGTACCAGTCGTACTGGCCAGCAAACAGTCGTAAACCTTGCAGCTATGAATTGCAGTAGTAGATTGGATTGGAAATTAAGGTAAAGGGATATTTCGAAGCATATGCAATCTGCTCTATATTGGGGTTTTAAATAGGCGTATTACAAACATAGCGGTAAATGGCATACTGTAGGTTTTAAGTCACCGTAAAAAATAAAAACACATGAAAATAAAAAATGTATGCAACATAGTGGACTGCTCCAATCCAATCCAAGTATATTTTATTTTTAAGAAGATAATTATAATATGGGCCTATTGGAGTATTTTTACTTTTTTTGGCATATTTTCAAAGTCAAATTCATTCATTTAAGTTTGACTCAATAAAGCTCTTCAATAAAGCTGATTCAAGAAGTAATTTCCGTACATTTTAAAATTAAAATAATAACACTAAACAGTCAACGTTTAGAGTTTATATTGGTAAACAGAATAAGTAACATTTTAACACTATTTTTATTAATTTCAACAATAACGTTTTTTTTTTAAATCTTTTTATTTTTTTTAAATTTAAAATTTTATTTTATTGTTACTAAAGTTGAAAAAATGTCACAAAAGAATCCCGCACTTATATTTTTTTTAATAAACACTCCGGTTAATTATCCTCTCAATCATAACAACAATGGTTATATACAAACATATAAACATAATGTGTTAATGTAATAAGATAATTAAAGCCATTATTTTTGCTAAACACTAGGGGGAAGAAAACGAATTAATTATATCGCAAAAACGATACGACGGATTCTGTGTCTAGCATTTAATTATCCTTTGTCTGTGTATAGGAAGCGAGTATTTCGCCACATAGCATTGTTGACGATTTGCTGCGTACGTCCAATAGAATTGACACACACTGGCCAATTACAGTTGGCACACGACCAAACACTGGCATTACCATTGTCGTGCCCGATACAGGCCATGGGTCTGTGTCACTTGTCTTGTAACTACTGAAAATATGTGTAATTATGTCAGATTGATAAAGTATTGATTGTAGTTTTATTATAGCAAAAGAAGAGAATCTCTAATATAGATCCCTATCTTGTATGACTATAGAAGTAACCGATTCAGGCCATGAGTCCGTTTCACTGGTTTTGTAACTACTGAAAAATATTTTTAAATTTGTCCAATAATAAGGGATTTAAAGTTTAGCGCTATAGTAACAAAACAGAAGCATCTAATTTATACTTCTTAATTTAATAATTAAAAGCCAAGTCTAATTCTGAAGTTACATACAAAAAACTAACTGCCTAGGACATAACACTAAATTAAAATTGTAACTTAAATAAGGGCTTTTGGAGAAATAAAATATATCGTAATGTATGTAAATTTTTTTTTGTTTTTTAAAGGAAGAAAGATTTAAAAAAAAAACATAATTTTATCTTTACCTACTTTTTTAATATGTAGATAAATATGTCACATTTCAAAAGTAAGTAACAGTAGTTCCAATTGTCTGTTAATACAAAAGGGAAAGTTACTGCCATAAGGCATTCTCTCTGTCTGCTATGAATCTTATAAGGTTTTATGTTTAATACTTTGCCATATTTGACTGCGTTAATTAATCAAAATATTTCCCCCTAAAGGTTGTCGCCGCTCTTGCCGTCGCCGCAGTCTGCGCGGAGGAAGCAAAGAAGACGGAGAAGCGCGGCGTCGTGGGTCTCGGCTACGGCGGTCAAGGGTATGACGGGCTAGGCTATGGAGGCCTTGGCTATAGTGGTCTCGGTTATGGCGGGCTAGGCTATGCCGGAGCCGGCTATGGCGGAGCAGGCTATGGCGGCTATGGTACGTAACGTATCAACATTTTTTATTCTTCAAACAAACATACAGAATCTCTTTCACACATATCGAAACAATCGATAATGGCGGTTAGTTTACCTGCAATACGCTTCTGAGGTCATAAGTTCGCTTACCATATGGGTCAAGTCTTTTTGTACATAAATATATATATTTGTTCTGATCAGTGTGCTTCTTATGTATGTAATGTATATGAAATTAAAAAATATATATTACTAACGTAAATTAAAATAAATAGTAACACTAACGTAAATTCTAGACGATACTTTTATTGAAACTAAATAATTAATGAAATTGTAAAATAGTCATATTATCCAATTTGGGACAGAAACCTTTCTTAAACTATTCACCACTATTTGCTTTAACTATTTAAAAAGGATCTATACAGTTCAAGCAAAGACCACAGAGGTCTATACTCTATATGAAGCGTGCTAATTAGGAGAGCAACGTATGCGAAGAATTAGGAATAAAACAAAAAAAAATATATATATATAATCATCTACACACACAAAAACCATAATGTTATGTTGTATGCATGTTAATTAATAAAAATTATATCTGCTAATTCTGTTTAGCCGTTAATTTATAAGCTTTTACATACACAGTATCAGTTAGACAAGATCCACCTCAAAATGGCAAATATAGGTAAAGTTGCCGAAGTATCAAAGCGAATGAAAGATCTATCAACAATTCAATCAACTAAGTCCCTTCCGTGGATATCTCTAGAAACTTGAATTTCATTCGGTCCAACTTTAAATTGCCCGAAAGCTTTAGATCTTGAAGGCGTGACGGACTCCCACTGATTCCCAAGTAGTTTGTATTCAAAGGATTCATGTCGTTTTTCTTCAGATTTCATAGTTTGCGAATTGCATCTGGATCTTTTGAAGGCTGTTTCTTTTATTCAGATAAAGCTTAGATTCTTTGGGATTATGCTTGTTGTGGCCGAACGTCTTTTAGAAATTGTACATGAATAATGACACTAGCTTATTAATGTTTGTAAGAATGGTCAAATTCCATTTATATATAATTTTTCAATTCGTTAAGAAGCATTTTTCGATCTTCTAGGGCTACTGAGTTCGCGAAAAGGTTTACACAATATTCGCTCCAATTTGTGAGTTCGATTTCCACTTGGGGCAATCATTAAAAAGGTGTATAATGCACTGAATCGATTTAAAAAATTCTCCTCTAGGAACGTTTTCTTTCCCTTATCAGCAGAGGCTTAAGAAGCCGTGAATAACAAAAGTTTATAAAATTAAAATTTCGATTAAAAGATTGAATAGAAAGTAACTTATAACGTGGTTCAATTTTTTGGTAGTTTGTCAATGTCTTTGTAATATTAAATAAAGGAGGAATATGAACTCTTAAATCATAAGGTGGCTGGACGGCTGCCTAAACACAGTATACGATAAAAATCTGGTGGATGGTGGTGAAAAGGATAGTAGATTCTATTCAGACAGTTCAATGGTGTCTTCCTGATGAAATTACTGATGATCTAGATATTTTACTATGAAGTATTACTGACATTAAAAGTACTTTTTCGCCTTAAACTTCAATTAAAATTCTAAATGAACTACTTACTAAGAATTTGATAAATAAGTCTTATCCAACGGAGCTGCGCTTTGCAATTATACTACAAAGCACGTAAGACTTAACCATCAAAACTTTTTGCTGGCATCGGAAATTATTCACTCGGGAACACTAGAAGCGAGTAAAGTATAATTAAACAGTACTTCGCTAATGCTGAACCTTCGTTAGACTGAAATGTATATTTTAATAAAGTTTATTCAGGGACTGTGTTTGTTATAACCTGTATTATTACCATGATAAGCCACGATTATCTAGACTATGTTGAATTCCCTGGCCTTTAGCATTCGTTCACCATCCCACTGAATTTACTGATAAACATGTCAAAACATATTCTATCTTCATGCAAAAAACAGATGAGAGCTCTTAACTTATATAGAAATTGGCACACGTTAAAGTAATGCTGGAAAACTGCAGGAAGTTACTTCTCTGAAGTAATAAAATTCACCTATTAATTTAATTCCATAATTTCAAAGACAGAACAACACAAGTTCTTAATAATTATTTTCTTGGAGTTAAATATTTGGTGTAGTAACTTATAGAATATATTGATTTATTTATTTATATTATTTTATGTAATGTTACTGCCAAAGGACGATACAAGAGAGTAGCACTGGTATTCTTGCAGCGCCTTTACTACATAAAATACTTAGATTTCATGTTCACCATTAATAATATTTAAAAGGTGATTTATCAAAAATTATAGAGTATTCAGCTTACGTTAGAAACATCGGATAATTCGCAAGAGATAATAAGACATCGAAACGACCGTTTCATTTCGCTCTGGTATTAATCTCCTGAATCGATTCGCCCCGCTCACAATGCACTTAACTGCCATTTTATTGCACCCACTAATGTTAGTTTATCGTATCCTTTGTACGCTTTGGATCTTTTAATTTATATCCTACTTGGAGTACTATCTGAACTGATCCTTGAGATTACATTAAATCTGGTTTCAAATTGTACTAGATTTATTTGTTAGTTTAACGGATTTTTTACGCTGATTGGGGAAGCCGGTGTGCTTCTGGAGAGAAGTGGGCTGGCTGTAACCAGTACTGGTCGCAATGGCTCACAATGGTTCATAATTAGGACTAAGTGCGGAAGCCACTAACATAGAATCTGTTAGAGGACGGACGCCTAGGACTTTTTGATTACAACTAAAGTAAGAAATATGCTGTTGTGATGCAGTAGTGTTTCAGTTTTATACCCAGTTTTTGCACCAGTACCTACCTATACTTTATGAAAAAAATATAGATGCAGATAAAATTAAATGATATTGAATATGACACTAAACTCAAAATCTAAAATACATGAAAATAAAATACAAAATACATGTGTATGTTTGATAAATCTGTTTAATATTATGAGTATTGTTTGAATGTTAATAAATATTTAAAATCTATAGTTATGCAATATATGATTCTCGTAATGTACCTTAAATGAGTCAGTGTTTAAATGCTAAAATCATACAATTTCAAGCATACCCAATTGCTATGAATACATTTAATATATAACACTTAACAGCATTCCCTTCTCTGATCGTGGGTTCGATTCCCAAACAGGACAAATAAATTTATTCATGATACCGAGTCTTTGCCTTGGTCTCTCATAAATCTGACAAAACAAATAGTTTTTCTTATTTACAAACAAAAATTATTTTTAAAGACATCATCACTAAATACTTAAAAAAAAAATCTTTGATTTAAATCAACAAAAAAAGGTTGATTGTTCAAGTAATTGACTTCACAAAACGGTCACAAGGTAAGGTGTACCTTACAGTCGTTAGGAGGCTCGGACGTGGGAACAAGAAGTGCCTTGACACACTATATAACAATAATTACGTTGTTTAGTGACACATTCCCGTAATAAGCAGCAAAATGTGGCATAACTAATAGTGACAAATGATACATTATGCAAACAAGGAACTATGTGTGATCTCGTATAATCATTGGGGACGTCAGTGATGGCCGCTTCTTATGCAATTAGTGTGTGCTACCATTTTTTTTCGTATAAATAGAGTTTCTTCTATGTAGGTCTTGTCATGAACTTACAAATATGACGATGAATAAATTATTTGTCATATAGATGACAAATAATTTTCATAAACTCATACAGTTTTAATGCGTACTTAAATTTTTTGAATCGTTTAAAATAAATAATGTCATTTGCTTTCGAAAGTCTAATATCACCGAAAATCATTACGTGTTTTATCGTATGAACGATTTAGAATAGTATTAAAATGGTTTACAAGAATTTTGCTATTGTCTATGTAATAGAAGATCACTGATCACATGTAGGAGTTTTATGAAGATAGAGAAACTAGATACTTAATGACACGTTCACATCTATAGCACTAATTTATACTTTTTTTATTAGTATGAACTACTCTTTAGGTATCCTCAGAACACCTTTTTATAACGTAAGTCATTCATTGCAATATTTTTCATGATGACGAATTCAGAAAAATACCTACCAACAAAGTTTGAATAAAATATAATCATTACCGCATACTTTACTGTGGCCTTAGTGATGTAAAAAACAATTTGATTCCAATCAATTCGTCTAACTTTTTGCTAGTGAACATTTTCGTGTTACCTTAGAAACGGCTACTGCACTATGTGCTTGATCAAGCGAATAGAACAAAAAACTATATGGTATATTACAAAATTATATTGACCTTGCCATTGAAAGGCTGCTTTGATAATACACCTCGATTGTTCCGTACTCGATTTTAACAATAATGATTGTGTGCGATTTTGTCTCCGTATTATACAGAAAATTTGCATTTATAGGTAAATAGAACCATATTCACCATCTCATATCATTATATACATATATAAAATAAGTTGATGTAAAAGAGTTAAGAAAAAGGTTACTGCACTTTATTTAGTCTTGTCAACCCTGGACCACTAGATAGATTAGATTATATGAAGTTACTTTCTCGATTGTACTTTGCATCCCTTTTTACTTTAAGATAACCTCCCAGTCCAGCCGCCGGCCATGTTGCATTAAACCATAGTGTCAACCAATAAGTTTCTATACTAATAATCCCAAATAAAATAAATCTAACAAGTGTATTATTTAAAAATAAACATTTTTCTTCTACAGGTCACGCACCCGCTGTAAGCAAGGTTTCGTACACCACCGCTCATGGTCTCGGCGGATACGGCTACAACGGTCTCGGGTACTCCGGCCTTAGTGGATACTCCGGTCTTGGAGGGTACTCCGGTCTCGGTGAGTACTGTGAAGTAGATAAGTGCAAAATGACAAAAAATGTAATAGATAAATATTTTTGTATGATGTACTAGCAGCGTCCCGCATAGTACTCATAAATGTATCCTATGTAATAATATAAATATAATCCTATGTAAGTTTTGAACTACCTGTGTACCAAATCTAAAAATTGAATCAAAAATCAACCAAATCTCATTTCAATCCGTTTTATAGTTTAAGGTGAAAAAGTAACAGTCATACATACATATTCACAAACTTTCGTGCATTTATCATATAATATTAGTAGGATATTATTTAAAATACTAGGGGTTGATTTTAACTTTCCAATTTCTATAACCCTACATTCAAACGTAGCTACCTAGACCATTGTCTTTTAAGTCTTTTTTCTTTAGAAAACAAATAATATAAATACTCTATGGTTTTACTTGTAGAGCTTGATCGCAGAGTTTCTATATCTGCTCCTGCGTTTTTACTTTACAGTACTATACTGTTCACGGGTAACTGTGGGAAACTTCCAAACAATATTACAGATTTTGCGTGATAATGACATGAGAATTACTATTATCAATACAATTGTAGGTACTATAGTAATTGCCTGATTGTAGTTGACTACATGTAGGTACTGGTAAGATATGAGTCATAATTATGACAGTACAAGGAACTTGACAATCTTTCTCTATGAAAAAAAATTGAGCAAGTTCGAATATACATACATACATACATTTACGCCTGTTTCCCCGAAGGGATAGGCCCACACTTCGTCAATTATATTTTTGGTCCCACGTAATATGTGGCGAGCCTATTGCCGCTTACCGGGCACAGTTGCGTTCGCCAGAGCCTCGTCCGTTAATCGGCAGCTGCACTACTGCCATATAAACTTTATTTAAAATCTCAATTTAAATCGAATACCAAGTATAAATAAGCAATAATATATAGTTAAATCCGAGTTACATTGCATAGATCTCTTTTCAGGCTTTTGTTTTCGACTTCAATAATTATGTATTTTATTCTTTTTGCTGAGATTTATTAAATTAATTTCATATTCTTGAAAGAATATCGAACGCACATTTTGTATATAATTAGGCAAGTATACAAAACGGATACATAATTAAAAGGTTCGATGACATGCGGCACCTTATGCGCTTCTTTATATTGTTAATATAATATTAAATATAATATAATGATATTAACAATGATTTAACCTATTGCGTTTTATTACAGGCTACGGTAACGGTTACTACGGTGGCCACCACGGATACGCTGGCTCACCCGCCATCAGCTACGCCAACCAGGTGGCGTACAACGGATACGGAGGTTACGGACACGGTCTCGGCGGATATGGAGGTTATGGCGGATACGGTTCTGGTCTGGGATACTACGGACACCACTAAACGCTAAACTCAAACAAACGCAACGGCCTTCAGTGTTACCAACATGAAATTACGAAAGTGACTTTGATATGGAACAAATTTACCCTATTAAAATTATTATTATATTTTTCCTGAATTCGGGAATAAAATACACTGCCAATTCATAGTAGTCCCGGGATCTTTCGCTTGCTATTTCTTAATTAATAAATAGTTTTAATACAATAAACAGCTAGCTTAAGAGACATAGTTTGGGTCTATATTTTTGTACAACGAATTTTATTACCTATTATGTACCTACTTGTAAATAAATAAAAAAATAATAATATAGAAAATGAAAATCTTACCTTTTTCTTTGATTTTATAAGTTTATAAAACCCATCTATACCACCCAGGTTACGTCTATATACACGAATACTTTGCATAGTATATAACTTTATTAGTGTGATGATACGGTTATTTATATATACATACATTCGACGACCACTATATATTTTCCTATGTATATTTAATATGTATTTACAAAAAAAAAAGTATTTTTGTATGTTTATCCGTTATTTAGTACATATGGCTAAATTCTTAAAGATACTTATCTTGGAACCAAATAATTGGTGTAATTGTCAGAAAATATTATTATTATGCATACAAACATTCTCGCCTGTTTCCCCGAAGGGGTAGGCAGAGGCACACTTCAATTATAAAGTTGGTCCAACGTAATAGGTGGCGAGCCTCGTGCCGCTTACCGGGCACTGTCATGGTTACTTGTGTTTTAATAAAGAATCATGGTTTGAATTAACTATTTTTGTGTCTAAAAGTTATTCTTTACGGGACATAGGGTACTTTTACTATAACCCATGTGTGAAATGGAGTCTTACAATCATAATCAACATCATCATCAGCCAACATTCTTCCACTACTGGACATAGGCCTCTCCAATGACAAGCCACTGAGATTTTATTTCAGCTCTTCGTCTCCACTGCCATCCGTTTCGCTTATGTCGTCGCTCCACCTAGGAGGAGGGCGTCTTACAATAAGCACATACTATCCTAGTAAGAAGCTCTTAAACTTTTGATAAGTCATAAATCACTTCACGGAATACTTAAAGTTTTGACTTGAACTTCACAAAAGCAAAAATTTTCTTAACCTATTTCTAAATCCAAAAGTATCTCGCACGGCCAAAGCGTAAGGCAAACGGCGCATTAGCATAAATGAATTATTGACACCATGCAAAATAAGGTGAAGAAAAAAATGTATTATTCAAAAAGGTAAGCCGCGAGTTGGATAAAAACCAAGATAAATGGCGTGGAGGGGTACACTAAAGAGAGTTCTAACCGGCTTTCAAAGTTTGAAGCCTTCTGATATGCTTGAACTTTTACAGATGTTGAACCCACTGTGTGCCTCAACTGGCACGTTTGTGGGCGAGGGCGCTTTACTGACAAGTGTTTTCAAGAGTATCTTTGAAGTGAAATTGCCGGGGAAATTGCGGCCCGCGTTGTCTTTATCGTTTAATGTAGCTAATATGACGTCTTGGAAATAATATTTCTCCATTCATCTTGAAAGCACAAATGTTTGTTATTGACGACCTATTTTAAATAAAAGCCTGTAAGTAAATTTTTACTTATTTTTGTTTTACATAATATAAAGCTCGTTGTATTTAAATGATTGTGACTGACCAGATGTCATCTGTTTTTTGACATGATATCCGCAAAATACCAGCTTCGCAGCACAGATGACATTGTACGATGTATAAATACAATGTAGTCAAAAAAAAATTTCAAATGTTTAGACTACACAGTATTATACATAATATATTATATCAATATGATTTTTTGTCAATCATTCACTCGTATACCCGTACCTCGCTTCTAGAGTCGTGGTTTCGATTCCAGTACAAGACATGCATTTGTACAATTGTTGCTTATATCATTGAATTGCCTTCTGAAACTAGTAAACTAAGAATCATTCTGAAATTATCACAATCGTTTGTACTCAAATTCGAACACAATTTTTTTTTGTTGGATTTTTTAGTGTTATGTAAATAATTTTAAATATTAGTTTAAAAGCAATTGGTATTTACGCGCGTATATGATAGTTTTGATACTAGTTATATTAGTGTTCTTTGTTATTATAGAAGCAAATTTTACAATTATAATGGTATGCCCAATAAACGTTTTTACTTATTTTTACTTTACTTTACTATCATCTAAGCTCACTATCATAGATACCACTACTGAGAAGCTTCCTCTCAGGAACCAAGGTGTGAGGGATTGTGTACATATTCCACCATGAACCCAGTGCGGTTTTGCGGAAGGTAGTGTGTGGCGTCCTACTATTAAAATGTTTTAGGCTGCCCATAATAAACCACTTAAAGAAGGAAAGGAAAGAAGGGAACGATGCCATACTCAATAGAAAGCTTTGGCGACATACAGGCATATGGCCAAAGATGCGCCATGCTTTTCCATCGCCTCACCCCACTTCCATATTGGCGATCGTGAAATAGAGAAAAAGCTCATTTAACGTACGTACTTAGAAGAAAGTTACAGCAATGGGGCGATAGTTGGCTGGATCCGAGCAATCCCTTTTTTGGGTTGTACGGTCGCTTCCTTCCAAGACACCGGCACAATCTGATTGTAATAGATGTTCTTATTATATACAGCTACATTAGTCCTTGTCAAAACTGAGCAAAGTTATCAATAAACCGCGTATTAAGTTTGAAAGTCCGAGCCCTAAATAATTTTCCTATTATGAAAAGTTACAAATGTATCTTCCTCAGCGGGAATTCCGGGGAAACACTATTTATTTTTTCTTAATCTGTCTTAATTGTACAATCTTGGACCATTGGACCTCCCCCCATATAAAAGCTATAGCTACGCCCTTGACTATGGGCCTCATTAGAAAGCTCAAAGTCGCTCAGAGTGCAATGGAGAGAGCTACGCTCGGAGTGTCCCTACGTGTTGGAATCAGAAATGAGGAAATCCGTGGGAGGACTGGAGTGACCGACATAGCGAGGCGAGTTTCCAGGCTGAAGTGGCAATGGGCGGGGCACATAGCTCGAAGAGGTTAAGGTTCTTCAATGGCGACCGCAAACCGGCAAACGCAGTAGAGGACGATGGACCGATGATCTGGTCAAGGCGGGAATTCGATGCAAGCGACTCAGGATCGCTCAATAATAATAATAAAAAAAATCTTTCATTCGGATTAACCTCCATAAAAGTTTATTAGTAACAGTAAAAGGCTTAAGATCTAGTGTTAGTAAAAAATATTCTATCTTAAAAAATATAATATAACATACCGATGGTTACTTCTCAATGTGGAAATCGATTGGGGAGGCCTAAGTTCAGTATTGAACGTCATATAGCTGAGATGAAGACGCCCGCGAAGCCACAACTATTAATTAATATGTTATGTATATTAACAATAATAATATTTGAGGTAGCTGCTCTAGATGATAATATCAATAATCACAATAATATAGAGACAGTTTCCCTGTGTTTACACAATATGTCGTTGCACAACATTGTTAAGTGTCAGTTTAGGCATTGAACTGTGTATTTGTGTCCCACTTCTGGTTTATTAGCAGAGCAATACACGAATCAGTCAGACAGAACTCTCGACGTAGAGAGTTAATTATGTTAATATGATTGACCAAGCTTAGTTAGTTCGACGTAGACATCTAAGTAAATGCATAATTAACTGAATGTGTTAATGGCACATAATTATTATGTGAAGCGCACATTGTCTACTTGTTTACAATTTTGGTTAGGTTACCCTTAAAGCCTTGTACTTTACAACATACATACGAAGGGGTAGGCAGAGGCATATTATATGCTCACACTTAAGCCAATTATATAGTTGGTCACACGTAATAGGTGGCGATCGATCCTATTGCCGCTTATCGGGCACTGTTTTGTTCGCCAGAGCCTCTTCTGTTGATCGGCAGGTGCACCACTTGTAGGTGAGGTTGGCTTGGGCTCCTTAGGTCTTGGTAGGATCCCTATAATTCAAAAGTACATAATTTTAATACTAGGAAATAAATAAATAAAATTCCGCAGGAAATAATTGATCTACCATTGGCAACTTTTAAAACTGTAGTTAAAAAGCAGTTTCTTCAAAAGGGGTATTATGCTGTTAATGATTACTTATCGGATAAACAAGCTTGGGCTTAACATTTTCAACTTGTATGTGTATATTACATTAAAAAGTCAACCAGATCATTGTCGTGACCATCCCTTATTGTACAGGCTCAGCTCAGTTTCTGAGAACTGGCACTTAGATTCACTTACACCTAATTTTTATTTATTTGCATGTAAGTGAATCTCTCAGCTTCGTGATTTCAGGGTTGATATTAAAAAAAAATTTTTTTCATGTATATTTTGTTTTGACGTTGTCAAGTGCTATGTAATAGTTTATGAAATAAAAAACTTTTTACTTTTACTTTTCAATAAAGAGTTAAGCCCATAAAACCCTATAACCACAGATAATATACCGCAGGTAATAATTATATTCCCAATGAACGATAATGACATATTAAATCGATTAAACCGTACGTGGCTGAGATCCAAATTTAGGAACTTTAATATCATCACAGCTGTAAAACTAAGGGTAGAAAATTTTAGGTGATACTCCACCACGCTGATCCAGGAATAGGCGGGGACAGGTATGGGACGTCATGATACTTAAAAAAGTCTTTAACATGACTGTGATCAACCAATGGTTCTCCATCGTTCTGTTAAAATAGCTGTTTATTAAAACGCATTTATAACAAGAAAATAACAAACAAAAATCCTCCACACAAAATGCATAAACATAATCTTTTCAGAAGTTTATTGCCAAAAACACCAAAACTACAAACTCAAAAAATTGCCACTCAACAATTGAATGAAGGTAAGCGTCAAGGCCTGAATAAAAATAATAAGCAAAAGCGAGAACATGCGAATGGGTTAGCCACTTCCCAGGCGTTTATAAAACCCATATGAGATTTTTTTAATTAAACATGCTGTGTGTGCTCTTCTAACATTCGCCGAATTGGATTTCCACAGCAAATGGTTTTAGTTAACGCATTTGAATCTCCAACAAGTCGGGAAGATATTTCAGTTGTGAGTTTAGTATTTCGTTCGTCTGCAGATATAAAGAAAAACAAAACTTTAAAGGGTCTTAATAGGCATCCGATGATGTTATTAATATTCACTAGTGGGGGTGAAGTCTTATACCAGATGAATTTGGGACAATATGGAGAAAGGAATTCTGTGTACATTTTTTGTTAAATATTCTTAGGTCCTAGGTTCGATTCCCACAGCCACACCATGTGCTTGTATTCATGCACGTGAATTTTGTTAAGATCTGGAGATTTTCTTATATATTATAAGTCTATATTAACAATAAATAAAAGTATTTTTAATCTTTTACTAGCATCCTTAGCACTAAATCAGCAAAATTTGGGCCTAGATGGCGATGTGTGAGATGTTATGTATATTTAAAATAATGTAAATGTTTAATTTATAATTAACCAAAGTCGAAGTGTAAATGGTAATATTTAAAACATAATGTGAAATGAAACATCAAAAATCGTTGCAATACGAAAAGAAAATTGATGACACAAAGTAAATGCAATTTTCCAAGAAATATGTAGGAATGCAGCTGAAACATACATTGTAGAGATACGACCTGAGTTCTGTATCTTGCATGTTCCGTGGATATTGGATTGCTATATTGCTAATAATATTGTATAGCTGCGAGAATTTTGTATGTTGTATCTTTCGCTCTAAAATAACCTTATCTTATATTTATATCTAGGTGTTTAGGGATTCTAATCTCAGGAGCCCAAGCCGACCTCACCTGCAAGTGATGGACATGCTGATCAACAGACGAGTACGCCCGAGCCTCGTCCGTTGATTCACCATTTACAGGTAAGGAAGGCTTGGACATATTAGGTCTTGGTAGGATCCCTTATGCCTATCTTGTCTCGTGGAACAGTAAGTCACAAATGAAGCATGTTAATCTACGGACCAGATTGTTACGAGACCATCCGCACTAGCAAGAAAGACTACATAAATGATTTTTGTATTTCGACGCAGTGCGAGCCTCAGGCAAATGGCGTGTCGTCATTATGATCATCTCAGTCATTAGAAGTCAACTTATATCATTTTAGTTTTACAAAGGTATTTTTCTTTAAACAAACTAAATTGAAGTAGGTAATCGAAAAATTCTGTCACATAATTTAGTAGAATATGTATGTACTTTGTTTTATAATTAGGACATACAATTATTTTTTTAACCAACAAAATCTTTAATGTTAATAGATTTTAAATAGAATGAAAAAACTAAACTATTTTTGTTGGTCATTAGTGCATATTTTGATTTAGTACTATTTCTTATTACCCATCAGTGGTATCGCAGGTATGAGTTTGACATTGTAGACTACAAAAACCTAGTCACAAAGTAAATCAAACCAAGCGCATAAATCCTTAACACCTCACAGATAGGGGATGAAAGCATAGGAATACCAAAAGGTTTTAGTATTAATCCACAACATTTAACGCCTTTCCTAATAGTAAACGCCGCAATATTCCACCGGGAAGCACCTGAAAATTTTAGCAATATTTTGTAGCTCCGCTAATAATGAACGGATGTAATTTATGAAATTGGACTCCGTGTCGCGATGACAAGGTGCATATTGCAACAGAAGCGTCGAAGTGGCCTGCTGTAGTTAGATTTTAAGTTCTGGAACAAGAAATATGCTTTGAACTAGTTACATGGAATCTGTTTCTCTTCGTTATTTATGCTACTAATATTATAAACAGGGAAGTTTTTTTTTGATGTTTGTTATGAATAAACGCAAAAACCACTGGATCGATTTCAAGAAATCTTTTACCTTCAGAATACTACATTCTGTAAGCAGCTGAATAAGATATGCTATATTTCTGACTAGACAGAATTAGATATCTCTACAAATACTTTAGCTAACATACATATCGTGAGTTTAATTTTCAAACAGCGTAACTCCAAAAATACAAAATTTTACTTTTAATATCCATCCAGTGTAAAATTACGAGAGCTATACACGGAAATATCTCTAAAGTCTCATAAATTAATATTAAATACGTTATGAACGAATTGGAGACACCTATTTTTAATTAGGTCCTTAAGTATGGAAAATAAACAGTTTGTACTTCCTCCTATAAAGTTTTCTCATTAGGAAAACCTGTTTGAAAATTAGGCTGATTGGCTTTTAAAAGCGCTAAAAAGAAAATGTTTATATTCGAATTTTACTTTTATATACTAATAAATTTCATATTTTTAGTGTTATATTTTTACTAGATGTTTTCCAAGTATTCGTTCATCATGTCAGCCATAAAAGTCCACTGCTGGAAGATTACAATCCATTGGAGGTATACCCATAATTACCACGTTGGCAGGCGGGTTGGTATTTGCAATTCAAGCCGGTACGCAGAATGACGCTACTGCCTATCACCCCATAGGATTTCTCTTTGTCGATTCTTACGACGACTTTGAGAGGGGATGGCATTGTTTCAGGCCGGCACCACACGGCTATGTATTCGCTATCATCATCAAGTAGCCATTAACATCGCTTACAGTTTAAATTTTCAAACGCTTTTTTAACAAGTTTTACTTTCAGAGTCTACAAGCCAACCTTGAAAATATAATAAAATTATTTATATTAATTAAAATCTACTAAATACCTTCGTTGTATTTATAATTTCTGAAAAACAATTTGGCAATGAGCACGCCCGATAGTTACAGTAAGACTACTGTTTTACTTAAAAAAACAAAACACGACTACATAAAACTGTTGCTATTGGCCCTAAGTACTTATAGCACCGTTCACACCTGAGCATTTCAGTATTCGCGGTTTTCGGGTATTTCTCGTAAACACCCCATTCTGCACGACAAACTTATATATTTATGAAGATATAAATAATTCTTAACTCCTTGATATATTGCGCTCACAAGCGATGGGCTGCAAATGTAACGTACCTATACTCATATGAATAGATTTAGAATGAATATGAAAAGATTATAGAACTTTAACAGGTGTTTTTATTGTGTGTATTACAAATGCTCCTTATCTTTATTTGTTTGGGTTCGTTTAATTGTGAAGTGCAAGGATTAAATTAATCATTAGAACTAGTAAGATGGCATTGTAGGTGAGTGAGTGCGATGGGTTCCTTAATTATTTTACACTTGACTCTTGATGACAGGCCATCACTCTTTTTATTAAATTTCCCATGTCTTTTGCACAGAGATGTGGCCGTATCTCTACGATGACGCGTGGGATTTCCGATTTGAGCTCAGGAATTGTTTCGGGTTTATTCGCATAAACCCGTGATTTCAGAAAACCCCAAAGAAATTATAAGTCATATGATGTCCCCATGGAGGTCATTTGACGAATATTTTATTCCATACTTAATCGGAACATGTCTTCTTTACAATACAATAAAAATATCACAATTCTGTTATAGAATACTTTTTTTTATTTTAAAATGAAAAACTGCACTCTTATTGAGACACTCTTTACAAACTTGGAAAACATATTGAACATTTTCCAAATTAGTATGTAGTTAAATCAGTATTTATATTCAAGCTTTCTTTAGGGACTAGAAGATGAGATGTTCTATAATATTGATTTATATTTCATTATTTGATTTATATTTCTTTATTTAACACGTTGCTATTGGTTTCGACCCAATGAGGATAAAACCTATAGTTTGCCGGTATTTTTTAAAGACGTGAATGCATGTTAGTAAGTTCAAGTTTAGTAATTAAGTCATTTACACCACAAAGTACGCTCTTAATATATAGTACTAGCTTGCCCCAAAACCCGAGATTCAATAGTGGACATCATAAATAACGAGGAATGCAAGCATCCGCTAAATTAGCTTTGCTGGGACTCGTTGTCGGCGCCACTTCATTGTAAGCACGCTTCTAAAGGCTCTTGCTCGAGATTCTGCAAGGCGTGCTCTAGAAAAGGAAAAGATTAATGTTGCTTTCCATTGTTTATGATATGAAACAGATCGGACGATGAAAAGAAGTATTAAATTGAAATGGTCAGGAGATGCTTCTAGCTTTTTAGAACGTGATGTTTCAAAAGGTAAAACAGTACATTAAAGATAGAGTCAAATAATGCTGTTCATTGCAAGCAATTAGGCAAGGCATAAATTACAGTTAGATAATTTAGCTCGCTATGTTTTGTTAAACTTTAAATATATTCATTTACTCCAGCAGATAGCTTCTTTTTAAGTAGCAGAAATATTCTAGTATTACAGCAAAGGCAAATTTATTGCAGTGCACAGGGTCTTGGGTACAAACGCGAAGACCTTCGAAGTTATTTACGTAATTATCGCTTGTTTCGGGCCTCGGAAAGCTTGATGGTCTCGGCTATCATGAAAACCTGTGGCAAGCGTTATAAGGACGTCAGTGCCTTCTAATATTATTGTACGATATGCCGCTTAATTGACCACGTAATACCGTACAGAACGATAGTTCTACAGTAGATAGTTAAAGTAGTAGGATGAGCACATCAAGGAGAAAGAACACCGAAGTGTACAAAAGCATAATTAAACCTAAATTACAAGTAGTTAACATGGGTGGTAAATCTTCTCTTGAGTAGTGATTGTTAGGACAGTTATTAACGTACTAATTTGTATGAGTAATTAAAGTAAGTAAGTGAGCGCGTTCGCCTTAATGTAGGCTGCTGCGTAAGCAAAAGTATGTACAGTGGCTTACCCTGTGGACTTGCCCGTACAATTCTGAATCTGCCTTAACCACAGAATGATGTTTCCTTTCGGATAGCAGAAGTCAGACGCCAGTCGCTCCGTGAAATAACTGAAATTCAGCCAAACCTGGTTAGACCAGTAATCTGACCAGGGTCTGCATATGACCCAAGGATCCTAAGCGTAAGATAAGGGCACAAACAGGTAAATGATAGACCTTTTAATTCACAATATAAGAAAGTACATGTTGATCACGAGGATTAAGTCGCCCTCAAGTTTCACAGAAATCTGTACAAAGCCTTTTTTCATATTTATGTGTTGATTTTTGCTTTACGGACAATTTATTAGGCAATCTACATTAAACATTTTCGCTCGCATGCATTTTGTTTTGAAAGTATATTCAAAATATTACATGTTGACGCCACATTTCAATATTGCTTGTGGAGCATCAGACATTCTCGACAGTCGGTTTGCATTGGGAGATTTCGAAATGGGAATTCCGTAGTTCAATAATGTTTACTGTTTATGTTGTTTACTACAATATATAAATATTTTGGTGTGCACCTGTTTATTTGCACTTCTGACCTTTTTGACGTTCATAAAAGCTTTATTGAGCCAAAATGGAATAAATTAACTTCGACTATAACTAGTGGGCGCCCGCAACTTCGTCCCCTTCCCCTTCTTTTAACCCTTCTTCTTGAATCACTTTATCTATTAAACAAAACCTTTACGTGATTCTAAAGATATGACCATACATAGGAACTGACAGATAGCGGAAAGCAACTTTGTTTTATAAAGAGTAGTGACACATGGAATGGAACTTCTTTAAGGAAACACTCAGACCAACATAACTATCTTGCACAGAAACAATTTATTTACATACATCATAATCTCAAGCTTATATTATATTCTCCATATGGATTAAGAATAAAGTTGTTGCAGAGTTCTCTTTTAGTATAGAGAACTGGCCCTGAATACAGCATAGAGCTTTCCAATAAAGACGTTTAACTGTTGGCCAAGCGTTAGTAATGCTTCTCGTAAGCTTGCATTTTTAAGCATTATCAGCGTTTCAAGCGTCCATAAGGAAATCGCTGCAAAACCGTTTCAGAACTTGAAATACAAATAAGTTCTGCTGCAACGTACACTCTTAACTCATTAAAGACATGTGACATCAGAGAGCGGAGCGGATTAGCATATGGGTTACGGTTAAGCATACGATTTAGGGTCATTTGACACCCAGTTCAAACTTCGCCGATTCCTATGAGCCGACTCGTGACGCAAGAGATTTAAGCTTCCTACGATGAGTAAACTACACTGTTAGCTTTTTAGAAAGCTTTATTATTTTATTAACTTCTTTAAGTATAATTTATTAAAATTACCCTACTAACTACTTAACCTACTTTTATAGGGTTGCTTAAAAAATACTTTCTTGAGGAGTCTGATTGAGTCTACATTTCATAATTAGTATTATTTTTGTGTATAGGTATATGTAGTTTATTAATAATATATATTTAATTTTATGTAAGCTTATATGTTTTCTTGTTCGTACTGCTTCATACTTTTCGGCTAACCCAAAGGTAAAACAACCCAACTGGTAGAGAATGCTATTAAGTTCGCCTGTTGTTAATTTTTTTTAAATTTGTACGATAAAGTAAAAATAATAAAAATAAATAGCAATATAATTAACTGATCCACTAAAAATTTATTTTTTGATCATCAAAAATACTGGTTTAGCATCTAATAAGGGATTAGGCGGCTAAGTTAGTATTTCTGATGTACAATAAAGTTAGGTTAGGGTGGCAATTTATTAATTTTGATATATTATTTTATATCAAGGATATTCAGAAAAGCGTCTTTTATTTTATAGCAGCAAATAAGTTTTCCTGCGCAATCTCAAGATTTCCGTAGCGGAGCAGCGAGTCCGTATTAGCATCGAAGCGAAACTATTTCTGACAATAAAACTACTTCATATTTCACACCACCATACATTTTTCCAATGACGCGGAAAATAAGCTGTTCTCTTGAAAACTTTAAGAAATATTCTTAAAATAAACACATCAGCCAACCTGTACCGGTTGAATGATTGCTCGTAAAATATTTTACGGCGTTCCACAAATTGGATACACTTTATACACTCCATTTTGATTATTAGTGTGTTTATGGTTGTTTTTGTTGCGGTTCTAAAATTATTGTTCCCGAATTACTTTAGTAACATTTATGTCGATACATACTTTTAGTAAATAATACAGCTAAAAATAATATTTGTGGAGTCTAATTATTTTGCAAAAATATATAGTTATTATTATTAATTTCAAATAGGAAATGAAATAGTATTTATTTTTTAAAACATTTGGTTTGGACAGACAAGTATGTTACAAATAAAACAGTACAAATATTCGCTTTATAAATACAAAAAGACCTGCAATACTTTTTTAAGTCATATTAAAAACTCTCCGTTCTATAATAAGATCACAACCTACAGTGATGGTTCCGAAGACATAAGTTCGTGGTCGTCGTAAATATCGCGTCGAGTCTAATGGGTCTCGCTCTTTTCTGTATCTGACAGGTAACGACAACTCTCAAACTCAAGTCCCTTGCTTACGGCGAAGATTGTCAGCAAAAAGTTTGAGAGCTGGAACGGTACATTTAGTTAGCTTAGACGAGTCTTAAGTAAGGTAGCTAAATGAACGTACTTCATTTAGAGTGCTCCTTGATAAACCATAATTACGCTGATGGGGGAAAAATTAATGAACAAAACGCTTTATTGTAAACATAAGACGTAGGTAATTGATATTTACGACAAAAATATAAAGTTTTTTATTAAATAATTTAGTGACTAGAGAATACAACTTTTTACTTCTCAATTTAAACAACCATTATTTTTTTTATTTTACTTAAGATTGACGACTTTCTTTTCCAATTATTCTCGTCTACTCAACTCCACGCTCCAACCAGCAGTGAATGGATGCGTTAGATTTTAAATTAACGTTCACTAGAGCTTTAACAGAACAAACAAAACAGATAAATTAAGCTGTTACTTTTGACATGAAAACTACTTACTAATAACCTTCTTCGTAAAAATTATCTTCCTAATAAATCTTTTTAGTACCAAAGGGTACAAAACGGACCCTATTACAAAGACTCCGTTATCCGTCCGTCCCTCGGTCACTGGTCACTCAGGCTGTATCACATAAGCCGTGTTAGTCAGACAGTTGATTATTTTACTGGTGTTGAATTTTTGTTGCCGCTGTAACAACAAATACTAAAAAACAGAATAAAATAAATATTTAAGGGGATTATCAAACGTGATGTTTTGGCTCGTTTTCGCTCAATATTGATAACGGCATCGGCTAGACGCCCTATTTAGTTACCATAACCCTTTATGGATACATTTCGAGCATTAGATTTAACAACAAATAAAATTCAGTACCTTTTATATACATAATCCACTGCTCTCTCGGTTATCCAAAGGGCATAGGTTCGATTCCTCCGGGTTAAAGCTGACGAGTTCATTTATTTTAGTAAAAAAGTCGTCTCATAATAACCTATTGTCAAGTAATACTTCTGCACTTAAGCTTCTTGATTTCGTGTGTTAAGGAAATAAGTAAGTAAGAAATAAATAAGTAGAACAAAGTTCCAACGCGGCCCATACAGAATAGCAAAATGTGACGTCACAACGTAGGAGCCGTTAAAGCGTTTATTGAACAGTATAAAATAGTAATTTTAAAATGGTCATATCTAAAGAAGCTATAAAAAATCGGTCACGAAAGTTTCTACAATTCTAATGCTCTTCGATAATATGCGAAAAAAAACTAGTCAACTACCCTATTATAAATGTTAAATCTTGGTTATCATCAAATTTTTTTTATGGTGAAATATATATTATATTCGCCGCAAAAGGGTGTGTCATAAAATTAACTATCATCCAGTGAATGATTGGGCATATCAGGATTAATATTAACATCGGTTAACGAGCGCAATATAGTGCCTTTAGGGGTTTTTCTTACAACTTCGATTGACTATGTTATTTATGCGTAAGCGAATCACTATTAAGTAAACAAATGGGGTATAAATCTGAGGAGATTGACTCAATATGCTCGTATATTGTGGCTGTGCAATTTCACGACTTAAGCACCTGGCAATTATATAAAAATCGATGAGTTGTTATGATAGTTAGTTATCACATAATAAATAAATATTCCTTTGTTATTGTTTTTATACCTACTAACATAGTCTATAAGTTTTATTGTTACTAACAATCTATGGATCTTTGGTCTGAAGATAAATGATTTTCATTTATTTTATTTTATTTTATCATAAGTATAGTGACCCAACCCTCATAAGAAAACAATCGCAATTACCAGTTTGAAGAAAAGCCAGTTTAAACTTAGAATTGTCAGATGATTAGTTAATAAACAGTTATTGTAAAATACTGTGTTATGAAATTGTCGATCAACGCAACCTCATTATTGTGCCAATAGGTAACTTCATATCTGTTCTGCAGAGGGGCATTACCTTATGTCTATAATAAATGCCACTTTGAGTAAAATAACTTTTTAAAGTTATTAAGTTATTCAGTTTGATCATTGGAAATGTTTGCAATGCCTCAAAAGTTAAGGTAAAGAAAAGGTAGGTAAAGATAAATAAAAACTTAATACATGTTAATATTGCTTAGATTGCGGTGTCTTTTGTTATGAAACATAAATACATACATATATTATATCACGCCTATTTGTCCGTAGGGAGAGGCATATAATACGCCCACATTTAGCCAGTTATATTTTTGTCCCACGTTATACGTGGCGAGCCTATTGATGCTTTTCGGGAACTTTTATGTTTGCCACAGCCTCGTCCGTTGATCGGCAGGTGCAGCACTTGCAGGTGAGGTTGGCTTGGGCTACTCTGATCTTGGTAGAAACCCTATAGACCTTGTTACGAATCAATATTTAATATTTTATCTATTAAAGAAAAATGTACTTAATAAATTCAGCAGAAAACTTCTTAACTAGCTCATTTATTTAACATGAGCATTTTTACACGAGTGAAGCCGCGGGCCCACCTAGTTTATAATAAGGCTCTTAATTTAGATTACAAAGGCAAGGTGTCAAGTTTACGACCTTTATATCTTACCGGTTGCTAAATAAAGCGCGAGATAGCAATTTATGGTGTCCTCGATGGGCCCTTGAAGCTTCCAACCCTTCTTTAAAAGATATATATTGGATTATAAGACGTTTAACTTAATAACTTACTATAAATCACTTAAAAGCTCATACAACGTCGAGGGTAAAGCGGAAGTATTTTCACTATAACAGTTTAAAAGTTATATGAAATAACAGATTTAATGTTCGCACAAGATTTTATAGAGAAAGCTTAAATATAGTTTGTCCAGTATTACCAATTTGATTTTAGTTTTAAATATTATTGCATGAGATTTATTGGTATGAGAAAATGCAAATAACTGCAATTATTTAAAAAAAAATCTACCTACTCAAGTAAAAGCATTTAAGTAATTCTAAATATTAAAATACGGAAATAAAGTAAGAAAAACTACTCTTGCATAATAGGTTGGGGAAAAAGTCTTTTCGTATTTTTGTATGAAAAGTCAAGACATTTTTTTCAAAGTTTATTTACATTTATTTACAATATATATGTACCGTTTTGTTGAATAACTTTCTGCCATTTTGTGGGCAGAGACATTATCCCGTTACTGTAGAAACTTTGGGACTTCTGATCAAAAAAACGGGACAAATAGTTTTGGCAGTCCTCTCTTGAGGTCAACCTTACAGAACCTAAAGAATTCTGCAGAGACCGAAACAGGTGAAAATCTGAAGGCGCAAGGTCAGGGCTATATGGTGGATGCACTAGGACCTCCCAGTCGAACTCTCTTAATTTTTGCTGAGTGGCTAAAGATGTGTGTGGTCTAGCGTTATCGTGATGAAAGACCACACCCTTCCTGTTGATCAATTCCGGCCGTTTTCTCTCGACTGCTTCCTTTAATCTCATCAGTTGCTGGCAGTAAAGATCAGAATCGATGGTTTTGCCGGGCGGTAAAAGCTCATAATAAACAATGCCCTTCCAATCCCACCATACACACAGCATCACCTTATTTCGTGTTAGGCCAGGTTTGGCCACAGTCTGTGAAGCCTGGCCAACTTTCGACCACGACCTTTTTCGCACGTTCTTGTCGTACGTGATCCACTTTTCATCGCCAGTTATCAATCTCTTCAAAAACGGCTCGGTTTCATTACGTCTCAATAATGAATCGCAAATGAGTACACGGTTCATTAAGTTTCTTTGAGTGAGCTCGTGTGGCACCCAAATATCGAGCTTTTTTGTATAACCAGCTTTCTTCAAATGGGTCAAAACTGTTTTGTGGTCAATTCCCAGTTCTTCAGCTACATCGTAACTACTAATATGCCGATCTTGCTCCACTCTTTCAAAAATGGCGTTCATTTTATTCGTAACAGGGCGACCAGAGCGAGGTGCATCTTTAACATCAAAATTTCCGGACTGAAAACGTTTGAACCAAATTTGTGCTACTCTTACTGACACTGCATCAGGTCCATAAACATCACAAATTTTTTTCACTGCTTGAGTTGCATTTTTGCCTTTTTTATAATAAAATTTTAAAATGTATCGAATTTCTTCATTAGATTCACTCATTTTTACGGAGAGAAAAACAAATGAAAAATAGCGGGAAACAACTTTTTTTTATTTTTTTCTTTTCTTTATAATGGAACCTTTTTAATGTTACCAAAACCAGCCAGACACAAATAGTACAGTCAAAAAAATTTTATAATAAGTTTATACCTACGTTATGCGAAAAGACTTTTTCCCCGACCTAATATATATCAGTCTCTATTAATAGACATTTTTAAGTCCGTACATAAAGGTTGCCAATATTGGGACACTGTTACTCAGCCTCCCCTTTCCGTCAGTCAATCTGTCCGTTTGTATCTCATAAATCGTAATTGATAGTCAGTTGAAATTTTCAAGTAGAGAGTATTTTTAATGGCGCTACAAAAAAACTAAAAAGATATGATTAGCTAAAAGAGCGCGTTCTTTTATTTTTGCCAAGGCTTGTGGGGAAAATGAATCCTTGCAAAAATATCGTTCACCTAAATATCTTAAAAAGGTTAAGCGGCAACAGGCTCGCCACGTATTAGGTGGGGCCAACACTGCAATTGGCGAAGTGCGGGCATGGCATATGCCTCTGCTAACCCCTCCAGGAAACAGGCGTAAATGTATGTAAATATAAAAAAAGATCTACATAACATCAAAATCAGTTCAAAGAAGGTTAAAGAATAAGGCCTTTTGTTTTATAAACAAACAACTGAATGACCAGAAACACTAAATATAATTTCGATTAAGAAATGCCGACCATAGGTTTATAATGCAAGTCATATGATCCAAGAACTCCTATCACACATATTAAAACTATTCAAAATAAACTATCTCTGACCATACAACCAATTTCGAAAACCGAAAAGTAAAGAAAGACAAAAAAAGTTTATTCAATATAAGAATTAAGTAACAACATTGTACATTTTATATAAAATAGAATGAAAAACGGACAAATTTGGTATAATTTACAACATATTTTAAGTAGACTTTCATGGTGAGGAAACAGCATGGTCTTCGACTTTTCCTCTCCCTCTCTCTGAAAAGAGACATCACATATGAAGACATGTAAAGCGGGGCCCTGAAAATGGCCCTAAGATTTGTCCTGTGTGGAAATCGACCCCACGACCTCAGGAGTGGAGTGCGGGTAAACTCGCCATCACGCCATTTCGGTCGTAATGATTATGATGTTATGGATTATTTGGCATCTAGTTCTCTGGAATGAAATGCATGTAGGTAAATACCCGGTCCGATACGTTATTCTCACGTTGAATATGGTAATCTTTATTCTGAATAATAATATGTCTGATAATATTGGCTTGAGGCCAATATTCATATTCATGTATTTAATAACATATAGATATTTGAAGATTAAAGATAAATCAATACTTAATCAGGGAAAGCTTTTTAAAATAGTAAGAATAATAAGAAGTAACCATTAAGATCTAACAATGTAATGTTTAATCTCGTATAATTTGAACCTAGTAGTTAGCTGAACGTTGACATTCTCCTAATACAATCGTATAGTGCAAATAAATATCACTGCATATAATAAAATACATATCACTTAGCACCACCTGCATTAGGTTTGTGCAATTGAAGTATGACAACAGCTTAAGTAATATGCCATAATATTATTTATTTCTAAATAATAGTATCAAAAACAATTACTCAGTCGATGTTTGTCTACTGCTGAACGTAAGCCTCCCATAAAAAGCATTGTACTCAATATTTTTCTATACCATGAGGAAAAAATAGTTTTACTTTATCATTTATAATTGTATTTATTATTATACAAAAACAACAAATGAATTATAAATATTTATAGTCACCAAACTAATCAAGAAAATTAAAAAAAAACAGGAACACTAAAAAGGAAAAGTACAAATATAATAGACGGTTTCAGTTCTCGATTCAATTTCCTTGACGAAAAAATAAAGCGGCAAAAAGTTCAGCATCGTCGAGTAACAATTAATTAAGGCCCTAAGCAATTAAAGCTAAGCTAAATCGCTATATTTTAAGTTCCACATTTTTTGCCGACAGTGCCGAGTTTACGACGCTTAATTTATGTAGATGCGAACTGGAAAAACTTCTGCGTGGCAGACGGCAGGAATTAGCTCTTGTATAATATTATTTTATGACCGATGTACTCTACGAACACAGAAAAATTTACCTTATAAATACTCGACCATTGAAGCTCTCCATGATATTTTAAAAATGACAAACTAATAATGTACTACTGTCAAATTGATTGTACAGTTTTCAGTTGTACAGGCTTTGTATTAATTTATACATAAATATTGAATACCACGCCTGTTTCCCCGAAGGAGTATGCAGAGACATATTTTACCGCCAGTTATATCGTTGGTCCCTCGTAAAAGATGGCGACCCTATTGCCGCTTACCGGGAACTTTATGTTTGCGAGAGCCTCGTCCGTTGATCGGCAGGTGTACCACTTGCAGGTGAGGTTGGCTTCGGATCCCCAGATCTTGGTAGGATCCCTATACACCCCATTATTAATTTATGAGTCATACAATTTACTTATTTTGTAATAAATAAAAAAATAACCAGACGCGACCACATTAACTTTTTAAATAAATAGAGTCTGGGATGGATAACGGTGTTAAGCGCTTCCGTGCTTTTGAACGTACATTTGGTATTGTTCCTGGATATCATAATGTATACAATTCAGCGATCATTACCATTTCGGTTAGCAAAGTTCACAGTGATCAGTCCTTGACTAAATGTTCTTATCCGTCTGGGTCCACGTGGTGGAGTATAATATAATCTGAAGCTCACCTTGTCACGTGTGACGAGATCCGTTCTCAGTAGTGGGACTTAAATGAACTGTGATGATGTCACGGTATAACGTTGACGTTGACCTAAGTTAAATGTCCTTTTGGGTGAATTATATAATCGACCACACACCGCACTGGGTTTGCATTGTGAAGAATTGCCTAAATCTCGCTCATCTTTGTTTGTGACATTAATGGATTGAAAAGATGACTCACATCATTGTAGCATGGAATAAACATTATCCTAGCATTCATCTCGGCTGCGCCCTATACTTACACATTGTAGAATTGTACACATTGACCTTTAAAAGATTTGTTAATTTTTCTGAGCCTAGTGGCAGGTACAACTAGTTTATGGTTATTTCTTATGCTTAGGTTATGTAAAAAGCTTTTCTTACTAAATTGATCAATATTCTTATGTACATATATTAAGTTTTCATAAGCAAACTGACCCACCAATCAAAATAGCAATTTCTTTAAGTTTATCTCTTAGATTAAAAATTGCTCGAATAGCCCTCTTGTGCAGTACAAAAATAGTTTGAATATCTGCGGCACAAACCCACAGAAGAATACCATACGACATAATGCTATGGAAATAGCTATGATAAACAAGCCTAGCTATTGCAACGTCTGCTAATTGGCGAATATTCTTTACCGCGAATGCTGCAAAGCTCAGTTTGTTCGACAATTCACCAATATGTGGGCTGCTGCCCACTGCTGCTTAGAATCTAATGTAACACCCAAAAATTTGTGGTATCCACAAGGGTCAACTCACCTTTCTTTATTTTACTAGTGGTATTTACTTGTCAGACGTTAGGCGTCACGAATATAATACATTTCCTTTTAGCCCTATTTAATAACAGATTGTAGACGTAAAACCAGTGCACCGCCTTTGAGATCGCATTGTTTACATCGTCTGAGTTCTGATATCGCTTTATTTTAAATTATAATGATTTATCATCAGCAAACAATACTATCTAGTGGTAAATCATTAATATAATTTAAAAACAAAAGCGTGCTGAGAATCGAGCCTTGCGGTACCTCATTTTAACAACATAACCCTGAGATCGCTTTCTATTAACCTATACTATACTACTTTATTAACCTATACCCTCTGAATCTTATTACTTAGATATGAAGTAAGAAGATCCAATGCGGAGCTTCTTATTCCATAATAATGTAATTTCTTTATCAATGCTTCTTGAGGTGCACAATCAAAAGCTTTGGACAGATCAACTCAACACCTGCATCGGTTGTGGAGCGACCCTTTATAAATCCAAATTGTTTTGAATGTATCAACCCATTTTTATTGAAAAATCTTAACATTTGGTTGTAAATAAGTTTTTAAAAATTTTTACTGAAAGTAGGCACTGAGATAGGTCTAAAATTAGATGAGTCTGCTGTACTGCCCGATTTCAATAATGGAATGATTTACTCGCAATCTACACATTTTTATTAAATATTAGAACTAAGCTGTGCACCACCGAAACAATGACAGTCTTAATAACTACGATGGAATTGGCCCAGAGGTCTGCAGTCTTTTTAACAAAAAGAGTATTAAATGTCTTAATTATATCCATAGGTGTTACATGACCACACTTCAAATCCTACGTACATTATCTTTTAAAATAAAGTAGGTCCGCCGTCCTCCGCTAAAGTAGGCGAGAAATTTCAAGCTTTTGTAGTAGATACTGGAATGTTAGTAAAGAAGTCTTCAAAAGCAATGGCAATATCTAAATCAGATGTAAGAGTATTGTGTCTTATTATTAGTGGAGTTTTAATTCATTATTCTGTTTTTATTTTTTTCCCGTTTCACTATTTATAATCGCTGTAGAGGATAAGGCCGCCAATTGTATCGCTTTTATTTTGCAATTGTTTTCTTGTTTTATTTTTAATTTGTACAACAAAGAATTTTCTATCTTTCTATTAACAATATTCCAGGTCATTTTAATCTTATCATCACTATTTTTTATTTTAGAGCTTAAATAACAAGAGTATGCCATATGTCATAAAAATATATTTAATTGAGTTTTAAATGTGTTATGTATATATATAAATAAATATATATACTTACAGTCCTAACAGAGCACTTTTTAAAATTGTGTGCAACTTTTTTTAATGACAGGCTCTTAATAATGCGTCGAGACTGGTTTATAGAAAGACAGTGTCTGCGTTAGAACGTATAGCGACTACACCCATACATATGTTAGTAGTCGCTGTTTTTACGCAATAGCCATTAAACCACCCGATACACTTTTAATTTAGAGCTGTTACATCAGGGGTACATTAAATTATGGCACTATATTGTGCACATGTACGCACATAATTACGTCCTGTACAATCTGTACATAGCTTGATTTTCGTATGACTATACTGAGGTCGTGGTTGGGTCATATACATGAATGTTTTTTCTGGTCTGGGTGTTTTCCTATATATGTTAAGTATGTA
This sequence comes from Musotima nitidalis, assembly GCA_949126915.1. Lineage (NCBI taxonomy): Eukaryota > Metazoa > Arthropoda > Insecta > Lepidoptera > Crambidae > Musotima > Musotima nitidalis. The sequence continues at coordinate 10,218,800 of OX421426.1, read as the reverse complement.
TATACAAAAAAAAAAATACATGTTTATCCGTTATTTAGTATACATAAGACAAGTTCTTAATGATACTTATCTTGGAACTAAATAATTGGTGTGATAGTCAGTAAACATTTATGTAAGTATTTATAAATTCTTTTAAATATGCCTTATGTGTTAAATTACTGTCACCTTATAAAACATCGATAAAATCTTATTTGTAATGTAGGTATTTTAAAAAGCATATAATTATCTCCTTTTTGAAATAGGTTACATGTTCTTTTCTTCTTGTAATGGAGAATCAAAGCAAAGCCTTTCCTGCCAACCAGACATTTATTACAGTTACATTCTGTCTTCAATTTAGTAAATTAGATCACATACACAAACAGATAACTATATATGTTAAGTTTATAAAGGTCGCCTGACCAACGTAAGGTCTCAATTTAAGTCCACTGACATTTCATACGTTGCGACACACGCTTTACATACAAAGCCACGCACCTATGCAGGCCGCGCCTTCAGGAAACGCTTTCGACTTCTCTTGCACTTATCGGTTTTAATTCAAACTTTCTGTTGGGGCTATTATATCACAGGAGCTCAAAGATTGAATATAAGGACAGACTCTACTTACCATCAGGTACGTGTTATATATGCGTGTCAACTTTAATAAAATATAAATATGCGCCATGTGGTCTCATCTCACGGGGAGTCGTAAGAGTGGACGAAGAGAAATCCTACGGGATAACAGGCAGCAGCGTCATTCTGCGTACTGGCTTGAACTGCGATCACTAACCCGCCTGCCCAGCGTGGGGATTATAAGCTAATACAATATAATCTATTGGGGAGGCCAATAAGCAGCACTGGACTTTATAAGGCTGACATGATGATAATGATGAAATATGCATAACTGTTTTTGTAAAATAAATTTCTAAGTTATTTTTTTAAATGTCCACTCTAAATTATTTAAGTTCTAGTAATGTTTTGTTAATGTTGCGAATGGGAGGATAAAAAAAAATGACACTACAGTAACGTGATGTCGTCAGTTATTCTATAAAAAGGATAACTTACTAGCATCTAAAATACTGATTTCTGACTTTATTCTGGGAAGAATGGCGGAAAGAAATATGTTTTCTTTATAATGAAAATTTTTATAATGAAAATACCATATCAAACACCAATATCTAGCTTCAACTACATGCACAGCTTGCCAGCATAGTTCATTAAAACTGTTTTTATGATTATTTTTAAAATATTTAATATCCCTGGTATGTTATAGGCAAAATTAAATAAACAATCGATTCCTTTTGTTGTTTTGTACATGATAACAAAACAAAGTCAAATTTCAATTAGTAGTTAGGTAGGTATATTTTCTTATAACATAATAAAAAAACCGATATTCAGCTTCTTAGAATACTCCTCTGTGATTCTCTGTGATCTCTCCCGGACAACATATAACATGAGCTTTATGTTAAATGAGATTATCGTAGGCCGTATTTTGTATGTTCTTTACCCGGACACTATCACCTTTAACCAAGTAGCTGAACCTTTCTGAGAAACTAACCTCTTCGGACCGAAAGAGGTCCCTCTAAAGAGTCTAAAGCCTTTTTATCTCATGTTTCACTAACCTTTGTGCCCTGCGACGCTTTTATAAATGTATAAAATATTACCGAAATATGAAAATCATAATATTTACCAACTAGTTATGATACATACATACATACATAAAATCACGCCTGTTTCTGAAGGTGTTGGCAGAAGCATATTATACGCCCACACCTCACCAATTATATAGTTGGTCCCACGTAATAGGGGGCGAGCCTATTGCCGCTTACCGGGCACTTCTATGTTTGCCAGAGCCTCGTCCGTTAATCAGCAGGTGCATCACTTGCAGGTGAGGTTGGCTTGGGCTCTAAAGACGATGGTAGGATCCCTATACACCCTATAGCATACTAGTTATGATCTTTGTATTAATTTATACTTTAGTACGCGGTAAATAATCGGGCTATCACTAGTGGAACAAAATACCTTTAATAGTTAGAAAAAATAATTACCCTCCGCCTAAAATTTAATAATTCAATTTTTTTTCTTTTCTTTCCAAAATCAACTTTTACCAATCGTTCATTGGTAAAACCTAAGACTTGCTGTAGATCGGGATTTTACACTAACTCATACTCTTTTTATAAGCATGTAGTCGTAAAAAGGCTATATTTTTTCAACAATTTTCATAAAAGTAATAGGTTGGGGAAAAAGTCTTTTCGTATTTTTGTATGAAAAGTCAAGACATTTTTTTCAAAGTTTATTTACATTTATTTACAATATATATGTACCGGTTTGTTGAATAACTTTCTGCCATTTTGTGGGCAGAGACATTATCCCGTTACTGTAGAAACTTTGGGACTTCTGATCAAAAAAACGGGACAAATAGTTTTGGCAGTCCTCTCTTGAGGTCAACCTTACAGAACCTAAAGAATTCTGCAGAGACCGAAACAGGTGAAAATCTGAAGGCGCAAGGTCAGGGCTATATGGTGGATGCACTAGGACCTCCCAGTCGAACTCTTTTAATTTTTTCTGAGTGGCTAAAGATGTGTGTGGTCTAGCGTTATCGTGATGAAAGAACGCACCCTTCCTGTTGATCAATTCCGGCCGTTTTCTCTCGACTGCTTCCTTTAATCTCATCAGTTGCTGGCAGTAAAGATCAGAATCGATGGTTTTGCCGGGCGGTAAAAGCTCATAATAAACAATGCCCTTCCAATCCCACCATACACACAGCATCACCTTATTTCGTGTTAGGCCAGGTTTGGCCACAGTCTGTGAAGCCTGGCCAACTTTCGACCACGACCTTTTTCGCACGTTCTTGTCGTACGTGATCCACTTTTCATCGCCAGTTATCAATCTCTTCAAAAACGGCTCGGTTTCATTACGTCTCAATAATGAATCGCAAATGAGTACACGGTTCATTAAGTTTCTTTGAGTGAGCTCGTGTGGCACCCAAATATCGAGCTTTTTTGTATAACCAGCTTTCTTCAAATGGGTCAAAACTGTTTTGTGGTCAATTCCCAGTTCTTCAGCTGCATCGTAACTACTAATATGCCGATCTTGCTCCACTCTTTCAAAAATGGCGTCCATTTTATTCGTAACAGGGCGACCAGAGCGAGCTGCATCTTTAACATCAAAATTTCCGGACTGAAAACGTTTGAACCAAATTTGTGCTACTCTTACTGACACTGCATCAGGTCCATAAACAACACAAATTTTTTTCACTGCTTGAGTTGCATTTTTGCCTTTTTTATAATAAAATTTTAAAATGTATCGAATTTCTTCATTAGATTCACTCATTTTAACGGAGAGAAAAACAAATGAAAAATAGCGGGAAACAACTTTTTTTAATTTTTTTCTTTTCTTTATAATGGAACCTTTTTAATTTTACCAAAACCAGCCAGACACAAATAGTACAGTCAAATAAATTTTATAATAAGTTTATACCTACGTTATGCGAAAAGACTTTTTCCCCGACCTAATATATTTAATAAAACGACCTCTCGTAATAATGATCGCTTCATGTGACACATTATTATCTAACGTGCCAAAGCGATAAAATGGTTGATGTTTCGCGATGCCAGTCAGTCCTACTTAATAATGATCAAAACAGATTTCAGTTATATTTATTCTTCTTTGTACATACTCCAATGCTCGCTTTATTCAATTGTCTTTTTAACATCTCGTGACATACTGATGTCTTCTCCTTTTACTAACCGTTACTAAGCATTATTTGATTTTTGGTAATCGAAACTTTTTTAAATGTTGTTCAATCAAATAACACATGACTGAGTTTCTGAGAACATTTTTAGTTTTTTTAATAGCTTTAGCAAACGTGTATTGGTGTCAATTTTAATCACAATTATGAGTCATCGCAGACACCTGGTACTGTGTAACATTTGGACCGCACGTCTTTACTTACCCCTACCACGAGTTTTAATTTAAGTGTTTAAGTGTAGCACTTTAAATATGAGGCAACTTAACAGCCTTACTTAATTTTTTTTATAGCCTCAATTTTTTTCTGTTATAAATAATGCATTTACAATGCTATATATGGTAATGAGACGAAATTTTTTAATAGCAAAAATTTATTTGTTCGCTTCAACTTAAGTAGCCTTACTGTTTGCTGTTGATTTTTTCTAGTAAAAAAATATCTAGAAGATATTTATTTAAACTTTATCGCACAAATTAAAATTAAAATGTACAAAAGAAGAACTTAATGCTGCAAAGCATTCTCTACCAGTTAACCTTTGGGTTAGCAGAAAAGTATGAGGCAGTACGAATAAGAAAATATAAAAACTTACATTGAATTAAATATGTGTTATTAATAAACTACATATACCTATACCCAAAATTAATAGTAATTATGATATGTAGACTCAATCAGATTATAACTCCTCAAGAAAGTATTTTTTAAGCAACCCTTTGAAAGTAGGTTTGCTTTCTGCCAACCTAATATCAATAAGATATAAAGTAGGTAAGAGCACAGAACGCTGCAGCACTCCGGCATGGACTCTTTGACATATTCTTCTTATTTGCATATTTTTCAATAAGGACTTTAAAATTAATCGATCTACGAAACTATAATTACTTACCTATATATATAATCTCACGTTCCTAGGTACCTGCTTCTAGGCTCCAAATGAAACAAATTAATTTAAAGTGTGCGATTCTACAACAAAATACCAAGCAATATACAGCAATTAAGTCTTAATAAATTTAAATTAACAATAAAACGGAAGCTGTCTTCAAAGGGATACTATTCTATCAAAAACTATATGGCAGATTACAATGCTTGGGATTAAACTGCCGCTTTGTAATATGAATGACTTAGAATATGAATATTGTTAATGTTATATTGCATTGTATAGCTTTACAAACAATTAAATATTGTAATAAAAGTACCAAAACAATTTAAAAGAGCATCATAGCCTGTGAGTTTCTTGCCAGTTCTTTTTATAGAGCGGTGGTTCGGAACTGGCAAGTGCAGCACTGGACTAAAATGAAAAATATTGAAGTTTAAGTTAATCTAAGTAGATTAACTTAAACTTCAATATTTTTTTTGCATTTTTAATTGTTTTGTTGCATGTGTTAGATTTAAGGTTCTAGTTATCTATATATCAAATAATAGAATCAATAACCACTATAAAAGTGCTGTAAGCAGGTGAAGGACTTCAAAAGTAAAACAATAAAACGGTTTGACCTATTTTATTTATTAAGTTCTTTATAAGTGTTTCGAACACTTCCTTTATTTTTAAACTACACTCCGTTTATTTTTGAGAATTATTATTTAGTGTAACATATATTTATTATTATAGCCGTTTATTTAGTTTCATCAAATAGTAAACACAGAATTACAGTTATGCCATATATCCTACGTTATGTCTTAAAGCAGATAAACAAAATATATAACTTATATCAATCATATTGCATCAGTTATAAAGCCCAACAGATTAGTACACATGGACCCACATAAAATCAAACAAACATTAATAACCATGTGTACAAACATTCTATGTCAGAACTACACTTACTAGTGTAACAATCAGTACAACCATTTGTATATTACAAAGCATTTCATATATCTGTCCATAATACCAACTAAACATTAATCGTAGAAACAACAAGGGTACAACCTTGGAATAATTGTTAAAGATAATAATTTAATTTATTATCAACAATCATCACACCTTAAAACAAAATAACATTATGCCAAATAAGTATGTAGTTTATTCGGCATAATGACTATACACAGGAACAGCTTAAAACAATATAACACTGTTGATATCTACTTAACTTAGTCCGTAGTTCTGGAATCGACCCTCAATACTCATTTTCTTACGATTACAACCTGTCTTTTATACACATCAAATCACATCTTAAGAATATCTCACGATAGGTGGCAGCACCAGTATACTTTCTAGTTTTATTGAATATTACGATAATTATTGTGCTACAGTTAATCAAGTTCGATGAAACTCTTTTAAAAACACTTGAGGAGTTATTACAAACATTCACCTACCGAAGGTACATAAAACATTTATTAATAAATCGAACATAAACTTTTACCTCAATAAGATAGGAGGATAGCGATACCAACGTTTTGAAATATCAAACAATATTTTATTATTATATTTTATATTATATTTTATTATATTATCATCAATATCTTGGAATCCTTTTGAAAACCATTTATAATATCTTATTAAGACTAATTTCTTTTTAGAAATTAGTAAACATGAAGTTTATATTAAAAAGTACTTTTCTTGATTATTTCAATGAGGAGTCAAGTATACGTCTTTTAATAATTTGAATTCAAGCTCAATGTAGGCAAAGACTCGTAGTAGTAGTATTCTAATAATGTATTTAAGTATAATAATATAATTCCCTGACACGGCCATACTGACAAGTACTTCGTCCCCGAAGTACAACACAAAAAAAAACTAAATATTTTTCAGTTAAGACTATTACATTAACATTGCCACCAGCCTACATCTTACATCAAGAGGACAGGTAACAACGGTCTCTTGGCTTTGCAGACACATTCTTGCCTTACAACCTGCTGCACATTGATACCGACAAGAAAAGGCAAAAGACTTCAGCAGTTCATTTCAGTAACTTTCCAATTTTACAAACTGTCTGTTGCTTGTGGCGACTATACATTTGTTCAACTCCTACGGTACTCACCGTGAGATTAACAAGACAAGCAAGAGACTATATCCTTTATACATATATTTGTATCATATTTACTTCAACATCACATTGTGTCATATTACATTGTAACCTTTTTCAAATAACTTCCTATATTTACACTTGGTTACCCTTAGTCACATACAATTGTAAAAGACTTCACTTGCCTTTTAATTACCCGTATTCATCTCAATATCATTGTATCCAAAAATAAACAACTACATATTTTCAGAGATGTACCGAAAGCAAAAACTTACATTTACACATTAGAACTTCCGACAGTCGTCTGGCTAAAGACATAACAGGAAGCAGAATTATAAATAAGCTTCAAAATATATTAATATAAAATTATATACTGTCCAAATTTCAGTCATACAGCAAATAATAGTCTATCAATCCATGTACCCAAATAATAATTCCTTTTTTAATTTATAACCACTGACCCGTTATACGACATTAAATACTTTTATATCTCAAAAAAAATTGAAAACCTACAAGTTGATTCAACCTCTAGCTATATTTTAGAAAATAATTAATGATGTAAAGATTTAGACAATTTATATTATTTATAAAAAACATATATTTTGCTATCCATTGGAAACACTGCCTATACAAAACGAAACTAGCATATATCAACAACGTGACTTTAAACTGCTTCATTACTTACTTAATCTGTAACAATATTTTCCAAGAAATTCTGTCACCATAAACCATTTTTATATTATTATCTAACTATATACATCATAAATATTCTAACACGGCCATACTGACAGTACTTCGCTCTCGAAGTACATTCACACAACTTTAATTTTGTCACATTATTATTTTCTTTTTCTTTTTATTTTCGATAAAACAATTATGATCCGATAATCCGCTGCCTGTGGAAACTATCAACAAATCGTGGTCACCACCAGACAAGATACGGAAATAACAAATATAATTCTGTAATGTAATATGCACCACATTCAAATAAAATCATTATCAGGCAGATATCCCTATACATTTTTTCTAAATCTTTATGGCAGAAACAAAAGTCATTAAAGTGTGAAGTTTATAAACATTTTATTTTCAAACTAATGATATTCAACAATTTTTTGCGTTACGAGAAGAAATATTGAATAAATTTTGAATACTACATTATATTAAAAATCTGTTTACCAAGTACTTCGATTATTTATTGTACCACCACTTTTACGACATTTAATTGATTTTCAAATTATTTACGAAATATTTTCAGAAAAGTCTACCTTACTAATTAATTAATTATACTTTAATTTATATATATTACATATTTACATTACATATTTATATTACATATATATATTACATATTTTATTTATACTAAATTACGGGGCCTTAAACTCAGAATACTTCATCTACAACCTATAGTGTAGACAACCCAAGTACTCGACTAATGTCCTCTAACGGAGCTAAGATTCATTGTAATTTAAAATTTTAAGATTATATTAATAGAATCTTTTGACTTTCAAAAACCGCTCGGCCAATCTGACATTAGACTTATCATAATAGTTCTTTTTTATAATTATAAAATCTAATTTTACCATCTACCTATCATCTACATTACTTTTTGTTACTGTAATTCAAATAAAAGACATTCACGTTATAAGTAATAATGTGTCTTAACATTACCGTTGTTGTGAATAAATGACACTTTATTAATTCAGTCAATATATATTTTTTTTTGTTTTGGGGGATATTAATGATAAAAGTTAGTAATGTAACATATTTCTAATTACCAATAAATATTGAAAATATATTTATTCAATTACGTTTTGACTAGCGGAACTCTCGGCCAGGTTTAGCCCATTTTAGTTGCCCTTTACCCTTCCCTTAAATGGTTACGTCTCCATGCTTACATAATTTATATGAGGTTTTTACATTGTTTAAGAGATTTATTTAACCACTTTATGACAATTTTAACTTCATAATTTTTTTTATTCGTAAATCTTTTTATATAATACATATTTAACAACTCTAAAGTTCTGTTATCTCTTATATTTATTTTCTTGAATATCATAATTATTATCGTTCTTTTATCAAAATAATTTTAGTTTAATAAATTTGTCATCACGTACGTTACGTTAGCAACATAGTACCTACATTTAACTTTACTAAAATAAGATTAAGCTATGCCACTTAGCTTGACTTTACAAATACGAGTTAAAATATTAATAATTAATTTGACTTGTACCGTTTATGTGCAGTTAATAAATGTAACTTGCCGTCTTTCTTTATATTTCTTATTTTTTTTTGATCTTATCTTAATTTTTAGAGGATTTGATTAGAAGTACAGTTTGCGATTGAAAGTTGTTAAGCGAAAATTTATGTTTTATAGAGGACTTTTAATATTGAACCGTTTTATATTTGTTGAAATACTTTTAATATGCAATTTCAATATTCTGCAAATTCAATAAATTTAATTTCAATACACAGAGTAATACTACTTGGATAAGTGCCCACGAAAGAAAAGTGTCTCAGCAATTTGCGAATTATCCAACAGTGTTCTACGAAGACACCCTTTCAGTCAATAATGTTTTACTTAAAACTATGCATTTTAAACTTCGCCGTAATTAGATGTAGTTCCTCTACGACATTATTAAACAAATTTACCTTCGACGTATCCAAATTAACGAGAATATATGCGAGTGTCAATACGTTTCGAATAGTATAGCAATAAAAGCCGTAGGCTAGCGCTAACTCAAATGACGGCAGTTTCTTAAAAGACTGTCTCGGTCAACAATGGCTAGTGCCATATCTACCTCCATTAATTATAATATTATTATTTTCATTATTGTATATTTAATGATCTTATTATTTTTGTATACTAGAAGGTTTAATTGTTAATGTTTTATTTTAAAATGTGTTACTTAATAAATTTATATTAATTTTTTTTATAAAATGTTATAAGTATTTTGTTATGAATTTTGTTCTATAGCATGAAATAGTAATTATTAGATATTTTATTTAGCCAGAAAATAGTTTGATATTTAATGAAAACTGTATGTTTTTTTTTTATAAATTTTGTGATTTTGTTTTAATTAAACCAGAAATTAAATAATTGTTACTTAAAAAACAAAAATTATAATAAATTCTCAAAAATAATTTAAAGGCGTATTTATTTGTACTAACCTTAAGAATATTCCATATGTGTACTTATTTTTCTTTAAAACTTATTTTACTGCATTAAATACCACAACATATAACAACTATTTTACACAAATCTTCTGTTAAGAATTAAGTAAGGACTTACCAGCCCTTGCAGACGTTCAAAAGATTCCTATTTGCTTGTATGATGCTGTCGCAACAGTCTTCGTATAACGTTCCTGTTGCAACGCGAATTCCGTCGTCCACCTCTTCAAAATCGGTACAGCCCTTGCTACGATCTTGATGCCGTTCTAAAAGAATTCCTTTACTTCTGATGCTGTCGCAACAGTCCAGTTCCAGGATTGTTCCCTCAGGATGTAATAGAGCTGGTATAGCGTAGTCATCGCAAATAGCCTCTAGTAGATGTCAAATTCTTCAAAATCCATGCTGAAACCCATTATAAAATTTTGATTGAATAATTGGCGCAAGTCGATCCCACTTCTGATGTTAGATTTAAGGTTCTAGTTATCTATATATCAAATAATAGAATCAATAACCACTATAAAAGTGCTGTAAGCAGGTGAAGGACTTCAAAAGTAAAACAATAAAACGGTTTGACCTATTTTATTTATTAAGTTCTTTATAAGTGTTTCGAACACTTCCTTTATTTTTAAACTACACTCCGTTTATTTTTGAGAATTATTATTTAGTGTAACATATATTTATTATTATAGCCGTTTATTTAGTTTCATCAAATAGTAAACACAGAATTACAGTTATGCCATATATCCTACGTTATGTCTTAAAGCAGATAAACAAAATATATAACTTATATCAATCATATTGCATCAGTTATAAAGCCCAACAGATTAGTACACATGGACCCACATAAAATCAAACAAACATTAATAACCATGTGTACAAACATTCTATGTCAGAACTACACTTACTAGTGTAACAATCAGTACAACCATTTGTATATTACAAAGCATTTCATATATCTGTCCATAATACCAACTAAACATTAATCGTAGAAACAACAAGGGTACAACCTTGGAATAATTGTTAAAGATAATAATTTAATTTATTATCAACAATCATCACACCTTAAAACAAAATAACATTATGCCAAATAAGTATGTAGTTTATTCGGCATAATGACTATACACAGGAACAGCTTAAAACAATATAACACTGTTGATATCTACTTAACTTAGTCCGTAGTTCTGGAATCGACCCTCAATACTCATTTTCTTACGATTACAACCTGTCTTTTATACACATCAAATCACATCTTAAGAATATCTCACGATAGGTGGCAGCACCAGTATACTTTCTAGTTTTATTGAATATTACGATAATTATTGTGCTACAGTTAATCAAGTTCGATGAAACTCTTTTAAAAACACTTGAGGAGTTATTACAAACATTCACCTACCGAAGGTACATAAAACATTTATTAATAAATCGAACATAAACTTTTACCTCAATAAGATAGGAGGATAGCGATACCAACGTTTTGAAATATCAAACAATATTTTATTATTATATTTTATATTATATTTTATTATATTATCATCAATATCTTGGAATCCTTTTGAAAACCATTTATAATATCTTATTAAGACTAATTTCTTTTTAGAAATTAGTAAACATGAAGTTTATATTAAAAAGTACTTTTCTTGATTATTTCAATGAGGAGTCAAGTATACGTCTTTTAATAATTTGAATTCAAGCTCAATGTAGGCAAAGACTCGTAGTAGTAGTATTCTAATAATGTATTTAAGTATAATAATATAATTCCCTGACACATGTAAGTGAATCTAAGCTTTGTGTTTTCAGTATAGTCATATTTCGATTGTTTTTTTAATATTTATGTTTCATATCAACGTTTTCGATTACTATGTAGTAGTTTATGAAATAAATGGATAGGAAAAACCTTAATACAACTCTTGAAAACAGTCTAATCATATTGTTATTGCAAATATTACTTTTAACACAGACATTTTTAGATTAGATTTGCCTAATAGTCATTTCCTCAGTGACTTTGTACGACACTCTTAAGCAAGACTAGAGATAGGACTCTTTAAGTGTGCCGCTACCACACAACACTAATTATAATAATATGATAATAAACTATTTTCTGATATGTATTCCGTTTTTCGCAAATTTAGATCCTAAAAAGAATAACATTATTTGATTGCAACACGCAATCAACTACAAGATTATAAAGTAATCTTTTATATTATGTACTTGCCTATACTATTTGTTTTGATATTATAAAGAGGTATGGTATCTAACTTTATAGTGGAACACTGATTTCTTACTTTATTTCTTACAACAGTCTATAGTTAAGGCTATCATTAACTTTGTGAGAAGTGGAAGCAGTAATCTCTTCATAATAGACTGTACGTGGTAAGGCACTGTGATAATTTCAAAACCACAGATCCTTATCAGAATAATCAAAATCTGTTATTAAATTATAACAGTAAGTTGAAACTGCACCTTTAGATAAATAATTTGTGCTTGAAAATTCAGTGATAGAATTCTTACGTAAGAGACTTGGTTTCCTTATTTGGAATATTTTTATTTATTTTATTTCAACATATTAAGAAGGCAGTATATTTATTTTCTTACGGAACGAAGTCAAAATAATTTTGTTTGCCAATATGATAAACTGATGTTATTAAAAATAGTAATTTCCAAGTTTGCCAAAAAATAAGCTTGCACTGATATTAGTCAGTCTACAATTTATTTATACAATGGTTCAGCACAAAATAAAATTAAAAACAATACAACTCACGAATCTAAAGGATCAATAGAGTTTATATTCGTAAAGCCATACTAAATCAGCAATAGCAATTAAAATTCGTGTGTGGAGCTCGTTCTAATTGGACGATCAAAATGCCTTCGCTACTGTTTTACTGGGAAACTTGAACCTCGTATGATGATGGGACATTAATTACATTGTCCAATTATGATCGGAGGAACTACATTTGATTACTAGTAGTCGTATGTGACAGCTCTAAAGACAAGAAGATGCCAAACTTAATTAAATTCTACGTCTCCGTCTACAAACTAATATCATTTCCGATTCAAGTAACTTGAATTTAATTAATTATAACATCGACTTTCTAACAATAGGCGTGAATGATTATTAGTTGATTATAAATAGTCTAAAACTATTGACAAAAATAATCCTTAAAGAGCTTTTTAATGTTATTGTATGGATTATATGGAGATTAGCCTATGAGAGATAAGTGAGCCGGGACGGTTACAAATTATAGATCTGATTTAAACGTGACGGTGGTTTACTTTATGGCTGCGCTTTTCAAATCTCATTTACCCTTCAAAACTCACATTACAATCATATGACGTAGTAATTATTACAGATGATTAATGATGTTGACTAAATATGTGTCATCATCATATCCTAGCATTATCCCGGTTGCCCTAGCCTAAAGCATAGGGCCCAGGGTTTGCTCACTCGTTTAACCAGATTTGACTGAATATTAGTTATAACATGGAGCGACTGCCGTCAAACCTCTGCAACCCAGAGGGAAACATCATTCTATGGTTAAACCAGTTGTCAGGATATTAGAAGGCATTGGTTTCCTAATAACGACTGCCATAGATGTTCATAACAGTCGGGACTAACGGCTTAACGTGCTGTCCGAGGCACGAAGCAAGCAATAAGCGTTGACTAAAAATGTGTACTGTGTAGTAAATTGAAAGTTTTAGTGAAAAGTTCATTCAAACCGTGGCAATGAAAACACAGCTTTCTTACGTGACTCGTGCTAGAAATACTGCCGTAGTCGTCAGAAACATTGTAAGAAGTCACCACTATCGTCCTAGGAAACTTCTGAAATTAACGACTGATTTATGACGAAAAACTATTCTACACCTCAATTGTGGTAGGTTCCACAACCACGCTGAACCAGCATACATGCTCATGATTGATACGTAAGTTGGTTTATCCTTGTCTAGTACCCATGGTACTAATTCCGTTTATATTGGGGCTCAATAACGCTGTGACACTGGAACACAAATATTTCAAATGTTAAACAAAACCTTTGAAAAATTGCTGCAAATAAAAAAACGCTAAACAAGGATCGAGCCTAGAGTACGAAAAACTAATTTAAGACACCCCTCTGGGGCAAAAATGTTTCATAATTTTTCATTATTATTAGTTCTACGCGACAAAGCTGCGTTCACTTTGATTAATTGACGCGGAAAAACATTTTTCCCTGCCTTTATTGCTAAGTTAAATGCGATCATTTTCGAATTCTTTTCATACAACTGCGACATAATTGGAATTCAGTGAAACTGTGTTCTAATTACAAATAAATGATACATATTAGAGTTTTTTTTTATAAATTAATAATGTAAGCGCTATTACGATAGCAAGCGTTGAACGCCATCGGTCCCAGGTGAAATAGAAAACATATTATTTGGCGTTCAATGAATTAAGCGAGAGTCCCGGGTCTTTCAAGCGGTCTTGAAACGGCATTTCTGCAGGCCGTCATGATTTGGTTATATCATCATATCTTAGCATTGTCCCGGTTGCCCTAGACTTAAGCTTAGGGCTCAGGGTCTGCTCATTGGTTCAACCAGATTTGACTTCATGATTTGGCGCGCTACCTTATTCCCCGGTAAGGGGCGTTCTCCTTTTTTTGGACTGCCTCGACTGCATACTAAAAGAAAATAAAATAAAGTTTCAATTAGCTTTTGTTCTGATTTGTTCTGATTGTCTGCAAAACAAATTCAAAATTTTAGAGCTTTTAGAAAAGCATGCTTAATTATATTATAAGCTTATTATTACGTAATTAAATAAGCCCTCGATAACCAAACGCAGCATTGACTTTTTTTGACCCCATATCGTAGAGAAAGCAATTTGCCCTAGCAGGATGTACCCTATGCAAAAATATTCATAGAATGGAACGTCGCTATGATTGACGCGGTTCACTTCAATATTGGACCTTTTTTGTTATAGGTGACTTGTCTTTGTCCTAAAAAGGGCTGTTGAATAATCCCAACCTTGCGATAAAGGAAGTTTGATTTAGTTGACACTGAGGATTTGTCTTGCTAAGGAAGTAAGCGAGACTTATGCGTTTTTGTGCCAATGAAATATGGGTTTACCGTCATTTATAGGATTTGCCTGCTAGATTCTAGTTTCTGCTACAGGAGATAAGAGACGTTTTCGTGGAAACTACCTACTTCAGACATAAATATACATTCAAGTAATACTATTCGACATTATTAGATAAAATAATCAAATGGAAAATTAGTTCTTAACTTTTACATAACTGCTACAATTTTGTTTTTTGAAAAGCTAATTTAAATTGGTGTCTTTTAGATTTTTGACTGTCCACTAAGTATTTAACTGTTTGCTATGTGTGCTGTCAAATTATACAGAAAATCATAGAAAGTATATCTTATATAATACAAACGTTTTCTTGACTAATATCAAATGATATCAATATGAAAACAAACGCCTGGCGGTAATTTTTTATAAAATACTATAACTGTAATGCTGCAGTAAAAAATGTTGTAATTATATAATGAATATTGCTTATATAAGTGGCCAGTTGCGAAATATTAGGTCGGGGAAAAAGTCTTTTCGCATAACGTAGGTATAAACTTATTATAAAATTTTTTTGACTGTACTATTTGTGTCTGGCTGGTTTTGGTAACATTAAAAAGGTTCCATTATAAAGAAAAGAAAAAAATAAAAAAAAGTTGTTTCCCGCTATTTTTCATTTGTTTTTCTCTCCGTAAAAATGAGTGAATCTAATGAAGAAATTCGATACATTTTAAAATTTTAGTATAAAAAGGCAAAAATGCAACTCAAGCAGTGAAAAAAATTTGTGATGTTTATGGACCTGATGCAGTGTCAGTAAGAGTAGCACAAATTTGGTTCAAACGTTTTCAGTCCGGAAATTTTGATGTTAAAGATGCACCTCGCTCTGGTCGCCCTGTTACGAATAAAATGGACGCCATTTTTGAAAGAGTGGAGCAAGATCGGCATATTAGTAGTTACGATGTAGCTGAAGAACTGGGAATTGACCACAAAACAGTTTTGACCCATTTGAAGAAAGCTGGTTATACAAAAAAGCTCGATATTTGGGTGCCACACGAGCTCACTCAAAGAAACTTAATGAACCGTGTACTCATTTGCGATTCATTATTGAGACGTAATGAAACCGAGCCGTTTTTGAAGAGATTGATAACTGGCGATGAAAAGTGGATCACGTACGACAAGAACGTGCGAAAAAGGTCGTGGTCGAAAGTTGGCCAGGCTTCACAGACTGTGGCCAAACCTGGCCTGACACGAAATAAGGTGATGCTGTGTGTATGGTGGGATTGGAAGGGCATTGTTTATTATGAGCTTTTACCGCCCGGCAAAACCATCGATTCTGATCTTTACTGCCAGCAACTGATGAGATTAAAGGAAGCAGTCGAGAGAAAACGGCCGGAATTGATCAACAGGAAGGGTGTGGTCTTTCATCACGATAACGCTAGACCACACACATCTTTAGCCACTCAGCAAAAATTAAGAGAGTTCGACTGGGAGGTCCTAGTGCATTCACCATATAGCCCTGACCTTGCGCCTTCAGATTTTCACCTGTTTCGGTCTCTGCAGAATTCTTTAGGTTCTGTAAGGTTGACCTCAAGAGAGGACTGCCAAAACTATTTGTCCCGTTTTTTTGATCAGAAGTCCCAAAGTTTCTACAGTAACGGGATAATGTCTCTGCCCACAAAATGGCAGAAAGTTATTCAACAAAACGGTACATATATATTGTAAATAAATGTAAATAAACTTTGAAAAAAATGTCTTGACTTTTCATACAAAAATACGAAAAAACTTTTTCCCCAACCTATTAGAACAGCCTCACCAATGTACCGCATATAAATATCCCCAGAACTAGTTTTTTTACAGTTACTGTTATTTTTTCTATCACACAATATATTTTTTACCGGTATTCATGGACCCGCACATAGCGTGCATAGATTAAACCATTTTTCAATCTAACTATCCATTGTTCTTCAGAATATAAAACAAAAACAAAATGAATCCGACAATATTGTTTTTAATACATTGACTTTGTATGTCATTCTGTTATCCTGCGGGAATACATTGACTGGATGAAAAGTTTTCTAGGAGTTAATCCAGGTCATAGTCTATCTCTCCCCCGACCTTCTTGTTCTCGTCTTGTCGTGGTGGGTAGGCTGAGTACCTCCCGGTAGGGCGGAGTAGCCGCTAGGGAAAAGGTAACACCCAGAGATTGGCGACACTGGGTGCCCTTAGTACCAGGAGGGCCAGCAGTACAGCAGTGCCAGGAGGGTCTGAGGCAGCGGGGGCAGGGGGCCCCTGCTGCACTGGGATGTAGGAGGGGCGCGTACACTGCGCCTCTCTGAGGACCTCCTCCTCCCGGTTTTGGTCCGGGGTCGTTGGCTGCAGGCGGGGTGTCAGACGCTGCAACCCAGGTACTGGCCCCCGCCTTTTACTCAACAAGCGGCGGGCGTCATCGGTAGATTTTTAGTGGGTATTACTGCTGGCAGTGGCGCCTGCCGGTGGTGAGCCCCACACTCCCTTCAGTCCCCCTATAACGCTTAAAACGATTTTAATATACACATAAATAACACCTTGGATATACCAATACTTATAAAGGTTTTTCTAAGGTGAATTTTGCGCGAAGGATATCTTGACAATTCTCATAAGGTCGAAAGTTCGACTCCCACACAAGACAAATATTTGCAGGCATATAAACAAATATGCGTGTATGGGGATCCTACTAAGATCTTAGGATCCCAAGCCAACCTCACCTGCAAGTGGTGCATCTGCCTATCAACGGACGAGGCTCTGGCAATCACAAATGTTCCACATAAACGGCAATAGGCTCGCCACCTATTACGTGGGACCAACATTATAACGTCTTGGCATTTTGTGAAAACTAAAGTTATATATTTACAAAAAGAAATCATTTATGTGTGTTTATTTTTGGTCGTTGGTTAAAGTCGATCTGTTTTTTTTATAATTTTTTTATTTAATTACAAATATCAGCCTAGCTAAAACCATTTTGTCGTAAATTTAATTTACTATCCATTGTATTTAATTAAGGTATATGTAAGAAGTAGTAATATTGTCGTATAAAATATCGTGTAAGATATAAGCAACTATCTTATCATGTCTAGCCGTTCTAAAACCGGAGGTCGTGAGAATTAGATTAATGTATATTTTTAATAAAACAGATTATTACACGAGTTGTTGCTATAAATAACATATTACATCTACATTAAGTAACATTAAAGCGCACGTAGCTCCGCGGTACTCGGTGGTCGGAAACGATCACCGGAGTAAAGCAGAATTTACAGAGATCAGTCCTTGCGTGGGTGACCGTTTGTGTGACATTTGATATCAAGCGCTTCCGTACTTTGGAAGGCACGTACAACCGTTGGTCCCGGTTATCACTAAATGTAGTAGTCGTTAAGCCGTGTTAGAGGCCAAACAGCAACACGCTTCGCAGATCCCCGCGCTGGGTCCGCTTGGTGGAGTCTGACCCAATACCCTCGTACCTTGGTATGTGACAGGAGGCTCGTGCTCAGTAGTGGGACGTTAATGGGCTGAGATGATGAAGTAAAAGTAATATTAGCTAAACTCTTTTTTTATATACATACAACAAAAGAATGTAATGAGCAGGCTCAAAAACTACAGAACAGATTTCGACAACTCTTTCACTATTAGTGAACTAGAGACACACATTCTCCCTTTTCATTCCATTAACTCCTCGACAACACAGACCTAGTAAGAAGACTGAGAAGGACAAAACCTTTTAAGTTAGTTTAGTGCAGTTTCAGTGAAGTGTAATACTGTGACTAATACTAAATACTAAAGTGTATTCGCCTTAATTGAAAAAAATAAGAATAGTGTTATTAGACAAATTCTTACTTTTGAATTATGTAGTAGTTTATGTTAAAAGAAAGTTACTAATTAGTCTTTAGATAGGCTAGATTGTAGTGTATATAAGATACCTCCTTTCAAAAAGGAAAGTATTTTGTGTAGATAAAAACAACCTATATAAGTTAAGCCTATTTCATAAGCGATTGTTATTAATTTTTAAGGATAGTACATATCACAATATCAATGAATAGTATAAAGTTGATAGTACAATTTACTAGTCCAATTACGACTATCTAACATATTAATACTTTTATATTATAACATACAAAAATAAAAGTAACAGCAAATGTACATACAGATACATATTTACACATACATACATAATATCACACGGGAATATTATACGCCCATATTTTGCCAATTACATTGTTGGTCCCACGTAATATGTGGCGATCCTATTGCCGCTTACCGGGAACTTTTATGTTTGCCAGGGCCTCATCCGTTGATCTGTAGGTCCACTTGCAGGTGAGGTTGGCTTGGGGTACTAAAATGTTGGTACAACGCGCGTGTCGCGTTTGTAGCGTGTAAAAATTAAGACGAGCAAAGACTGGGTCAGAAGCCAGTTTTATAATAATCAGATTATTTTACAAGTAGTTGCTATCAATAACACATTACAACTTTATTATGTAAGACCCACATATAGGTACAGGATGTGCTTGTTGTAACTTGTTATTGCACTCAATGAAAACATAGTAAATTGATCTTTTTATATATGATTTTAGTTTTCGTAATCGATTGGTGTTAATTTTCTTTTACAACATATTAAATCAATCTCTTTGATATGTTCTAGTTTACGTAATCGTTTGGTTAGTTTTCTTTTTTGTAAACTTAAGGTTTTTACTTGATATTTGAACGGGTGGTATTTCACCTTTCATCCAAATTAATAATTTGCTATCCAAACCTAACCATATACTGAGCCTGAAAAAACGTATTTTATGCTGAATCAGTATTTTTGATGTGCATGGAGGTATTTTTTGAAGGATTAGCTCATTATATACCCTTTTTTAATTCAATCTACGAGAGTGATGCGTACTATGAAACAATATTATTAAATATATTATATTCAATTATAAATCAAGTTACTTTTTTATTAAATACTAGCATGCACCGAGAGACATAACTGTAACATTTTTATTTTCTCATCTTTCAAATAATGGCTTCGTGCGTTTAACACATTTAGCCGGTGTCAAGTAAAATATAATTAATTCAAAATAAATAAGAATAAGTGGTGATAAAAATGATAAATGAGATGCCTTCCCCCTAAACCCCCTGAGTCCTCAGTAAAGATTGTAAGTACATTTTAATGTTCCCCTTTATTTGCAAAATGAAGTACATCTGAGCTACCAAATCTTAGCTCCTAAAAATGTATGTAATGTAAGGATATATGTAACTAATTCTAAATATAACTGACATGGGGTTAAAAACCACGACGTTCGACCAAATTATTTCCTGAACTTTACTTATATACGCTTTATTAAATGATCCGTAAGTAATGCTTACCCAGCACCAAAACAAAGCCCCGAAAATACGTTTAGATTTTTGTTGAATGCCAAATTAAAAATTCTTAAAGGGAATCGTGGCACAATAAACCCACCCATTGCTGCCCACTCATTTGGAGTAATTTCATTCGCATTTTATTGTGAACACAAAAGTGTGGAAATATTTTTATGATTGCACTTCGCCATCAAAGATTGACAACATTTTATTACTTCTTGAGAAATAAAATAGGTAACTGATATGTTTATTACAGCAAAAAGTTATACTGGACTGATGTTTGAGTACTTATTACTCAAATATACTCAAAAAGATTTTTACAGTTGGTAAATATTGAATGGTCAAATATGTACATAAAATATGCCGTCAGAAAGTTACAGTGAACATTTTCTATAAAATAAATGCAAAAATATTTTTTATTTTACGGTCTCGCGCCAAAATCTAAAATTAAATAAGCTTACAAGTTGTGAGGCAAGTATTACCTGCAGATTATTTTTTCAAATTATATAATTAAAATTATTTAAAAATTCTTTAAGAATTCGATAAAAACGACTTAAGTACTGAGTATCTCAAGCCGTTATGCACTGAACCTGAAAAACATAGTTAAATAATTTTCTTTATGTTCCTCAAACAGTTATTTAACGTTTTCTGAGCTACCGGAATTAATTAACAGTTTTTGTAAAAACATTTTAAAGTCCAAAAATAGATAAATTTATATGGCAACAGACGAATATTTTAAACGAAATAAAACCTTTATTTACTTTAAAAAGGACTTACGCATATGAAAAAGTTAAACCGAATTTCAATATGCCAGTCTACGCACAAATGAATACTGATTTTAAAGCCGCGGCGAGCTTTGATGATGTGACGCACGAGAGCAATAAACAACACGGCTGGATTTTCACAATCGTCAAATTATGTAGATCCTTCGTTAAAGCTCTATATTTGGTTTCTTTGACAAATTAATCCTGGTCTAATTTACGAAACGATTGAAATTAAGATGGGTTCCCGCCGGGCGTTGATTACAGAAAAAAGGGTTATTTTTATTACTGAAATTATGTGAAAATGACAATGCAATAACTAGATAACAATTGTCACATTGGAATAAAGATTAATGGTTGACTGCGTAAATACAGAGTTCTTACAGCGCTGGCCACAACAGCTAATAACCTGTAGTTCTACATACTGTAAGTAATATTTTAATGAACTTGACTTTGCTGAATTTTAGTTGTTCCATGGAGCGACTGCCGTCTGGCGCCCGTCTTACGTCAAACATCTTACTATCATTGTTAACTGTCGCATTAAAATATAACAGGATGTCATGTTTGGAATAATTGTGTGATGACTTCACTACTATACCTTCTGTAATATATCCGAGGCCAAATAAAATAGTTAAAAAGTTATCTTGTGCTACATTTGGCAAGACGCGGCCCAGCACATAGACCGGTCCAATTGCAGTTGTGATGTGCAGCTAAATAAGCGTGAATCTTTTGAAACTCAGCGACATTCGCATAAATATGTGTTTTATAACGTATAAATGTGTACAACCTAGTGCTTCATATGAATTTTGTAATCGCTCTAATTGCAACTGGTATAAATAGCGCTAGAATAGCTTGCACATTTTTGAATAAAGTTTTATTTTTTGTGTTTCTAATTAAATATAAGATATAGGTTACAGTTGCCTATTAAGATGTTTTTAAGACCACTCAAAGAGATGTTTATGAAAATTAATAGCCTAACGACTCTTGACTAATTAATATTCTAAATTTTGATTTATATATTGAAATTCCTACCAAATTTATACAACGCTGTCTCAATCATAGTTAAAAACTAACTAAAATGTTTTTGAGATCATATAATTAACAATTTGCTTGTCTAAACGCAACGTTTGTAATATTATATTATATTATGATAAAAAATATAATCTAATATTATTATGTTTTCGCTTAGGGAAATTTTAAGAAAACTTGCATCCAAATATTTGAAAACATCTTATTCTAAGCATTGTTAAGGTATTTCAGAGTGGCGATAGCCCAGTGGCGAGACCCCTTGCTTTTAAATTCAGAGAGTCTCGGGTTCAAACCCTGGTGGCGCCCTATGACTTTTCGAAGTTATGTGCGTAATTATCGCTTGCTCCGTGCCTCGGAAAGAAATGAAATGAAATGAAATGAAATAATGAATGAAATGAAATAAAATTTTATTTAGACATAAGACACATAAACATAAACAAAAAACAGTATTCAAATCAGTAAACAATTTTTACACAGTTTACATATAGTATGCCTAAAAAGGACTCCACTCAGCATGTGCTGCAGTGGAGGGCCACAACAGCGCTGGTCTTCCGTGGAGACCTTATAACTTACGTGTGCAACAGCCACACAAAAGGCAAAAACTTAACAATAAAACAAAATATTCAAACCACAAAATACAATTAAATGAAAAGTTAAAGTAGTAAAAGTAATAAAAGTAGTGAGTTACATCAGAATCACACTTACTTATGTATATCATATGAAATTTTCTAACTTAAGATTAAATAACATAGAACAAACGCAGTTTGATTTGAGTTGAAAAGATTTTTAATTTTTATTAAAGATAATAGAGAGATCGACAGCATTAAGTAATACGTAAATATTTTTTTAATTTATATTTAAAAGCACCAATAGAAACTGAGTTACGGACGGGTGGAGGTAAATTGTTCCAACATTTCGTGGCGGCGTAACGAAAGCTGCCACGAAAAGCGGCCGTTCTATGTGAAGGACAGGTTAAACGCGTTGCAGATCGAACCAGAGACTGAGAAAACTTGAGCTTTTCAAACAAATAAGGGGGTTGCTTGTTTATAATTATACCAAAGAGAAGAGATGAAAAATGTAAGTTACGTCTAGCAGTCATGTTAAACATGTCGTTTTTGTTAAGAAAAGGCGTAATGTGGGCTCGATGAGGTACATGGAAACAATAACGGACACACGCATTTTGAACACGTTGTAAAATTTTTTGCGTTCGTGATAGCAAACATTTTCCGAAAACGGTATCTACATAATTTAATTTTGAAAGAATAAGTGCTTCACACAGTTTAATGCGAATGTCAACAGACAGATAAGCGCGCATTCTATATAGGACTGATAACCTATAATAACAAGAACGAACAGTTTGAAGAATATGGTTTTCAAATTGAAGCATTCCATCCATTAGGAGGCCAAGATTGCGTGCTTCTGATACCCGTTCTATTTGAGTACCTTGTACGCTGATATGAGGATTTAACGTTGTGATATTATGTATTTGAAATTTTGAACCCAGAACTAAATATTTGGATTTGGAAGGATTTAAAACCAGGCTATTGGCATTACACCAGACAGAAATACGATATAGATCTTGATTAAGTTGATTTGCTCCTTGGGTAGTCGATTTTGGATTACATGAAATATATAATTGAATATCATCAGCATAAAAGTGACACTTACAACTATGAATACTACTTTCCATATCAGCAATGTATAAAATAAAGAGAATAGGACCAAGAATTGAGCCTTGCGGCACACCACTCCTCACTGCTAAAGTACTTGACATAGAACTCAAACCACTGGATTTAGTAATTTCAACTTTTTGAAAACGTTCTGTTAGATAACTATGAAAGATTTTTATTGCTATATCGTTAAAACCATAAAAAGAGCATTTAGCAAGTAAGAGAGGTATATTAATTGTGTCGAATGCCCGGGACAGATCTAACAGAGTTAATATAGTTCCCTCACCCCTATCACGTGCAGCCAACACATCGTCTATGACGTCAAGAAGTGCGGTAGCTGTAGAATGATTTTTCCTAAAACCTGATTGTCGTTTTGGTATAATGTTATTGACTTCTAAGTATTTAGTTAATTGCAAACAAATGGCCTTTTCTAGTATTTTAGACAAATAATTTAAAATGCTAATTGGACGTAATTCTTTATAATCTGTGGGGTGATTAGTTTTAGGTAATGGACGAACAATAGAGGTCTTCCAGACACGAGGAAAAACCCCTGTCGCGATTGAAGTATTTACTATCGTAGTGATAATTTTAAGAGTATGTGGGAGAGTCAATATAATCATATCCTTAGTGATTTTGTCGGTGCCGGATGCATTACTTTTAATTGATTTTATAATATTAAGTACGCTGTATTCATCAAGAGGCTGAATATTAAAAATGTTTGAGTTAAACCTATTACATTCATAGTAAGATGACGTCGAGTTAGCTGTGTTTTCAAATTGAGGAACAGAATTAATAAAATGATTATTTATCTTATCAGGATCCTGTAAATGTGATGGAAGGTCACAGTCTTTATGGTCGAAATTTGCCACATTACGCTTGATATTTTTCCACAGCAATCTGGGTTCACTTAAATGAGAATTAACGCAGTTTTTTAGATAAGCTGATTTTTCACTAAAGAGAGCTTTATTAACAATGGTTTTTAAATCTTTATAATAAGTCTTATGAATGTCTAGTTTAGTTTTCCGACTACGTGTGTAGGCTTCATCCCGAAGTTTCATCATTTTTTTAATAGTGTAGGTTATCCAGGGATATGAGCGCTCTTTGATATAAAACTTTTTAAATGGCGCATGCTTGTCGAATAAATCTATAACTGTATTGGTGAATTTATTTACTATATGATCAACATTATTACTTATCAAACTATTCCAATCTACATTATTCAAGTCACGATTAAAATTATTCATATCTATGTCATTTAATGGTCTATAAGTAATCCACTTAGGTGGGGGTATAAACTTCTTGAAACGGAATGTACTGCTTATGAATGCATGGTGACTAAGATCTGGAATATAGTCCACTTCTACGTGTAACGGCTGAATATTTGAACATAAAAGATCTAACAAAGTTTCACTATGATCTGTAAAATGTGTAGGTAAATTGACATATTGAACCAAATTTGTGCAGGTTATGAAATTGAATAGGTGTTTAGTGCTAGGTTCTCCAGATTGAAGTAAATTGACATTGAAATCTCCCAATAAAATGATATGGTCAAACCCAGATAAAGAAGTTACCGAATCAGAAAGAGCATTTATAAACGTGTCAAGGTCAAGCCAAGGTGGACGGTATGCAGTACCTATTGCAACAGAAAGACCATTTACATTTAGCCTAAGCCACATTTGTTCTATATTTGGAGCCTCAGGGTGGTTAATAAGACGTGCATTGATACCAGTTCGGATATAAAAGCCAACTCCACCGCCGCGCGAGCGAACGCCGGCGGGGCGCGGTTTGTGCCGCAGCCGGTATCCCGGTGGAGACGGCGCGCGCGCTTCTTCGCCCGCACGAAGCCAGGTTTCATTTATTGCTAGGACATCTACAGAATGTCGCAAAACTGCTACAACAAACTCGTCATGTCGCGTACCAAGAGAACCTGGGTTCAACAGACCTACTTTAAAATATTTATTTTTAACAAATTTTATAACAAATGAGTACAGAATTTGGTTAAGTTTACAATTAATTAAACATTTTCGCAAACACGTAACATGGCGCCAGCCGGTTGAAAGGAATAAGTATACAATAAACGTTTTGTTATAATATGAAAATGTATGTAAAACTAAGAAGCCTAGCCGTAGTAATAAAAATTGATTAAAGTAAAACAAATAATTGCAAAACATAATGTAACTCACTAAACAAAAATCTATTTTTATATGAAACAAAATAAAACATTTTAGTAAACTAATAGCAATATAAAACGCAAAATAAAATTTAAAAAGATAAAACAACAAGAACTCGTGAAAGGAAGTCAATTGACAGTAATAAAAATAATTATTCACAAACTGGCTCACTATTAAAAACCCTCTTTAGGTCAGATTCCGTACGAATTTTAAACACTGGTTGACCCTGATCCCGGCGCACAAAAATAAAACCATTTTTTGTCCACACATACCGCCAGTTTAGTCTCTGCTTCTCCTCCCGTGAGCGACGAAAAAGTAGCCGATTGGGACGGGTGAGGCGCTCGTTTACATAGAACCTTCGAGCGGCGCCCGGCAGACCGAGCCCCGCCGTGTCGACGCCGGGCCGCACGCGCGCCGCGCGCAGGAGCTCGTCGCGGTGCGCGCGTCGCACCAGCCGCACCACCAGCGGCCTCGCCGCCGCGCCGCCGCCGCCGCCACCGTCCGCGCCCGGATGCTCCGACGCACCCGCCACACGGCGAGCTCCCACTCTATTGGCACTCACGATATCACTTTCATCAATGGGAACGCCCAGCTTTTTGCCGATTAGTGTCACGATATGTATGGGATTCTCACTTGGTAATTCCGGGATGCCAGATATATCGAGATCGTTAGATAACAGTTCCTGATCCCGATCGTTTAGCTCCGTTTTTAAATTTTCAATTATATCCGGCATATTCTGATTATATATTTCCTTTACGCTCAATTCTATAGCAGTTATTCTATTTTCTATCTCACCTACACGATTGTTAAAGCTCAATATGGAGGAGGCGAGGGTGTCAATTTTTGAGAGAAGTTGTTTCGAAAAAAAGCTTATTTGTTCAGCGATGTACTCTTTAAGAGAGTTAGTAATTTCTGAACATGTTACCTGTGATAGGGTAACGTCGTCAGTGCGTTCTGATGGTAACTGCTGAGACTTACTCCGAATTGTGATATTATCATATGAGTCGATACTATTTCTTGAGGTATCTCCACTCACAGAATGGTCAGCGATAGACTCGGTTGACGTCGCCGTATTGGATTGTGTGATCCTGCTTTGTTTTTTATTTATACAAACTCTGCATATCCATTGACTTTTTTGTTCCTTGTCCATAACGTAATATCGTTTTTCACACCCAACACACTCAAGATGAAAGTTTATATCACAAGAGCTGCACATCAATTGACTTCTAGATTTAATTGTTTGTTTACACTTTCCACAGTTTTTAATCGACGACATTTTGGATAAATCAGCGGTATAGCAGCGAACAGAATAAAAAAAAAAAAAAAAAAAAAAAAAAAAAAGCATGTTAAGCCGTTAGTCCCGGCTGTCATGAACATCTATGGCTGTCGTTATTAGGAATTCAGTGCCTTCTAACAGACTGACAGCTGGTGTAACCATAGAATGATGTTTCCCTCTGGGTTGCAGAGGTCAGACGGCAGTCGTTCCACGTAATAACTGAAATTCAGTCAAATCTGGTTAAACCAGTGAGCAGACCCGGGCCCTAAGCTTCAGTCTTGGGATAATGCTAGGATTAGATGATGAAGTACTATTAAGGTATTTACTGTTAGATACTTTTAAAACTGCGGAACATTTTAAATAGCCTTATTTGTATATGTAAGCACTGTTTTGTACAATACAGTAGCTTAACATCTACAAGATTCGTGCTAAATAAATTAAAATAACAAAAATTCGGGATAAAATGACATGACTTTACAATTATCTTTCATAATAATATGGCTGATGTTTGTTATTTATAGCATATTTAATTTCACTTGGCTTAAATACTTTTATCACATAAATTAAGTACGTCATGCTCACTTAAATGTCTCTGCGGTGGTGGCGTCATGCGTCGAGACGTCAAGATCCACATAATTTTTCCGCCTTCACATTTTAGGGTGAAATGAAACGATGCGCGCTTGTGTAGGAACGAATTAAACTTGAAAATGTTCATCTGTTGACACCAAAAAACCATTTCTAAGGCTTATTAAACACTGTTGCGGGAGTGTTTGAAAAAGCTACCGCGGCCCGGGACATAACAGGTTCGGAAAGTAAAATGAACAGTGGGAGACGGTCGTTTGTT
This sequence comes from Musotima nitidalis, assembly GCA_949126915.1. NCBI lineage: Eukaryota > Metazoa > Arthropoda > Insecta > Lepidoptera > Crambidae > Musotima > Musotima nitidalis. The sequence goes on along the minus strand of OX421426.1, from coordinate 10,190,789 downwards.
AATTTTCCATAAAAAGGCTTATCACATGTATGTAGGAACATACAGAAATTAGTTACGATTTTTCATAGTCTTTTTTAAACTAACCATTAAGAATAAAATATTCTATTATTAATAAGTACAGATGAATAAATATTTTCACGCAATCTTACGTATTAAAGAGCACGCATTTTACGGTTTTAAATCGCTATTTATTAATTTATTTTAAGCCGATGTTTCGAATACTTTACTACTTTATTATTTACTTTGCCATTTGACGACCGATATGGCGTGGAGGTCAGTATACTCCAGAGGTCGTTGGTTCGATTGGGACCAATCTTTGTGTGCATGAACATGAATATTTGTTCTGGTCTGGGTGTTTTCCTATGTATATTAAGTATATAATATTTACAAAAAAAAAGTATTTAAGTATGTTTATCCGTTGTTTAGTATTCATAACACAAGTTCTTAATGATACTTATCATGGAACTAAATAATTGGTGTAATTGTCAGAAAAATATTTATTTATTTATATATATATTTATTCGTAGTCACGGGGATACTGATATGACAGCTGTCTGTATAGATAAAGTTACAAACTTACAAACTACCGTCACTAAAATACCAATCACTACGGGCGTTTGTATTAACACAAAACGAATTGTTACTATCACCGACATCACCGTTCTAATATTACATATAATCTTTATAGAAAACCGCTTGAACTACATTACATTATATATTGAGTGGTTACATAAATTTCAAATTAAACTGAAAGCACGAATAACTTGTATAACTATCGGCAATTACTTATATTATTTATTTATACATTCGCAACATTTCATGTCAAGAAGCTTTGAAACTAGATAATAAAAAAACAAGTGAGGCCTTCTATAGATACCTTTGAATACTTCAATCACTCAATTATGCAATCTTTGAAATAACTAGATGGAATCAAAGAATCTAAGGAACTATAATCGATGTCTAGACGTTATAGACAAGTGTAGGTCAGATCAATATAAGCTCTAACTACAAGTCATTATGGAACATAAATACATCAAAATATATGTAATAGTTAACCTAACCTGACAAGTGGCGGAGGGCCATCTGGAGAGGGAAGACAGGAAACAATTTAATTATGACGATCGATATGGCGTAAAGGTCAGTATACCTGCACTCCGCTCCTGAAGTCGTGAGTTCGATTCCCACACAGTACTAATTTTTTTGTTAAGGGACATGAATGTTATTTTTGATTTGGTTGTTTACTATGTAAGTAGGTTTATTAAGCTGATAAGTATGTACAAAAAAGATTTTTGAGTATATTTATTCGATCTTTGTTAATCATAACACAAGTTCTCCATAATACTTATCTTGAACTAAGAATTTGGTGTGATTGTAAAGTAAAAAATATATTAATTGTTGTTATGTTAAACATGAAGATATTTCTGATCTATGAACGGGTAAAAAACTGTTACTTGAGGATTAACTCATATTTTTTTGAATATGTGACACGTCATAATGACTACATCTGCCTGATGGTAAGCAGTCGATGCAGTACAAAATAAAGAGTTTTAGAGTGCACGACTCCAAATAAGCACGGTACAAAACGCACCATCATCACCAAATGACGGCACGCTAAATTGCCGTTTCACGCCCCGCTTAAAAAATCCGGGATTATAGGAACTAGAAAACTCACGAGCCGGCAGCGAATTCCAGAGCTTAAATTTCTTACTCAGAAACGTCTCACCAAATTTTTTGGTTCGAGAACTGATAGTCTGCTGCAACTTGAAAAAGCTATTTTAACTTAGAACTGTTCTATCCACATACGTAAAAATCAAAATATCAGAGATTTATCGACCTAATTGGAGTTTAAGTACAAGATTCGGACTTCATTAGACCACATTGATTATGAAGAGCCCAAGGCGATTATTGTGAAAAACGACGAGTCGAATCTGTCTGTTTTTAATAGACACCCTTTTTTCTTGAACGTGATTCTTTGATGGTTTCACACTGGTGTTTAGGGATTTGACTCCCATGTCTGACTTCTATTACACGTTTTATACAAATATTTCGTTCAGGAACAAGCGTCATGTCTGCAGTTTTGTTTTATTTTCTAAAATTTGTGATATTTCGAACATTAATGTGTAATAACAGTTGAAAAAAAAAACCATAGACCCTCCGAGAAGTCAGCCACGCACGCTATGGTCGCACACGGACGTAGGAGGAGCGCGTCTACTGCGCCTTGGTGAGGAGATCCTCTCGGTTTTGGCCCGGGGGACGTTGACCGCGAGCCGGGTGGTCTAATGACACCTCTATTATAAATTACATATTATATGCCCATAATCACCACGCTGGGCTGGCGCGTTGGTGGCAGTTCAAATTAGTACGCAGGATGACACTGCTGCCCATCATCCGGTAGAATTTCTCTGCGTCGGCGCTTACGACTCCATGTAATTTTTATTAATCGATTAAAAGTTTCGTTCGTTCTCTCTTCATATGTATTTTGTTTTTATAATGTTTTTTTTATTACCTATATACCTACAAATTAAAAACTTTTTTCCCGGTAAAAAAAATGTCTTATAACAATTTTTCTGTTATGTTGAACATCAGTTCTGAATACAAATTCTGATAGGTATACGATAAATCTAATAACTGATAGCCATGGAAATTGGCATTCGTTTGTAATCGGAAACGCGATGATTACCGCTGTGCAATATACCGCCGGGTACCAACTATAACTGATACGCCTGCCCATCTTCATTACAACCATATTAAAGTAAAAATCTGATAAGTATCGCACTACACTCAACGTCCTAAAACACAATTTTGTCAAATCTAATTTTTCTTACACTTTAGTGCCCTTCAAAACAGAATACATAAAGAAGTTTAATCTCATTTAGCGCACAACTAGTCTTCATAGAGTCATAACATGAAATGAACTACTAAGAAACAACAATTCAAGTTTCATCAAAGCAGGATCTGCAGAGTATGAAGAAAAGAGGCTAATTAAAAATGTTGCATAAGAACGAAATACTCTGAATGGTTCTCTGAATAGATAATAGCGCTGACTGCGTAATAAAATAACTAAAAGGAACAAATTAATGTTTTAATAACATATGGCTGTCAACAGTACAAATATCTTCACCTTTACACACCTATCTTCATTTATAACTAACTGGGTTAGCGGCTTGCACTCGTGAAATGTGTATTCACTAATTGTTCCACGGAAATTTATGACCGGGACAAAAGTTTTGGAAGTGTTCATTAAGGCCCTATTATTGTCTTGACTAGATTTCTTACATAACATTTTATTTTTAGGTTAACCTAATTTGTGAAGCTAAAGTCAGATAAAAAAATATTATGTAAAATTTTGCTCGTAGAAAAACTGTAATGAACTGTAGTACCGGAACAAATGTATTGTGTATGGTCATCAGTCAAGTTAAATAAATAAATAATAATAATATATAAATTAGGAAAATAATAAAGCACATAAATAAAACTGATATGTTTCAGACTATTATTATGTTAATGATATAAAATGAAATATAAGTATAATTCTATATAAACGTAATCCAATGATAAATAATTAATTTAAGATATTTTTATAATTCATTAAACATATACAAAGTTGGAGTAAAATTATTTGAAATAGATACTCATACCGAACAAAACTAATTAAGGAAAATTGGCTCATACACATGTGTCTTGTGTTGCAATCGCCAAATGACTTTATTAGAACTGGTTCAACTTAGTATCTAAAATAGTTTTTGATATCTAATATCACTAACAACTAGCGGGAAAATATCACACATACTACAAATGATAATACGACTCAATTTATTTTAATAATACATACATACTTATTAAAAAGTGTTAAGAGATCCTACCAATATTTTAGAAACCCAAGCCAACCTCACCTGCAAGTGGTGCACCTGCCGATCAACGGACGAGGCTCTAGCGACCTTAAAAGTTCCCGGTAAACAGCAACAGGTTCGCCACCTATTTAACTCTACCCCAACTAACAAGATAATTGGCGAAATGTGGGCGTATGATATGCCTCTGCCTAACCCTTCGGGGAAACAGGCGTGATAATATGTTTGTTAAATTATTGTAGCTGTTCCCGCTGTCCCCAAATAGGATAGGATAAGTAAAAAATTGTTTCTAGCGTAAAGTAATTTTATACTTTATATAATAGAAATAAAAAGCTCTAAATTTTCTTACAAATATATATATGGTCGTGAGATAGAAAACGCCCAGAGAAGTACCACTTATGCAGCGGTGGCATACACTTTGACGCCATAAAGTATTTTGGTAATTTAAATTGCTTTGCGCAATACTGTGATTCAGTACGAAGGACAAATTTCACATCTAATTGGTAAGGTCTTGGTGTGACGAATGCGATGACTTTTTAAAACTTTTCTTAAATTGCACTTACCACTGTAGTAATTTCCCCATAGGATGTAATAAAAACTAAAATTAATAAAACAAACGACTGTCCGGCCTACATTATAAAAAAAGAGGCAAAACTGGCGCCATATTGCCTTTTTCTTCAAAATTAATAGCCTGTTCCATTTGGGATGTTAGAGGAATTCAAATATCTCTACCCCGAATCAGTTTAGGCATTTATGGGCGCATTAGTATTAAATTAAATCGACATTTATTACATTTGAATAAAATATTTCTCATTTCCATATCAATTTGCCTATGATTTGACAGTATTTTAAATCAGCTCTATATTAAAAATATACTTTATTCATTTATAAGTAAAACCAAAGTTTGTAAGTAACCATGCACAAACGTCCTCAATATAAGTAAAAACTTTTCACCCGACCCATATAAAATGGTCCTTCGATATACTTTTTCAATTATATCCAGTCGATGTATCGTACATATGTATAACTAAAATGTATCCTAACTCTAGATATTTGCATATCAATACTGTCTATATAAAATAAATATATGTTAGCCATTTATAAGGAAAAGCAAAGTTCGTAAGTAATAATGCACAAACGTCAACAAAATAAGTAAAAACTTTTTACCCGACCCATATAAAATGGTCCTTCGATTTAACTTTCTCAATACTATCCAGTCGACGTATAGTATAACTAAAATGTATTCCAGTTGGTAACCAATCTAAAGAGTCCATTTAGTAAGTTTCCATTCGACTGAGCGGGTTTGGCTAGTGACCGGGGTACATGATAGACATCGCAGGCGTTCGACGGATGCCAGTGTTTGGCAATATGGGCCCACGTGTGTGACCTGCCAGTAGGCATGTCGTGGAATGGCATCAGTATTCTTTTTTTAAAACGCGACGAGACATTTTAATTAATGTATTTTGGACATATTATTTACACATGCATAGGTGGTATAGCTGGTTTTATATTTTTTTGTTGACATATACCTTTGTTAATAATCTGGGAATTAATAAATGATTTGATTTGATTTTGAGATGGAGAAGTGATAGATTACCCTAGATGCTAACCAAATACTCCAATTGAAACTGCACAACAGAATTTTGACTTCAGATGACATAGAAAGCGACAGCATAAAACCGAGTACAGAGTCGATTACTTCATAATTTTAAACACTGGACGTAAGCAAAAATATCAATAGATATAAGCCATTAAAAAAAGGAGAAAAAGACACTGCATCGTCGTGCAGATATATCATTGTTTATAACAATATAAATATGGCCTTTACCCCAGAACACACTTATTCATCACTTGGTACAAAAAATATTCAGTACTACGGCGGATTCACTAGATGTACTCGGAATTTTTTAATTTAAATATACATGTAAATGGTATGGGTGTACAGGGATCCTACCAAGACCTAAGGAGCCCAAGCCAACCTCACCTGCAAGTGGTGACGAGGCTCTGGCGAACATAACAGTGCCCGGCAAGCGGCAATAGGCGCGCCACCTTTTACGTTGTACCAACTATATAATTGGCAACTATAAAATACAGATTAAGCATTTATCAGAAAGATATTTACAGATCACCATATTACAAAGTCTCCTTTTTAAAACATGACTTCTATCAAAAATTATTTTAAAAAAATAATTCAATTCATAAGCTACCAATTTTAAACAACGTTACTGCACCACCCTTCAATTTGTCATGTGCGAAAGCATATAAACGGGCTGAATCGCCCGTTGCGGCCATACGCACACTATCACCGGCATAGGCTGCGCGGGAGTTCGCGAGTGACGTGCCCATTGACTGAGATGAAGTTGACGGTTAGTTAATGACACATTTGGTGCATCGAAAGTAACACGCGTCACGTAACTACTAGAAAAGAAAGGCATATGCACGACTTGCGTATGATAATTTGATAACACTTAATATTGTGATTAGATTATGTAGACTTTCGTTATAATTTATTTTATTAACTGCTATTTGCATAACGTTTATAACATTTTAGTTTAACAGTAATGCGTTCTGCTTAGTTGAAAGCGAAAGGATACAAAAGAGACTAGCATTTTTTTTTCTTGTTTTGATTATATTGTTAATTAACTTAAGCACAAAAATATTTTATTGAGTGAATGTCATGGCACCCTTTCAGTTAGTAATGTCAGTAGTAGTTATCTCTTAATATGTCATCAATAAATTTTAATATTGTGCCTCTTTTTTTTCGAACATACTTATAACCTAAATATTTTAAACGTATAGGTGACCCTACTGCTGTTAGTGACTGCATGCCAGGCAGCGGATGTGAAGAACTCTAGAAGAAATCAAAAGGCAGATGTTGTCAAGACTGACAAGCGTGAGTTGGAAGAGGGAAACGCTGGCGTGGAAAAGAGAGCACCTGTTCTACCTACAGGTAAGATTAAAAAGTCACAGTATTATTATTTTTAAAGTTAAATATTGACATAGCCAGTGAAATTACGACATTAAAGATTTTGAAAATTAATGTATTTATCTAATTTTTCTGTTTTATCATTTTACAACTTAATCAACATCTAAATGAGCAATAAAATATAAATGTGTTTTGTTTATATCGTTGCTATTTACTAAAGGGAAGGTTCCCTTGTTAGAATTGTATACATATTTTTAAATAAGTATGTATGTAAGAAAATATATAATTATCTTGATCAAATAATAAGAAATAAAAAAATAAATTAAGGTGCCTATGAAGAAATGGCTGTATTAAAATTACCTCGCCGAATAAGCGTTCGAAGTCATTGCTCTTTTGTTAAATAAAAAGTTAATAAAATTTGACTGATATAGCTGTAAAGGCGTTTATCCTTTTTTATTAAGATTAGCTTTGTATGTTAAATATTTAAGTGCTCTGCATAGGCACCGTCTGGATATTTTTTTCGTTTGACCTACTTACAAAAATGTAACTTTGTTTGTTTACCCTGTATATTTAACCTGCATTAAAGCTTTATTTAAAGTTAAATTAATAATTTGTAGGTAGATATGTATAATTCTTATTTCTGCAGATTCATATTATGTCAGAAATAGTCAACAATGTTAAATGATTTCATTCCTTTTTACTTTAAACTATTTAGAAAATTTTTAAAGGCTCTATTAAATAAATAGGAATTTTGTAGTAGTGGTCAAATGGGGCCAGGTCTTAACAAATCAGACCTTTATGCAATTTAAAAGTAATTTTAAATCATGGTAAAAAAGGCTATTCTCAAAAAGCTATGTGTATTTATTTATTCATATTTATGTTTTATAAGACGTGTTTGTTGTTAACCTAGCTCTTACTTTGTATTTTTCTTTTCAATGTTTTATTCGGCACTCGTTGTCCTTCACATGTTAAAATTATTTAATGTACTAAAAAAAAGCTTTTTGAAATTTGTATCTTAACAGAAAGCCCCCTAATACAAGACAGATACAAAACAGGTTGGAAATATATTCTCTGTAATTTTTTTATGTTTTGCCTTCCAAGTAACTCTCGCCAGGATGTAGCTGGAGACTCGTCATTATTACATACATTTTATGTATTTTATATCTCACAATGCGTATTTTTAGTCTTAAACTTGATAGAGCTTTTCCTAGAGGTATATGATACATACTGGTATTTATTTATGAAACTTTTTGTTAATGCGCACACAAAATCACAATAACACAACGAATAATATATTATATGTGACTAATAGTAGCCATTTGAATAAAGATATCTTTCATAACAATGAATTAATGAAAAACATTGTTTTGTTCAAAGCTCCAATATTCAATAAAATATTAAAGTACTCAATTGCTCTTAGGAGCTCTTATGGGTCTTACAGATTGTGATCGTCGATACGCTAAAAAGGGTGTACTTTGTACTAATGTCTTGTCTTATAAAAGCATCTCATAAAAATATAAATAAAATATATCTCATAAGCGAAGTTACATTGTAATTCTAAAATTGTAATTCCTATAAATTATTGCGCTTTGTTATGACTTTTCATAGTCCGTTTGTGACATCCATATAATGGTAACGTGTGATAATTATAAACTATTTTATCACTAAATACTAAAAGTTAAGGCAATGATGGAATGTACCCACCAGCTTGAGAAAACGTACTATAATAAGTGAAGTTCAAAGCCAATTTAAGATTTAAATACGTAGCCGTATTGCACACTTTACGATTCACACAAAATGTGCTAACTATACGATGTCTTAGTCACAGTATTTTTAAAATGTTGTCTATGAATTCACCTCTGCATGCGACCGAAGGTACTCGAAAGGTTGTTCAATAAACCTAAATTTTATTGGGATAAAAATTGTTTTATAAACCTAAATTCATCTCCGTTAAACGTATTTTAGTTAAAATGTGGCGTAGCGTTAACACATTTTTACTATATAAGTAATTGAACTATAATTTTCTTTTCAGCCCTTCCTTCAACTAATTCTGGCATAGAGTACGCGGAATCAAAACAAACAATCTCGGACAAATCTCCCTCACAGGTGAGTTATATTCATATGTTAATCAAAATATAGTTATTTTACGTAGTATAAAAGCTTTATAGGGTATAATAAGAAAAAACGAACTTACGTAACTAATATTTTAAAATTAATATAATCTTTTCGAATCGTTCGTTTCAATCGAAGTTGTAATGCTATCGAAAACTTAGAGATTTTGTCTGAATTTTGTGGACTTCGCACAAGTTTTAATGGATTTTTTTTGCCTGCTAGTTACGATCGCAATATTCTAAGAGATTAATAGTCTAATTATCCTCGTTTGAAACTATTGATTTTTAAAATGCAAACGAAAATTAAGTTGGTAAATTTGGATAGAAATAGCATTCGATTGCTATCAAATTTACAAATGACTTTCTCACGGCACACCCGGTTGACTTATCACGACATTCACGGTACCCGTCAATCTGACTTATCATTATCACTACTAAAATTTACAAATGGAGCCAGATCGTCACGTTCTACCTACTAAGTAACTATAATAGACCCTTCTGATACTAATTTAACCTAATCGAAATAAGCGAATCGTATTGCTAAGTTATAGTCAATAGCAAGAGTCTAAAATTAAATTTTCTCTTCGCTACTTCGTTAAGATGTGCGTTAATTTATGCTTTCTACTTTAATTGCTTCTCTAAGTGTGAGGTAATATCTATAAATTGACCTGATTATAAATATGAAATTTCTTGAAATCGACTTGAGCAACCTATTTTAGGATTTAGATTTATATGTGAACCTATAAAATAAAACACTAGTTGCTCAGTTAATACCTAAACCTATGACGATCAGACCCAATACATGATAAAACGACGAATTATTTTTGATATGTTGCCATTGTCAAATGTAAATGTATATGAAGTAGGGTATAGATTCTGCCCTCTGGAACTATGCCTCTGTATCAATGTTCAGCAGTAGACTCATATGGCAAAAAAATATATGAAAATGATTATTTGTCTAAGAATATCAACACAACTTTCTTGATAGTTTGTCGAAATTTAATATTCAAACCCCTATACCACTGGGATAGTTTGAACGTCTCTGTGTAAGAGTCCTTTTTAAAAGTTTCATTGGTAAAAGATTCTATTTGCTTTGCAGAGCAATAGCACGTTTTCTTTGTCAACTTTGCAGCATCGTATTCTTTAAATCTGCATCATTCATTCGGAAGTTAATAAATCCATACTTATGTTATGAAAGTTAAGCTTTCGTTCAAAGAATAATTTGGCATCATTTTAAAACTTCACTTAGTTTATACCTTAAACTAAAATTCATAATTTCGTCTTTCTCTCTGGTCGAAAAAAGATTAAATTTTAGGGAACTAGCAAATAATTTCTCTAAGAAAATGTCTGATTTATAAATTTATTCCTAACTGGTATTTAAGTTCAAGGATATTTTAACCCATTTAATACTACCAAAATAATACCTGGTCCTGTTACCGAAGCATTATATTCAATAAGAATAATTATTATATATTAATCTAGCTTTTTTAGGCTGCCGCTTTAGAGATTGAGTTTCAAAGTAAATAAACTTAAATATACCAAAATCAAATATATTCCGGTAAAATATGTTGAAATTCCACCCTAAGAATTAGATCACCTCTTTACATTGAAGCTTAAAGTTTAAAATTATGGTAAAATATGTTTTTTAACCAATTTGTGACATTATAAATCAATCTGAAGTACGCGGTAGATTTTCATCATTCTAAAGCGGCTTTGTTAAAAGACGATTGCAAACAAACCGACGTTTAATATTAACAGATGTCGTAATCCATAGGCATATCAATAGTTTGATAAGTCGTGTAAGCGATGCCATATGTCTTGCTATAGTTGTAATTACAGATTGGAATTTTAATAATACCGTAGAAAAGTTCGTGCTTTCGTAATCAGCACTTAATTTCCACTTTACAAACAACTCAACAAAGAATAGATCTTTTTCATCTCGTTCTTAAAAAGTGGGGTGCGTATTCGAGGGAGGCCTCAGAAATGACATCACATGGAACAATGCATCAACAGGAGTGACGGCTCACCTCAAAACGGGAGACTTACGAGGGAACTTTGACGGCAAAGAAATTTAATATAAAAGTTGTTTGGCCGCTCCGGAACGGCCGATGAATTTCTGTAGCGGGAATTTTTCATTGTAGCTCCCATTCGTGAGCATCAGTGTAATTTGCCTTAAATTCTACGTAATGTTAAAGTCCAACTTGCTATGGTAACGAATAGAAAACTGCAAATGTTTTTGCATAACTTTTGTGTGTTTGTTACATTTTGAATGCAGGTTTTTCCTAACAAACACACATTTTTGAAGTAGTAGTACTCCAGACAGTATATTGCTAGTTTTAAAACATGTGGCTAAGAATGTCCGCGACACAACGCAATGTGAACGGCCAAGCAAAGTTGTATCCGCTCACAAAAAGCGCATTGCAAACTCAACACACAACTATTCATGCTCAGGAAATTGCTACCCATTGTTACGATATAATCGGTTACTTCGTGTGAAGTAGGACATTTTAACTATGGCAATATTCCTATTAGGAAAAAAAACATATTTAATAAAAACAAAAATGTAAAGGATAGAAGTTAGTTTTAACTGGTGCTACTTACCGTTTTAAAACCTTGGTAAAAATAACTTGGAAAAAAATTGGTATATTTACAAAATTATTTTTATCACTTTTGTACTGGTGTTTAGTCAAGTAATAAATGAATATTATGTGTTATAAAAATGTACTAAAAAGATGAATTTTATTTTATGTAAAAAAAAGTTACATATAAAAAGCTATACAATACAACGCACTGTTTTAAAATGAACCCCATAATAAAATGTAATTTTTATACGTAATAATTAATCCTTTCAGATTCAGGTTGGTAAAAATTACAACGATTCATTTTTCACACATCTCCCGCACAAATCATTATAACTGCCTTATAAAGTTCACTGCTGAACAGTAGCTTCCTCAATAGATTATATATTATTGCCGAGGGGGCACTACTCTAGGCCGATACCAACGGTCTCACAAATGAACAATATATTTTTGGGGGTAATGTTTCCCCATTTCTGAAAGTGGCCTGAACCTATCTATATTGCTGATATCTATTGTGTCTTTAAAAGATTTTATTGAAATAGGCGACGGTTTAGGTGTAAAGGCGTAATTAACCCACTTTCGCAATCATGTTGTTAGTAATACCTCGGGGTCAACAAATCTTCTTATTTAATTAATGATCAAAATTGGATAGGTTTCACTATTCACTGTTTAAATAAACTCTGTGATTAATTAAAAAGCCTTTATTAATTTTAACTTTTCTGGATCCGGATGTGTTCTTCCAAATTCCGAGATGGCGATTAATTACGAAATCCTTTTAGCTGCTTGAAGGAAAAACAGTGCAACCAACATTTTAGATTTTCTCCAAACAATATGTTTAGTGAATTTATTTTGGAGGCATATCTATAAAAATGAGAATTATTTATCAGTTATTAGGTAACGCTAATTTTATTTTATTCCTAATGCTTAGTTTTATTTTATATTTCATTAGCAAACCGAGGACCATAGTGGCCTGATTTTATTCTGATGGACATAGTACTTATACATATTTTCTCTTAGGATTTCTTTTGAAGCGTTTAACAACTTTATGATTTAATGGTTATATAACTATAGTCAATATCTACTGATTTCCCAAAGCGAAAAAGTATATCAGATTTTGTTACATTTCATATTTTATTATTATTTTAGAGTTTGACATACAAACGTATTAGGAATCGTTAGTGTGTTAGTTTATCAAACTGTAGATTACCTCGGATTATCAACTACATCTGTAAAGTCAGTAAGCAATATATGTGATAGACAAAATATATAATACTAGTAATATAATTTTAAGTCTAGGGCAACCGGGATAATCTTAGGATATGATATGATAGTAATATAATTTTCCATTTGATTAAAAAAATTATATTATGAGCTACAAAAAATACCTCTAACTTAATTTTAAATGCTAGTTGCTTTGTTTCAGTGAGAGGCAGTGATTATTCTATTGTGCTGATTGTGATTGCGAACCCCAGCGAGTATTAAGAGCCCAGTATGATGGATTGTATGATTATAGCTCACTCTTTCTTCTCCTGTCAACGGGAGATTAGGCCTTCGCAATCCCGCTACTGAGGACAATATTAGGGTTTACTGAGAACTAATAATTGGACTACTTGTTAAGTTGTCAATCAAATTTCGCTTTATCAGTTCCTGGTAATTAAAAAGTCAAAAAAGGCAATTGTACCTATATATAGGATAATAAACAGCAATACAATGAAATATTCATTTTCAAAGTAATAGCTTAAATAAATTACATATTAATGAGTTGAAGTAAATAATAGTGAAACCTTATTCATGTATTAGTTAAACAATTGTTAAAATAATAATATAAATAAAATAAATGAGTAATAAGTAGTAGAAACTTCGCGCAAATGCTTACCTAAAAAAGAATATTGAAATGTAATTTAAGAATTTTTAATCATTGGTCTTCTTGGCGGGAGAGTGAAGCGTAATGTCTGCAGTTTTGTTTTATTTTCTAAAATTTGATTGATAATTCGAACATTAATGTGTAATAACGGTGGACTATTAACCGTTAAGTGTTTGTGAACGTACATGAATGTTGGCAATTGAAACAAAACAGTGCAACACCACTTTTAAAATTCTCTCAAGAAGTCCATGTGAGATCTCAGTATAGCCCCACATCTTTACTGAGGACTCAAGGGGTTTGGGGGAGGGCATCTAATTTACCATTTATCATCATTATCACCACTCATTCTCATTTACTATGATTTATATATCATTAATACATCTCTTACATGACACTGGCTTAATGTGCTTAACGCACGAAGCCATTATTTAAAACAAAAACAAAAATTTATATATATAATTTTCTAGCGTCAAACGAAACTTTTTAACCATTCCAATAAACCCAGAAAAGACTAAATTTCCCGTATAATAGGAGCAAGCAGCTTCGGAATTTTAACTCCGAATTGAAACAATTAAAATGTAATTGTCAGTAATATTAATTGGTTTGTTACGGTAAGAGACAGAGTAAGAATTAAGAGTATTATTGAGTCATACTTGAATAAGCTATGCTAACTATAAATGATTATGCCCTGTTCCCTTATGATCAAAAATCGGATAGGTAAACCAACCACCGCTACATATTATTCGATAAGTTAGGCTTTTGAATATTTAACGTGGTACTTGTCAGTGCCTCTGAACGAATAAGTCAGACAGCTGTTACTTCGAAAAGCTTCAGTTTAGATGATAAATTAGGTCGAAGATTGAAAAGGGTTGAACTCGTAATGCTTGTCATCAACATAAATTGTTTCGAGTACCTAACTTTTTGACATATTTTTATGATACCTATTTTGGAACTAAATAATTAATGTAAGACAATTTATGCTATATTTATTATTTATGATTAACGATAGTCCGCAAATGTCAGCTGTCCATCGAAGCTTGCGATTAAGTGGGGGTCAGTTAATTAATCTTAAAATAATTCACATAAAGTGCATTTTTTGAGAAAGTGCGTTTTTAGGGATGTATAGGGATCCTATCAAGACCTAAGGAGCCTAAGCCAACCTCACCTGCAAGTGGTGCAACTGCTGGTCAGCGGATGAGGCGCTGACGAACATAACAATGCCCGGCAATCAGCAATAGGCTCGCCACCTATTACGTGGGACCAACATTATAGTTGGCGAAGTGTAGGCGTGTAATAGCCTCTGCCTACCCCTTCGGGGAAACAGACGTGAATGTATGTATGTATGTAAAGTTCATTTAGTTCATTATTATGAAGCGAAAAATTAATTCAAAATTAATAACAAATTTAGATTAAAGGTAAACTGTGAGCGCGATATCGCTTTCCGATAAGCAGTTGCAACTACTATCTTAGACAGTGGAAACGGCTTTGAATGCGTTAAAGAAAACATACGAGAAGTTTAGTGAATGATTGAAAGTGACGAGCAACGAGGTTCTTGCAGCTGATTGCTGAAAGACAAATGCACTGTCATTTTGAATTCGACCATTTACAAATTTCCGTTTTGATTCACCGCCGATGACGGTTGCGTTACCGTCGAAACTGTGTAATTACGTGGAATTAAGATCCACACCATTTTCATACGAAGTATTAACTCAAGAGTACATATCTCAATAATTTGCATGACGACAGTTTTCATCATAAAATCTATGTATATGTACTATCTAATCCGATACAACGATACACATATACTTTCTTTATCATACATACCCCCTCAAAAATTCGACCGACTATTAACTTCCGATATTAGTGAGAAGGTTCAAAAGGATATCATGATGTCGTATCTTTGCAAGAGACCTTATTAAGGAAAAAATACTTTTGAACAAATGATACTTCAAGACAATAAGCTTTAAACCATTTAATTTAATGTGATTTTAATCGAAAGTGAACTCAATGTGCGGTACTAAAGAAACATTACCTATATTATTCTGTCTTTAACCTTTGCTCTGTTGGATAATGCCATGTTGCAGTTTTATGTAGTTCAAAGCAAATGCTATAAGGGTAATTTACTAACAATTACACTATGAACTGTGCTATACGATTATTGACTGTGGATCAATTGCACAAGATTCAGATTCAGCAATAGACTACGAATGGCTAAAGTGGTGATAATATTCATAGTGTCATCATACTATGAAGTATCGTTTAAACTTATCTATTAAAAAAAGTGCATACAAATAAACACAATACATGAAAAAATGACTAAATTCAGAACTCCAGTAATACCGGCCTAGAATAGCGCCTCTCATCTCAGGGAGTCGTGAGAGTCGATGACGAGAAATCCAACCGGATGATGGACCGCAGCGTTGAAAACAAAGGATCATTACATATAAATAGAATAACAATTAAGGTAAAAAGGTAAAACTCAGATTTCTAAACAACTTCTATCGAAAGTAACGTTATAAAGGCTAATGATATTTTAACGTATTTTCTGAAGCAGAAGTAAAGGATTAAATATGTTAAGTACTCATTTGAAATAAATCATCCACGTGTAAAACCAAAGGGATCTAAGTACATTTACCTTCTGCTCCTAAAATGAGATTAACTGAAAACGCTGCCCCCGCCGTAATAAATGTATATTAGACGTCACGAACAAAAAAGTACTACAAGTAAGTTTCCCTTTGATAAAAGGTTATGGCTATAAAATTATGTATTAACAAAAATTAATTAGCTCCAACTGAGTAACGAACTCACTGACCCTACATTTATTAAGCCTTGAAACTTTTACCCAAACAAGCTTAAAAAATATGTTCTTTTCATTTTTTTTTGGCTATTTCTCTTTAATTAGCAACTAAGTTATAACGCACAGAATCACATAGCAATTGCAACAAGAACCGACGAGGTTATAGCCCGTGAAATCAATAAATAGTTGTATTACTGTTTTAATTCACCACTTACGTATCTTTACGAACGATTAATGTTGAAGGACTGTATGTCATACTTCACTGGCATAACACTTAGACTATTTGTAAACAATAGAAGTATTCATTCTTAAAAAACCTGCTACAGCCCTTTTAAGCGGGGCGTGAAACGGCATTTAAGCAGGTCATTATGGAGCG
Organism: Musotima nitidalis; assembly: GCA_949126915.1. NCBI lineage: Eukaryota > Metazoa > Arthropoda > Insecta > Lepidoptera > Crambidae > Musotima > Musotima nitidalis. The sequence continues at coordinate 10,174,288 of OX421426.1, read as the reverse complement.
CTCTATTTTTTATATTGCATCAACTTCTCACCATTTGAAAGGATGTGGTCTTATCAAATTTTCAGAATATAATTATTGCTACAGCGGGTATAAATTTGGACTAATCTTTTATAAATTAAATATTCCTCGTTGGTAGACGCATCGTTCGAGATCAGCTGAGCCCATTTGGCAATTTTTATATTTTAGATTGTTCGGAATACCTAGTCCGAATCAAGTTTTAATGGAAAGAGAAATTGGAAAAGTTTTCTGGTAAATGTTCAAATTCGGTATAACTGAAAGGAATTCTTCAACGGGATTTTGAAATTGGGAACATACATAATAATTAAATTATGAGTGTAATTAATGCTTATTTAAAAGTATCTGAACGACGTGGGAAACATACATACATACATTACATTATGTAACTACCCAATGTAGCATGCAATAAAGAATTGAATTGAATTGAAACAATTGTTCAGTGGACAGCTTCTGGCTAAGATGACGAATGTGTCTGAATGGATTTGATCCATGGAATTATGGTCAACATAGTTTCTTGCCAGTTCTTCTTACAGATCGGTGGCTCGGAACTGGCACTTAGATTCATTAGATTACATTTAAATATTTTTGTTTTTTAACTGTTTTGTTGCATGTAAGTGAATTTTGAGCTTCGTAATTTCAATGTTATCATATTTCGATTGTTTTCATATGTAATTTTGACATTTTTTAGTACTATGTAATAGTTTATGAAATGAAAATATTTGAAGGTTGAAGTGACATTTTGACAGGACAATACTAGATGAGCTGTATATAAAAAGCTTAAAATCTGAAAGCAATCAAAGGCTTTTTTAATATGAGGCATATTTATAGTTTACCCACTCCTAAACCTAAGGATTAATAAAATATAGGTATCATAAAATGAAATACACAAAAACCACAATGTATATAAGTAAATTTCGAATACGGAACTTAAAGGAATAAAAACACTTAAAGTATAAATCTGTCCTTGATGTAATTTCATGTACTAGATAAAGTGCCTACGTTACTCAGTCCTTATCTAAGAAGAAGTTATGAGTAATATGCATGCTAATATTGCACGTACGAGACACGAACGAAAAACTCAACTGAAATATGTCCATTATTTTAAAACGCCTGTCTAAAAAGAAAGTGAATGTTTTGACAAGTCTATGTATTTTATTGGATATAATTTCATATATTCCATGATAGTTGATAAAAGCCAATTACATAGGTACATCATCTATGTCATATGTAAAGTCATAATAAAAATTATAGCAGTGTGCGGTTTAATAGCATTATTCGCCTTCTACCGATTTGTAACAAAACTACCACCTATTGTAAATTGAAATTTAATTTAATAGGCTGAGAAGTCTTTTGTTAATCGAATCATTGTATATTTAAATATTTGCAATAACAGTAAATAAATTAAAAGGTTATGATTTGAAATGTATATGATTTGCGTTTCCCATATCCCATTTCCCATAGAGTCCCATCTCAATATAATAACTGAAATTCCCTCAACTTGGTTCAATAATAAACTTTAATATTTTGCCATATATTTTAAATTTTTCCCAGCAAACTCAAATAATATTACGTTGGCATATTACGCCACGTATGACAGAATTGTGTTAGTCGGTGCAATCTGCCGAGCATGCTCCGAGATGGTGCGGTTTTCATTTGGGACCTTATGAGGCACGATGTCTGTGGTACAGATGCTTATTTACTTTCTTATTGTTTACATTCGTACGTAGAAACTCGTAATTTTGAGATAGGCATTTAAACTTTTATCATACGTTTTGGGAAAGGTGTTTGGAGAAATTGTTATTACTTTTAGAATGGAGCATCAAACTTTTTATTTTATATACTCATCATTTATAGTATTTAATCCAAAAAACATTTTTTCTACTTAAAGGTAGGAGGCATGTTTTTAAAAACTTATGAAGTCTACATAATTAAAACTGACAAGGTGATGAACGATCTACACAAAATATAGCCTTATTTTATGTATATCATACATAAATTTTAGCTTGGAGAACAAATTTAAACAGGTTTGGCTTGTATGAAAGTAGTATCGGTATATAGTGTACGCTGCATATTAGTATGTTTAAACTTCTATGATTTGGATTGTATGATTAAAAACATTACGAATATTAACACGTTAAACGCCAGCGGTCCCAGACACAATAGAAAATCTATTGTATGTCGTTCCTTGGCGTTTAAAGACCTAATGAAAATATAGAAATAGTAGTGCAGTTTGAATCAATAGTGGGACGTAAATGCGCTGAGATGATGTTGATGTTCTACCATAATCGGAACCAAAAGCCGTATCTATACAGTAAAATTTCGTATGCACTCGTAAAGCGCATATAGTAACCAAGTATAGTAGCCAAGAGACAGAAAATAATGCAAATTGAAATCTTTCAAATATCACTCGTAATAATACAACTTTAAAGTTTGATTTATATGATATATGTAATGTGGTTTTTAAGTGTCTTTAATGTCAGAATTGTCTTATTGGCCGTACTTAATGTTTACATTCTATCATTAGGAAACAGCCATACTTTTTACTAGCTTAATCAGTATTAGCTTGAAAATCTTAGAATGACTATTTGAGTAAGAAATATATTTATCTAATACTTACATACTTAAAAATCATCTAAATATGTATGTTAAAAATATACATGCCCCAGGATAATTGAATAAAATCGAACCACTGAAATCAGCAATCTCATACTTACAAATAATGATATTGTTCAACAAGACACACCTTACCTTTTACTAGAACAAGCAATATTGGCAAGGCAGTTATGTTTATTTGCGCTCTGCCCACTCGCAAGATCGCAAAACAGCCACACATGCTCTTGCGCAACATGTAAGTAGGATGTGATTCAATAAAACCTGTTCAAGGGATCGCAACAACCAGTCGCCATAACAGATGAAAGTTTAACGAGACACAGCCCACTTTTAATTAACTTATCAGATCAATTGTAAGTGTGAATCATCGGGTATTATGTAATTCAAGTTTAAACCAGTTCCGGTGATCCTCTCACTTTACTTCGCTAGTTTATTTGTCTTTTTATGACTTTTGGAAGTGGACTACTTTATCTATAAGACTGTATGTACTAACGACATATTGCTTAATCGAAGGAAGTTCTGTATTGAGTGTGCTGTTGTTAAGATCACTCATATTACAAGACCAAGACCAGTATTTTTTCTCATTATTATCATTACATAAAAGTAATATCAATTTAGCACTTTGTCAGATGCATTTACGAAACGGCTGCTGACCTTCACAAACGTGATATAAGTAGATTTTTATTGATTCTTATCAATTCAGGCAAATCTTTACTGTTGAAAGCGTCCTAATGATCATTATAGCTAAATACGCTCGTAAAGCCTCGTGACCTTTGACGATTATCCTTCGTTACTTCAAAGGATTATCGATATCAACTTCGTTACTCCGATCCCTTGTTAAACGTTCATGCACTTTATGCCTATAACTTAATTTTATTAATTTCATTATTATTTATTTATTTTCCCCTTTCAATTAAAAAAACCAGCATTTGTCGCCTCTTGATCTTTACTGGCTGTTGGTAATTTCTACTTTAGACTTCATGTACAGCTAATTATACAACATACACACTATAAAATCCTTTTAGTGTGTATGTTGTATACCAATATTCTATAATATGCCCTCCTCCATTAATTATAACCTCCATAGGTTAATGTGACTTTGTTTTCCTTTCCGTTAAGTTTTTAAGTCTAAACCACTTAATAAATTTAGGTTAAATTTAGGACTCAGAGTACTCGCTCTTTAGCAAATTTTGCAATGTTTTTTTTTGCTTTGGTTTTCTCGCGGAAAGTCTCTAGCTTATAATATTAGCAAAATAATATTAAATCCTTTATGAGTGTATGGGAATCCTTCCAAGACCTCAGGTTGGTTAGGACTTAGGAGCCTAAGCCGACCTCACCTGCAAGTAGTGCCGATCAATGAACGTGGCTCTGGCAAACAAAAAAGATCCCGATAAGCGGCAAGAGGCTCTAGGCCTATTACGTGGGGACCACAAATATAGTTGACGAAATGCGGGCGTATAATATGCCTCTGCCTACCCCTTTAGGAAACAGGCGTGATTTCTATTATTATGTTTACTATAATTTTTATCACATTTTGTTTACATTTTTAAACACAGAACACTTAAACCTCTTTTAAAAAAAGAAAACTAAAACTGGAGATAACAGAACCGAGTTCATTCAAACGTTTATCACTGCCCGCCCGCGAACAATAGATAATGGCCACGGTAAAATTAAAATGCAGCTCGAACCATTTAAGAAATACCCTCAAGAATACTAAATATAAGAGCGTGAAGTCTTCTGTCGCCGACAGTGACATTTTCAACGAAACAATAAAGAAAAGGCGAGGCGTTTTCAAAAGAGCACTGCATTGTGCAACGTGGCCTAATGAGTGAACGTGAATCTTGAAACAGCATTTCTTGGCAAAAGGAAAATTTTATTTATTTCGCGATGGGCCTAAGGGGTTATAAATAAACACTGAAAAGGCGGTAGGGAAAGCGATTTAAAATTATTGTTCTATTTATCTTTTGTTCTTAAGATTTTTTTTTTTTTGAGGAGAAGATTTTAATATTCAAGATATCGTTGTGATCATCATGGGCATCTCTAACAGCAGATTGTCAAAAAATATATTTATAATCCGTCGCTAAAGAGATAAAAGAGGAGAGGGTCAACGACGGATCGTTCCTAATAACCTTTATTTTCTACTGACTCCTTACAATGGAAATCAATTCAGAATAATCTACAGTTGAAGGTAATGTCAGTCTCTTTATTTCATAATTATTTACAAGAATTTTGACTATCTGCTTAGATTTTCATGCGGTTCTCACTTGTAGATTACGATATATCTGAAACAAACATTTCATATAGACAAGCAAAAAAAGTCAGGTAGGTGTCCCTAGTTAATAAATAATTTCTTGTTATTCCTCACAGAGGCTATATTAGGTTTATGTAAACAAATCAGTATCTGCTTGCAATGCTACTGTTTTTTCTTTGTATCCAGGATTAAACACGGTTCAGTTGTTTAATACGTCATTGTTGCCAGAGCTGACTTTTCGCTTGACGGCGAAAGTCCCGTAATTTAATTGTGAATAAAATGTACATAGCAGCGCAGTTGGGCTTACGGATTAAAAATTTAAAATCCTTGCGACTCGCACGGACCTAACTAAAACATTCATTAACGAGACCAAATAACAGTTCCACAGATTGCTTTTGTGTTTGCCATTCTAGAGTCATTTAATTAAAAAAATCTAACCTCGTTTTGGGGGTTTTAAGCGGGCAGTGAAGCGGCATTCAATTTGGTCATTGTCGAGGTCGTATTTGTTCTAATCTAATGCACACTTTCGTCGTGATATGGACCGCTCTTACTTTGTAGATTGCATCGTTTACTTATAGAAATAGGGTACATCTTTTAGGAGACTCTTTCCAAGATAACAGGACTTTCCCTTTGCAGATTAATATTCAACAATAACCTAATTTTTGCAGTCTGTGTACAAGAGCGGGAGAACGAACAAGACGAGTTTTTTTGCCCAATTATTTTCTGCTTAAGCCGCATAAACCGCCGGTTTTCACTTTTGATTATGATTTGACTAGTTAATATTAGGTCGGGGAAAAAGTCTTTTCGCATAACGTAGGTATAAACTTATTATAATTTTTTTTTGACTGTACTATTTGTGTCTGGCTGGTTTTGGTAACATTAAAAAGGTTCCATTATAAAGAAAAGAAAAAAATAAAAAAAAGTTGTTTCCCGCTATTTTTCATTTGTTTTTCTCTCCGTAAAAATGAGTGAATCTAATGAAGAAATTCGATACATTTTAAAATTTTATTATAAAAAAGGCAAAAATGCAACTCAAGCAGTGAAAACAATTTTTGTGATGTTTATGGACCTGATGCAGTGTCAGTAAGAGTAGCACAAATTTGGTTCAAACGTTTTCAGTCCGGAAATTTTGATGTTAAAGATGCACCTCGCTCTGGTCGCCCTGTTACGAATAAAATGGACGCCATTTTTGAAAGAGTGGAGCAAGATCGGCATATTAGTAGTTACGATGTAGCTGAAGAACTGGGAATTGACCACAAAACAGTTTTGACCCATTTGAAGAAAGCTGGTTATACAAAAAAAGCTCGATATTTGGGTGCCACACGAGCTCACTCAAAGAAACTTAATGAACCGTGTACTCATTTGCGATTCATTATTGAGACGTAATGAAACCGAGCCGTTTTTGAAGAGATTGATAACTGGCGATGAAAAGTGGATCACGTACGACAAGAACGTGCGAAAAAGGTCGTGGTCGAAAGTTGGCCAGGCTTCACAGACTGTGGCCAAACCTGGCCTAACACGAAATAAGGTGATGCTGTGTGTATGGTGGGATTGGAAGGGCATTGTTTATTATGAGCTTTTACCGCCCGGCAAAACCATCGATTCTGATCTTTACTGCCAGCAACTGATGAGATTAAAGGAAGCAGTCGAGAGAAAACGGCCGGAATTGATCAACAGGAAGGGTGTGGTCTTTCATCACGATAACGCTAGACCACACACATCTTTAGCCACTCAGCAAAAATTAAGAGAGTTCGACTGGGAGGTCCTAGTGCATCCACCATATAGCCCTGATCTTGCGCCTTCAGATTTTCACCTGTTTCGGTCTCTGCAGAATTCTTTAGGTTCTGTAAGGTTGACCTCAAGAGAGGACTGCCAAAACTATTTGTCCCGTTTTTTTGATCAGAAGTCCCAAAGTTTCTACAGTAACGGGATAATGTCTCTGCCCACAAAATGGCAGAAAGTTATTCAACAAAACGGTATATATATATTGTAAATAAATGTAAATAAACTTTGAAAAAAATGTCTTGACTTTTCATACAAAAATACGAAAAGACTTTTTCCCCAACCTATTATAATAATGAGTAATACTTGTTAAATCATCATTATATATAGATAGCATTATAGAGAGCAGACCTTCCTTTTTCCATACGATAATATACTTACTCTCAAATAGGGGCTATAATATATTAAAATATATGCATATATATAATTTCTAACAATTACACCAATTATTTAGTTTTAAAATCATTAGAACTTGTGTTATGGATTATAAATAACGGATAAACACATAATAGGTTGGGGAAAAAGTCTTTTCGTATTTTTGTATGAAAAGTCAAGACATTTTTTTCAAAGTTTATTTACATTTATTTACAATATATATGTACCGTTTTGTTGAATAACTTTCTGCCATTTTGTGGGCAGAGACATTATCCCGTTACTGTAGAAACTTTGGGACTTCTGATCAAAAAAACGGGACAAATAGTTTTGGCAGTCCTCTCTTGAGGTCAACCTTACAGAACCTAAAGAATTCTGCAGAGACCGAAACAGGTGAAAATCTGAAGGCGCAAGGACAGGGCTATATGGTGGATGCACTAGGACCTCCCAGTCGAACTCTCTTAATTTTTGCTGAGTGGCTAAAGATGTGTGTGGTCTAGCGTTATCGTGATGAAAGACCACACCCTTCCTGTTGATCAATTCCGGCCGTTTTCTCTCGACTGCTTCCTTTAATCTCATCAGTTGCTGGCAGTAAAGATCAGAATCGATGGTTTTGCCGGGCGGTAAAAGCTCATAATAAACAATGCCCTTCCAATCCCACCATACACACAGCATCACCTTATTTCGTGTTAGGCCAGGTTTGGCCACAGTCTGTGAAGCCTGGCCAACTTTCGACCACGACCTTTTTCGCACGTTCTTGTCGTACGTGATCCACTTTTCATCGCCAGTTATCAATCTCTTCAAAAACGGCTCGGTTTCATTACGTCTCAATAATGAATCGCAAATGAGTACACGGTTCATTAAGTTTCTTTGAGTGAGCTCGTGTGGCACCCAAATATCGAGCTTTTTTGTATAACCAGCTTTCTTCAAATGGGTCAAAACTGTTTGTGGTCAATTCCCAGTTCTTCAGCTACATCGTAACTACTAATATGCCGATCTTGCTCCACTCTTTCAAAAATGGCGTCCATTTTATTCGTAACAGGGCGACCAGAGCGAGGTGCATCTTTAACATCAAAATTTCCGGACTGAAAACGTTTGAACCAAATTTGTGCTACTCTTACTGACACTGCATCAGGTCCATAAACATGACAAATTTTTTTCACTGCTTGAGTTGCATTTTTGCCTTTTTTATAATAAAATTTTAAAATGTATCGAATTTCTTCATTAGATTCACTCATTTTTACGGAGAGAAAAACAAATGAAAAATAGCGGGAAACAACTTTTTTTTCTTTTTTTCTTTTCTTTATAATGGAACCTTTTTAATGTTACCAAAACCAGCCAGACACAAATAGTACAGTCAAAAAAATTTTATAATAAGTTTATACCTACGTTATGCGAAAAGACTTTTTCCCCGACCTAATAATTTAATGCACAAAAACTTTTTGCACCTAAGGTATATAGGACTAAGGCTGGTGATCGAGCTTCATTACGTCGTATTATGCACTCGTATAATACCAATTTTCTAGACATTGATCTATTCTTAATATCTGAAAATAAATTTAGGGACAGAGTATTTCTGCAGCTTAAAGGTATGGATAGAAATGTGTAGTTTATAAATGTCAGCGTAATTTGTCTATTTTGTAAATTTATTTCATCTGTATTGTTATTTTTTATGTATTTTTTGTTTAATAATCTTATTTATCTTTTTTAATGCACAGTTAAAATAATTATTTTGTGAATAACGCTATTGGTTACATTATAAGTAACTGTAAGTGTGTGATTTATATGTAAGCTTTATAGTGTAATTGTTTGTTGTTCCAAATAAATAATAATAATAATAATAAATAGAAAACACCTAGACCAGAACAAATGTTCATATTCATGGACACAAAGATTGGTCCTGTGTGGGAATCGAATCCACGACCTCAGAAACGGAGTGCAGGTATACTGACATCCACGCCATATGGGTCGTTTAATATCTCACTGCAGTTCAAAATATACCAACACATTGAAAGCCTTAAGTGTAAAAGCTGTGAACGGAACATCAGGCAAATTCTACTAACTGGTTAAGCAAGTTATCATCGGTAACATCTTTCTAAGACGTGGAACATAATATAGAACAATACTAGAATTGAAGCTATTATTTTATTAATGTATAAAAAACAGTGTCATAACGAGCAGCGATGTTGGTGCACCTGACTGCTTCATTTATTCTGTCTCATTTCCCACTAACAGCTCAGAGCATACACGAAATACTTCAAACTCACCTCAGCGCGCTTAAGTTGTATTTAGTACCTGTCATATTTGACAGTTTGATTAGCATAAGAGTAATAAGCAATACAGTAAAGAATAAATTAGGAAAGTGAATATCTTTTTTTTCAATTGCATAATGAGCTAATTTACATTACTTACATTATAATACAACCTCTAACATACCTTTTATGCAATGATGGGTGGTAACGAAACCTTACGCCTAAAATATAGACATTGTTTCAAATACCAATAATTATGCTTTTATCATCAAAGCCCAGAATAGTCCCCCATCTCATCTCAAGGGGAGTCGTAAGAGTCTACTAAGAGAAATTGTACCGGATAATGGGCAGCAGTGCGTCCCGCGTTATGGCTTGAACTTCGATCACCAACCCGCCTTTTTTTTTGTTTTACGTCGGTAACAAAATGCATTTACGCACTGCCTTCCGGCCAAAGGGGGGACCGAAAGGGGGTGTGGGACAGACGCGACTGCCAGAAGTAATACCCACTAAAAATCTTCCGACGACACCCGCCGCTTTTTGAGAAAGAGGCGGGATCAAACCGGGAGTACCTCCTCAGAGAGTCGCAGTGGACGAGCCCCTCCTACTTTCCGTACGTGCGTATAGCGTACGTGGCCGACTTCCCTGAAGATCCATGGTTAGACAGCAGGGGCCCCCTGCCCCCGCTGCCTAAGACCCTCCTGGCGCTGCTTGATGGGCCCTCGTGGCCCGCCCGCTGCGCCCTCCACAGGTCCCTCTTAGATTTCCCCCCGGTAGTCAATACTAAGGGCACCCAGATTCGCCAAGCTCTGGGTGTTACCTTTTCCCGGCCTCCGGGAGGTACTCAGCCCCCCCACCACACCAAGGTGGAGAACAATCGAGGGGGGGATCACCAACCCGCCTGCCCAGCGAATAGAATGTACTCTACTGAGCCAATGTTTAGCAGTGGACTTTATAAGGCTGCTATGATGACTGAGTACGGGCGCCCTTAACCTAGATGTAAGCGATTCAGGGCATATTCCAAACCGCGGTAACAGTACCGATTGGTGCAGTCATGTTATCTAGGCTTAACTACACAAGTAGAGGAAACCAGGACCAACAGCTTGACGTAACTACCGCAGCATGAAAGCGCTCTTTATTGAATGCTACACAAATGGTCAGCCATCCAAGGACTTCTCTTAGTGAACTCTGCCTTACTTTGACAATTGTTATCAACCACTTAGTAAAGTGGATTTCGTTATATTTAATTTAATGGTTGGCAGACTTTGATTATACTAATAATACAAAATTTATTTCATATCATTGTGACTACAGTAAAATAAGATGTCACGTTTGTTTGTTCCACGATTTTAATTTTAAATTGCTTGTTTCTACAATAAATATTTTCAGATAATGTGCGCGAGGCATCCTTGATGCTATTGAGGTATTCATGAAATTTAATTAAGATAATTCCATCGGGAGTTGAAGGGTTCTTAATATTCTACGCCATTTGTTATTATTAATGCAAATAGAATACAAAGGATAGTTGAATAGACTGTAGAGTATTTTTTTTTATAGAAATTAGAAAAATAATAAAATAAATATTTTTTGGTTCATAGCACACAAATATTGACAATAAAAATTATGTATGTACAACGCGAGTGTACAACGCCGAAAAGCAGGAATCAATAGTCATTTTGATGTGTCTCTATGTGCAGTCTATTTGTCCGCATTCTCTTCAACTTGAAAGGTTAATATTATGTCACAAGGTAAGGTTGTTGTTGCATCTGACTGTTGCTCAGCGCATACACGAAATACTATAAGTTATAATAAACGGTTTCCTGTGGCATCGCTCTTTTCTTTACAATAAAAAATAGTCTCCACAGAACACTGCGCCTCTCCCGGTACGGAGGACGTTGGCCGCGGGCGAAGTGTCAGACTCTAAAACATAGGTACTGGCCCCCCGCCCCCTTCTGTCAACCTGTCGGTCCCCCTTTAGCCGGAAGACAGTGCGTACATGCATTTTGTTACTGAAATATATTAACAAAAAAAAGTGTTTAGGTGGTTGACCGTTTGTGCGAGCCCAGACATTAATGTGTCAAACAAGATCAGAATTTAGTATACTCGCTATAAAATTTCACCATTGCCATCGATTGCAGTTAAGTTAAATGCTATTGGCCCAATTGGGCGCTTTATTATAACAGCCTTATAAGTCCTATGCTGAAAATTAGCCTTCCCAATAAATTACATTCTATTGGGGCCCATAATCACCACGCTGGGCAGGCGGGTAAGTACACGGGATGATGCTGCTGCCCAACATCCGGTAGGATTTCTCTTTGTCGACTCTTACGACGCCCCATAAGATGAGAGGGGGTAGTGGATTCTAGGCTGGTACCAAACGGCACGGTAATTGGGCACTTGGCAAAGGCTCTTCCGGGGCATGACACCTCTCTCCTTGGTTTGTAAAGGGCGGCTTGAGCCCAATAGTAGAATGTTGATAGTCTGAAATGATGATATAAATAAGAGTCAGTATAGCGTACCATAGCTAAAAAAAGGACGTGTGGCACTCGGACCAGCCGCGGTAAAGCCATTGCATAGCATTTTTTATCAACTTATGCAATTATCATTATTTAGTCATTTTATTTATGCAGTATTTTTTTGTTTTTTGATTTTTTTTCTTTAATATTAATTCAAGTTACACTTTGAACGTGGTGACCGATAAGAAAACAAATTTTAGCCATCGATAGACCCGATTATCTTATCGATAGATGAAAAAACTAAAAAATATCACGGTCGGAGCTGTGGTGGTGTTAGGTTTTTTTCGTTACGGAACTTCTGGGTTCGGTCTCAAGGCCCGCGATAGAAGCTATGCAATAGCTTAAAATCCTATGATATGCTACGCTGACTATTTCCAAAACAATCTTTACATAACAAATATATATACGTAACTTTTCAACAAACCTGTAACTGTAACGCACTGCTGAATCGCTTAAGCTCTTATAAGTCCACAATGGGGAGGCAAATTGTCCTCCTCGGTTGTAAAGTTGCCAACGATTTGGGCCCGGATCGTCGAGAATGGGGGATTTCTTTATACGGGTGCAATAACTGAGAGGGCTTACGATGAGGGCTATAGCCTCGTCTGATACTGCTTGGGTATTATGACGCAATATTTAAAACATCCTTATGCGTGCTGTTCACTTTAAATGTTTTATTATATTTCAAATTGGTAGGTACTTAATAATAATTATTATTTTTTTACAAACGCATCTATTTGGATCTTACTTAAATATCATTAATAACTTGTGGTATAAATACTAAATAGGGATCCTATCAAGACCTAAGGAGCCCAAGCCAACCTCACCTGCAAGTGGTGCCTGCCGATCAACGGACGAGGCTCTGGCGAACATAACAGTGCCCGGTAAGCGGCAATAGGCTCGCCACCTATTACGTGGGACCAACTATATAGTTGGCGAAGTGTGGGCGTGTAATATGCCTTTGCCTACCCCTTCGGGGAAATAGGCCTGAATGTATGTATGTATGAATACTAAATAACGAATAAACATACTAAAGTACTTCTTTTCTTGTAAACACATGCAACACATGCACCTTTAAATTGGTCGTCATGAATTAAGAAATGGGATGACGTATAGTGGCAATGTTAGCAAAAGTCCTTCTACATCCTCTAGAAAAATCTTTCACCCTATGTTGCGGCCCAGGGTGTTGTAATATGCGACTAAGGGAATGTGGAACTCGTATAGTGTGAACGTGGTCGAAGGCACGCTAGCCACCTCTTACTATTGGACACAATTCATCAGAGATTTCTGTGCTAAAAGTTATGTTTCCTACTAACAACTACCGTATAGATCCCCTTTTAATAGTTGTAATGTTGTCACCACAAATAAGATGAATGGGCGTTAGATTACGTGTTACGTCAAGTTCATGCATTTCAGACTTGTCAAATGTAACTTTCTTTCTTTATTTTAAATAATGGCTTCGTGCGTCTAGCACATTTAGCCGATGTCAAGTAAGTGATATATTAATAATATATAATTCATAGTAAATGAGAATGAGAGGTGATAAAGTTGATAAATGGTAAATGCCTAAACCTAAGCCCCTTGAGTCCTCAGTAAAGATGTGGGACTATACTGAGATCTCACATGGACTCCTTGAGAGAAAATTTGAAAAGTGATGTTGCACTGTTTTGTTTGATTTACCAACACTCATGTATGTTCACAAACACTTGACGGTTAATAATCCACCGTTATTACACATTAATGTTAGATATATCACAAATTTTTGAAAATAAAACAAAACTGCAGACATGACGCTTCACTTTCCCGCCAAGAAGTCCAAATGTAACTTTATCTAAGCTTTAGCTAACTTTACCACATAAACTCACTAAAAGACATGTATTCGTTGTAGTACGCAAACGGCATTAATTTGCATTCATATAACTAAACTATTTAATATTCTGTTTATTACGAGTATATAAATTCTCCGTGATCTTTACAAAATAGACAGAACTATTTACATGTATGTTCTATGTTGAAGCGTAACATTTACGAGATAGGTGTTTGTCAATGTAAATGATTTTAGACGTATGTCGCAATCAAAGTTTTGCTCTGCAAATATTTATACACTATTAACCGAACTTAAATAAGCAAGTTTGCAATTAATGGCGGGGTAATAGGGGTGAAACTAAACACCTATAAGTATTCGTTATGTGTCTTTAGAAGCTAGCTAACTTATTCCACAAATATTTCACTTAAGTAAGATAAATTTTACAACGAGTAATGTGTTACTTGTGAGGGAAAACAGTGAATAATTGTATTGTTTTGGGTGTTGTGAAAATACCTTAAATGATAATACTATCTGTTAAAAATAATGTCTATTTTTAGATATACAGTCCTAAAATTTCAAGAAAATTATAAATAAAAAATTAAAACACTGCACTGATTCTGCATGGGCGTCGTTAAAAAATATATTTTTGTCCCCTGACTGTTCTTAAGTGGAAAGTCACTTTTACGCAATTGGCACACAAATCACGAAGTGGCGGCCGGGAAAACCTTATTCATAGACGTTCCTTGCGACTTAAAAATGTCTCAACTAAATATTAAGGTTAAAGCAATAATATATAATAGTGTCAAATGAACCTATAGTTTTCTAAACCTATGAAATATGATAGATTTCGAATTGTCGATGATCATATGTTACATCTTTCTGAAAAAGGTTTTTATCAGAATTAATGATGTTATACAATGGGATGGATATTTATATTTAGGTACCCAATAATGGAAGTGCCAGTAATACACTAGTATATAATACAATTTTAGTACACATAATATATGCAAGGGCGAATTTATTTTTGATCTGATATGATCTATATATCTGATCTCTTCCTGACAACCTCAAGAGAAGTCAACACAATAATAAAGTTTATTTTGACTGAAAGATAAATAAAAAATACTTAATGAATAAAATTATATTACATTGTATTTATTAATGATTACCAAGTTATAGATATTTAAAGATTAACCAGTTATTAATGATAGTCAAATAATTGGTGTGTTTGTAAAATATTTATTACTATTAATTATCCCCAAAAACAGCAACTGGACTATAAATACAGCATCGTTACAACCGCACCCGAAAAGATTTTTCGCTGGAAAATAAAAGAAGCCTGTACTTAACACAAGAAATCTCTAAAAAGCTTTGTTCATTTATGTCGGCGCAGATAAGAGTAGAAAGTTTAATTCATTAGCGATGGTGCTACATAATATTTTAGTGGCTGCACAGTAAAGAGGAAAATAAATATAATTGTTTTATTTGTAATATGCTTAACTTTACCAGCTGTTAGAGATTCAATTCGGTGTAATTTTTTTAATTTTTCTAAAAAGTATATTTTCCAGCGCTCGTAGCTATAGCAACAATCACCGAAGTAAAGCAGAGTTTACAGAGGTCAGTCCTTGGATGGGTGACCGTTTGTGTGGCATTTGATATCGAGCGCTTCCGTGCTTCGGAAGGCATGCTAAGCCGTTGGTCCCGGTTATCACTAAATGTGGTAGTCGTTAAGCCATGTTAGAAGCCTGATGGGCGGCTTGATAAATTCTAACAGCAGGACGCCATACACCTGCCTCCGCCAATCCGCACTGGGTCAGCGTGGTGGAGTATGACCCAATATCCTCGCACTTTGGTATGTGAGAGGAGGCTCGTGCCCAGTAGTGGGACGATAATGGGCTGAAATGATAAGATTTCCCAGCGGTAAAAATGCATTTTTGTAAAATTTCGTGTAAATCATTAATTAAGTAAGGCTCATATTTAATGTGTCATCAAAATTAATAAATTACCAACCTAACCTAACCTTTTTGTACATCAAAAAATTCTGATGGAGCACCTAATCCCCTATTAGATGCTAGATCAGTATTTTTGATGATCAAAAAAGTATTTTTTAGAGGTTCAGTTTATTATATTCCATTAAGTAATAACAAAGGTGATCATAAATAGAAAATATGATTGACGAAATCAAATAACTGATTCGCTTAAAAGATTATTTGTTGCAATTTGTCATTCTAAACTTCAGTCCCATACGTTTTTCTTTTCCCTACTTCACAACCACATCGTCAAGTCTCGCTGCAAACTTAAATTTAATCAAACTTTTTTTTTTATTCTTAAATTTGTCACGTCTATTTTCTGAATTACATTTTTCTAAATTATCAAGATTAGCTTTAATGCAAACTGTTTTCCTATTTATGAAGTCTTTATAATGAATTTTTTTTTACAAACATGGTAAACTGGTGCTAAAAGTATTTTTGTATCTGATCTGATTTTAAATGAGATAATAAATATATATAACGACAACTACGGAACCCATGTCGACCTGCGATTATAGACAGTACACGAAAGAATCATTTCTCAAATTTACAATCGACTTAGTATTCAAATCCTTCACCTTACAAAATTTTTTTACAACTCTCGAGTAGGAATATAGCATTAAGCGATCACGTCTTAAACAAATCGGTTTTCTAATTTTATGACAGTATGAATATCGTTTTTGAAGCCTATATTTTGTGACAGATAGGTCCCAAATGTATTAAATGGTCTTTCTTTTTATTGGTTTTTCCCAGAGGTCATTCTTTAGTTGACTGACCGATTGTGTGGTATTTCATATAGCGTACTTTAGTGCTTCGTAAAACACAGGTTGACCCCAAAATCAAAACTCTGCAGACCTTACTTGTAGTATTGACGTGTCGGTAGGTCGGACTGTGCCAGATATTCAGCCGCCTATTAGTAACACTACAGGCAAATCTGTATTCCTGTGATTAATTAGCAAAATTAGTCAGGCTTAACAACTGAAGTCACTTGCAGCTTTGATCATCACTAAAATGATTGATAGCAGGCTTGTCACTTAAGTTAGTTTTAATACAGGGCGTAAAACAATTAAGTTCATTCAACTTTTACCCACATTCACCCGTTTTAAGTTTAAGTTAAACTATGCTACAACTACTATGTTTAGTTATAACATTGTTTCTGCTAACCCTTACTAGGATATATGAGCGTGAGATTATTTAGGCAACTTTATAAATTAGCAGAAGAAAAAGCGGACGTTTGGTATAAACCATTTCCTACGTCCGTTGCTCTATGCCCTTTCTCTATTAAATTTGCCACAGTTATCTCTGGGAAGGCCTTGAGATGTTCCCAAAGTCCCGGAAATAATAATATGACACTAATCGCCTTATCTTCGAAGAGAGCACTCCCTTTGTATCAAAACATTGACCCTCGCCGTACTCCCAAATCTTATAATGGAACAGATTATTTTGTATCATAGAATAATATACAACTGAAATGACAGAACTTAAACGAACACGTCGTCTTAAAAAGTTCCGCGGAACCTAAAAAAATATTAAAAAACAACGAACTGTTGCATAACATTGGTAGGTTACAATTTTTTATTTTCACTCTTTAATCTAATTTTCTTTCTAATTATATTAATTACTATTACAATGCAGGTTGTACTTTTACAGTTTGCATGTCAGAAACACATCTTAAACAATTCGAAAGAGTTATGCAAAATAAATCTAACTCACATGAACTTCCATGACTCGACATAAAATCGTGCTAGTGGATGAAATTAATGCAAAACTACATTAGTGGACTGGGTTCATTTTGTATTGTTACGTCTTATTAGTTCAAAGATTTCAAATGAGCACAAAGGAACCCTAGTGTAAAATACTGCGTGGATGAGCATTAGGGAAATCATTCAAGAATTCTCTACTGCGTGAAAAAGCTTCCATTTCTTCAGTTAAGGATAAATAAAGTTGAAAACTAATTTGTATATTAGTGCGTTGAGTTCATTTTCAACCATGTCCAATGGATACAAGATATTAAATGAGCACAATATGAAACCAAGTGTAAAATACAACGTGGGTGAGCATTTGGGAAAGCATTTAGGCAACACCTGCAACATAAACGAACAGTTGACTTCTTTGAGAGACAGTGGCAGTGCATTTTAAACGAATATGAGCAAGCGCAGCACTTACAATGATCTATATGACTCGTTGATCTTTTGTTACTCTATCTTTAAAATAATAACGTGTAATTTCCAAAAAACTCTTTTAACTGTCTTTAATACCCAGAGTGTTCCAAAAATACATCATGATAATAATTTTGTATGTTAAAAATATAAATACGATTTTCTTTGTAAACGAAACCAGTTAAAGAATGACACTCCGTAATAATCATAAAAATGGTGTGTCAAAACGAATCATAAAAAATATTATCTGAATTTTATTTTGCTCGGTGAGAAACCGAGATATTTCATGCCAGTTTAGAGTTGAAAAACTTTTTGCACGTAATCGTAACCGGCCTCCAAGCAGTGCCTTTTTCATGTTTATTGGCCGACCCTTTTGCACCCATTCGACGCCAAATTCACCGCAACTTCTTTTTAGTGGAGCAATATAAACTAAAGTGTGTTTTACTGCAGCTATCTACTGTTTTAAGATAGAGTGGTCTTCCTAAGTTGTAGCTATAAAAAAGTGGAATTATCTACCAAAATTATCAAATTTTCTCAGAGAATAAAGTCAATAATATTACTTACGGCGTCCTGCATTTTCGGCAGCCTGTCTCACAGGAACGATACAAAACTGGATAAGAAGAATCAAATCAATCCAAAGCCAATCAACTCAAAAAAAATCAATGTAAGCAATGTTCGAAATTCTTGTTAAGACGAACGGGTATATTTCGATAGCGTTCTTTCCTTATGCTATACAACTTATTTAAAAGGAAAAAAAATATTTGATATAACTATGTACAGTCATTGATAGGATCCTGACATAATATTACTTCTCGAAAATAAAAGAATGCTGCAGAATTAATTTCGAAACAAACCAGACATATTACTTATGTTGTGGTTAACTACTTCGAAATTCCTTTACTTTCTGATATTTATTAGTAGATATCACAATTGTTACAATTTTTTTATGTTTCTTGAGATGATTTTTCGTTTAATTTGTGCTTATTATTGTAAAGACTACGTGGCAACGAATCACTTTAAAGTATTTGGAGCGACATGCGCTCGTTGGGAGAAACTGTAACTGGAAATTTATACATACGAGTAGAATAGAAATGTGTTTAATTTAGCATTTCTGAATTAATTTGTATGTTTTTTGTGTACCTATAGCATTTTATATATAAAGCATATTTAGTGCTACTTATGATGACACCCAACTTAGGTAAGTTTTAGGATAATTGGCAAGAATTATATTGACTCTGTTAGGTTCCAAGCGGTATGTTCTTTTGCGCAAATGCAAGAATAATTTCGTGTTTTTACAATAAAACTACATACATAAAATTACCCACATTTCGCCAAATGTATCGCTGGTCCCACGTAATAGGTGGCGAGCCTATAACCGCTTACCGGGCACTGTTATGTCGCCAGAGCCTCGTCCGTTGACCGGCAGGTGCACCACTTGCAGGTGAGGTTGACTTGGGGTTCAAAGCTCTTGGTAGGACCCCCGTGCACCGATAATAAAACTATTTTAACATAATTAAACAGCTTTGTATATAAATCGATTTTATTTCATGTCCGGGATCAACCCTCCTCAGGATTATATCGATAGAAGTGTAACCGTTTTTAAATTGTATTGTTTCAGCAAATTTATGCGACCCCAGTGCCTCAGATCGGGAAAATCTCGGATCTGCTAACAGGGCAGGGTCCTCCCTTCCAGGCCGCTATCACAAGCCACCTGTACTCCCCTATCTCCGTCTACCAGTCCAGGGTATGTTATAAGGATAAAAAATACCTGTAACTATTAGTATATAGATACATTTAGTACCATTAAAGGAGCTCTATATAATAACAATAATAATATTCTCGGAAATTCAATACAAGACCCATAATAAGCATAACCTCAAACTAAGTAAATACTCAGTTGAATCTCTGTTTCCCATTGCATATCACAATATGTATCAAAACGATTCGAGCGAACGCACAGTACTGGCGGGGGTAGTGTAGAAAAAAACAATTTCTTGCATATTTCTTTACGTTCAAGCTACCGCTCGGCTCGCATTGAATGCGCTTTAGTTTTGAAGTTGTCGTTCATAAGAGCTAAACTTGAATAAATGATTATGACTGTAACTTTGTCATTTTATTCCGGCGGAAGAAAGCTAGTTATAAAAAATATCTAACTTTAACTTTTTAGAAAAACTCATAATCGACTCTAATGATTAGGAGTTAACAGCTTAAAGTTGTAATAAACAACGTGAACCGAGCAAGTTTATCGTCTAATCTAAACAACTTTGTTTGCAGCTCGGTGCTCCGACAACTTACGAAGTATCCCCTCCGATAGCATCGCAATTAGCCTATTCGGAACACAAGATATCGTACCAGCCGCCACAGAACGCTATACAATATAGCCAGCCACCACAATACAATCAGAAACTACTGGTTCCCAAGCAACAGAACTACGTTAGACCGTTTAATTTCCAGCAACCGTACCAACAGCAGATATTTACACAACCGCAACAGTTGGTTTACACCCAACAACCTCAATTAGTGCAGCAGCCAATTTTTCAGCAAATTCCTCAGGCTCCATTCCCATTCCAAAGACAATTACAGTACGTTGGTAGCACCGCACCTCAGCAATTTGTGGAACAACCAACCTTCTCGCAAGAGCAACAGAATATAGTTCAAGTGCTACCGTATCGTCCTGGAATCGTATATGCCCGTGAAGAGCAAAATAATGCACAGTCTAATGAACAACCAAGCCAGCGGGAACAGAAGACAGAAGCTCAGCAGGAACCTAGGACATCAGAACAGCAAACTGCTGTGAAAATTCAGGTAAAAAACATTTATAATATCGTATCGTGTATTCCCGTTATAAAGCGCAGTACATGGGGATTAATAAGAAAAGCAGATCGCAATCTAAAATTAAATTCACCAGAATAAAAATCAATATTGAAATTGATTATAATAAAATTTACTTTGATAAGTGTATATAATATATACTTATTGGGCTTAACATTTTCAACTTGTATGTGTATATTAGAATAAAAAGTCAACCAGATAATTGTCGTGACCATATCCCTTAATATACTTACTTGACTGTGATGGAAGGTTCCCTTAGTGCTACTTTGGTTACAGCTTCGGGGGACCCTTTCATTTTTGTAATAAAAATAATGTAAAAGAGCATAGCCTGTGAGTTTCTTGTCAGTTCTTCTCACAGAGCGGAGGCTCGGAACTGGCACTTAGATTCACTAACACCTAATTTTTATTTATTTGCATGTAAGTGAATCTAAGCTTCGTGATTTCAGGGTTAGTATAATTTTTTTTTATGTATTTTTTGTTCTGACGTTTTCAAGTGCTATGTAATAGTTTATGAAATAAAGAAATTTTTACTTTATGTTAACTTATTAAAGTCCGATAGATGTTTTTCTGACGGCTACCTTGTCACGCTTAAAACTCTTTTGATCGATTTAAATGAAATTCGTTTTAGTATATGTACTTTTAGACCCTAGAATAGATAAAAGTTTTGATCACAGAAATTATTCCTTGAGTAGTGAGAATGTAGCTCGAAAAGGGAATGGATTACCATTGAAAGCTAATCATATTATGTCACACGGGCATAAGCTATTAATGTAAAAACTGTATAATTTTTAGTTTTCAGCACATAAAAACCTTTATATGCTTTAATTATCTAATCATATTATATCATCATAGAGAATTTCTGGTGGCGTACTATGGTTCAGCAGTAACTGTCTTAATGATAACAAAGTGAATTTTCGCCGTTTTAATTGTGCTTCGTATTGTAGAGGTATCTCATAACATTGTAGAGGAAGCTCATATGTACAAAATTATTTCGATTTTGATTAATAAAACTTTCAGTTTTTTATACTAAAAAAAATGTTTTATCCAAAATTTTCTGTCCAACTGTTTTTTTATTAATACACCATTTCTTTAACAGAAATCTCAACCACAAGAATCGTCATCAGAACAAGGAGCCACAAGCTACGCCAGCTTCTCACAGAGCCAGGCTGAACCCAAGTTCTTGCAACAACAGCGATCCCAATACCAAGCACAACCACTACAACAAATTCAAACACAACAGAAGTACCAAGAGCAACCACAGCCACAAATTCAAATACAACAAAAGTATCAAGAGCAACCACAACAACAAATTCAAATACAACAAAAGTACCAAGAGCAACC
Organism: Musotima nitidalis; assembly: GCA_949126915.1. NCBI lineage: Eukaryota > Metazoa > Arthropoda > Insecta > Lepidoptera > Crambidae > Musotima > Musotima nitidalis. The sequence goes on along the minus strand of OX421426.1, from coordinate 10,152,324 downwards.
ACAGCCTCAAATTCAAATCCAACAGAAGTACCAACAACAACCACGACAACTGATTCAAATTCTACCCAAGTACCAAGAGCAACCACAATACCAACAATTACAAATTCAACAACAATCTCAACCTCAGTTCCAGCTTTATCGGGTCAACCCGCAAATACAATACTCAATCCCACCGCAATATCAATATCAAAATCAACAAATCGAGCTTCCTAAACTTAGTAAAACTCTCCCTGTAAATCCTGAGCGGCAGTTATCATACTTCAGACCTGGCCCCGCTTTACCTCAAATCCAACCTCAACTTGTTCAGCATCAGGCATACCAGCCAGCTCCTAGATATCTACTGCAAAATTCAGCTCCACAATCATTGGCAGCGCCTTCATACCCGCCTGTTCAATATTTTGGAAAGTTTGCTCAATCTATATTTGGTGGTTCCCAACAATGATAGACGTTTAAACTGTATAATAATTATTATTAGTGTTAAATTAAGGGGTTTTAACTAATACATACCTAATTTAAATGATGTATGCATTTGATCACAAGAACACTATTTGAATACACGTTACAAAAGTACATGTTCCACGGAATCCATTAATGTAATACAGCGTATTTATACAAGCTCAACAAAAAAGTTTCAACTAGTATAATGCTATATTTTTAAATATACCTAATAAAAAAACTTAGAATACTCAAAAGTTACTATGTTTAATTTACATAAAGTATTATTTATGGTAATAATAAAATAAATTTAGTACTTAATTAATTACTAGCGTTAACTGTAAAGAATAAAATGTTGTGTAATATTATTGGTATTGGTATTGTATGTGATTGCACTGTTATTAGAAGCAATACAATTTGTCTTTAAATCTTACTGTGTACGTACAAACTCAATTAATTAATTTAATAAAGTACATATTATCTGTGATGTCTTATTACATTTTAAAATTATAAGTTCAAATCAATAAATACTTCGTATTATTGCCCTGTCTATAGTAGATACACTTAATTATTCAAGTTCGATCTACTCACAAAGATATCTTACTCCAGTTCACCAGTTCTTAGATTATTTTAAATACAACTCATTCAGCTTGTGAGCGAAAGCCCTTTGTGAAAAAACAAACAACACATACCACACGAAAAATTTGAGAATACTAATAAGCAGTGATAGGAATAGGTAGTGCCTATTTGCCTAAACTTCGAAGAACAGAGACAAGAATCGGAGACTTCCTTAGGACTAAATTTTTTTACGGGACATTCTTTCCCGACATTCGGGGCAAACTTAAATACATTAAAAAAATATGTTATTTGAAATAAGTAATTCGTCTATATTTACTTAAAGTTTGCGATAGAAAAAATTATGATTGTGTATTTTAACTTAGATGAGTCATCTGACAAAGAAAATTTCGGTTTTAATACTGAACTTGACGAATCGAATCAAGATGATTAAATTAAAATTGTTCATTGTTTTTTATGGTATTTGTAACACAAATAAAGATTTTCAAATTCTTAGCAATTTTTAATGCGTCAAGATTATATCAAAACTGAACAGTTAGTAAACTATTTAAACTGATTGATCTAAATGTTATACTTTAAAGGTTAATTGGTTTTTGATTTGAGTTAGAATTGCACCCCTTAATGTCCTTAAAATAAATGTGACATAGATAAAACTAAATTTGTAACTTAAGTTTTTTCCGTCTGTACATTTTGTTTCATGCTTTCCAATTACGTCATTTTAAAAAAATAATATACATAATATATATTTGTTACAACAATATTCCATGTGTTTTATTTTTCCTTTAAAGTCCATTAACATAAAGCGATATCGACCGGCGATTTTTGTGCGATGTGCTAATCCACACCTTATTATTTACCACAGTTATTATTATGGAGTTATAAATTATAAATGTTATGTCTAGTCGCAAACTTTAGGTGTGTAGCATATTTTTTTAATGTATTTAAGTGTTGTCCCGAAAGTCGGGACAAAATGTCCCGTAAAAAAATTTAGTCCTAAGGAAGTCTCCGATTCTTGTCTCTGTTCTTCGAAGTTTAGGCAAATAGGCACTACCTATTCCTATCACTGCTAATAAGCAATTAACCAATCAATTTAGGTCGAAGACCACTTGCAATTGGTCACTTTGGAAGTTTATGGAGGCGGTCTATGTTCAATAATGAATGATCCTTTACCTCATTATGATAATTAATAAGTAAACAAAGATCTGTAATGTTTACGTTCATAAGACCACTAGTTATAGACATACAACCTAACAGTTACTTAGACCTTACAAATATTAACAAAGGAGTAAATAATGATGTCAATATAAAAACTCTTTAGAGCAGAAGCTACAGTCGACGAAATCGGGTAGGATTGTTATGGAAGTGATTACGAGGAAGCAGTGCCGTAACTAGGGCGGTGCCAGCAGTGCCCAGGCACAGGTCGCAGACCCTGGAGGGGCGCAATGACCAGGCTAGTATCTAGTTTTATCTCATGCATGGTAGCTAGTAGGTACATTTTGTTTTATTGCTAAACTTAATTCTCCCAAAGTATTGGTTTCAGGGCAGTCCATTGAATTGGTCACTGAGGCTCGTAACCTTGGGGTCACATTTGACCAGAACCTTCACTTTGAGAGTCATGTTGTAGAGGCGGTTCGCAACTGTTTTTATCGCTTGAGAGTTCTCTATAAATTTCGTACATTCCTGAGTGAAGAGTTAAGAATCAGATTGTGTGAGTCCTTGGTTCTGTCAAAGCTGAATTTTGCTGATGTGGTGATTGGGCCATGCTTGTTATCAAGGTCAGAGCGGTTGATCCAACGCGTTCAGAATGCATGTGCTCGGTTTTGCTTTTATATTCCTCCACGAGCACATGTCACGCCATTTATAAACACATCCAATCTAATGAAAATGGCTGCCCGAAGGCATTTGCATCTGGCAGCTTTGTTATTTGACGTAATCCACACAGGAGTACCGGAATATCTTTATGAGAAACTTACATGGGCGAGGGATAAAAATCCGTATAACATAAGATCCGCTCCATGCAGGCTGCGTACTCCATCACACAAAACAGTCTCCTTCCGTGGTTCGTTCAAGTATGCGGCAACACACTGTTGGAATAATCTCCCTCCTCCCATTCGAGCGCTGAAAGCCAAATATAACTTTAAAATATGTCTTAAGAAGTTTTTATTAGCGCAACAGAAGGAATTTACACCTTCTTGATCCTTGCGATGCGTAGCTGACGGGGGGAGATACCAAAATTTCTGTTAAATAACACAATACCCAAGGTTTCCCGGATAAATATAGATTTTTAAGTTTTGAGACTTATGAGCAGTGGTCGGAGTAGGTATATTGAATTAAGGTCACTGACATCAAACGTATATGTTAATATGGATACGCCTCCGAGTTTCCGGATTATTATGATAAAAATACCGAAACATCGAAATTATTACATGAAACTAGTTAAAAATGTATCAATACTCTCAACGCTATGCTGCTAGTGGCGTAGATGACCAGAATTTAATAGTAAAAAAATTGGTTGCCTGTAAAGTCGGTATACGGGCGAATGTTTTACGTGACAACGACTTTGAGTGGTAAAATAATTTTAATGTGAATATTCATTCGTATAGTAGGAAGAAGGATGAAATAATAGTAACAATTTAAAACATTTATTTATACAAAGAATTATATTTAAAACATTAATTTATACAAAGAATCTCGCACTGAATTTTTGGAAACTCCGGTACATTCCGGAAGAAATGCATGTCCATGTTATGATATCATGACTATTCATGACGCAAGTATCTAAAATCAATATACCTACTCCGACCACTGCTTATGAGGTGAGGTTATGCCATGCCCATGCAATGCTTACGTGTCATTCATTATATGTACAAGTGACATATTATTTTATTTTCATAATGATGTCATTATGCAGCCTATTGTTGCTAGTATTAATTTATTTTTTCTTTTATTACTTTGTGTTTCTTTTAGTATTAGTTTTTGTTGTATTTAGTATAAAATTTAATTTAGTTTTTTTTTTGGCGTCTTATATTTTTTAGTTTATTGTTGTAGTTTTTAATGGTGAATCTGGCCCATGCTGAAAATCAGTGCAGTGGGTTTGTTCACAGACTCACTGCGAATACTGAGCAGGGGCCTTTTTCAATATTATGCAACCTTTACGTGTCCTATATATTGTATTATTTCTTTATTATGTTGTGTATGTTGTGTGATATTGAAATAAATAATTTTTCATTTCATTTCATTTCATATTGCGAACATGGTGTAGACGCGCCCTTCTGTAGCTGCCCTGTGTTTTCAGATCCTGGTCAGAGCATTTTTCAAGGGTGCAGTTTTGAAATTACCTTACCTTAGAGTATGTGAATGGGGATGAGGATATTTTTCGAGGGAGAAGATGTGGCTGGTGAAAAGTATGATATGAAAAATATAAATACTAGCGGACCCGTTAGCCGTTGTCCTATGCACAAAAAATAATAATAAGAACATTTTCTAGTGGATATTAAGAATCCATATCATTATGTGAGTATTCCGCATTATAAGGAAGCGGAAGAGGAATACTCGGCATCCCTAAAATCGGGCAAGCAACTAGTACATATTTTCAGTACCTTACAGGTATAATAAATAAAAATAGCTGCGATTATTAGGCGCAGCCGTTTAAACATTTTTTAAAAACCGGAACCTACTTTTACTGTCTAACTGAATGTCGATAATGCCAACTACTTTCCGTCCCCATGGCGCTTTTACTTTGAGCCGATTACAGGCGCAAAGATAAACATTAACGCTTAAACACAGGGGGCTTATTACAAAACAAGATCCAAAGCTTAACCAGGTTTTAAACTAGTGCTGTTATTTTATTTCATAAACTAATTTTAAACCTGGTTTGACTTTGGTTTGATCACAACAAGCGTTGTTTTTGAGTTGTGAATCGCGTAAAATGAGTCATGTGATTGACGGTTAACTAAAATCCGTTTAGGCAGACAAATCATTCTACGTTGCCGTGTGGTACAAACAGGAGTTTAGTATGTAACCGGATATAGTGTTCCTAAATTCCGAGACTCAATTTACGCGGCACATAGCACGGCTCGTTTGGTCCCACTTAAGGGTGACTTGCACCAAAGTTAAACGCATTGAATGTGGCCTTAAATGAAATTAATTACCTAACTTGTATAAAGCCATACGACCGATATGGCGTGGAGGTCAGTATACCTGCACTTCACTCCAGAGGTCGTGGGTTCGATTCCCACACAGGACAAATCTTTGTGTGCATAAACATGAATATTTGTTCTGGTCTGGGTGTTTTCCTATATATATTACATAAAAAAAGTATGTAAGTATGTTTATCCGTTGTTTAGTATCCATAACACAAGTTCTTAATGATACTTATCTTGGAACTAAATAATTGGTGTAATTGTTAGAAAATATTTATTTATAGGTACAAGATAAACTAAGTCGTGTTTGGAATCCTTTTTAAACTTAACCCGCAGTTTGTAAAAGCCTCCCTTATATTCATTCAGTAACCTATACCTAATGCTTGAAATGATATAAAAAATAAAATAGACTATCACAATGAATAAATACGAAAAGTGGAATAGAAAAGTGTGAAAAGGAATTTTTGATTACCTTACGGGAATAATTGTTTTCTATAAAAAAAAATATTTTTTCCCCGTACGTACATTTTACCTGCCGCACGGTTTTTATTCAAAATACAAATAATGATCACCAAAAGACAAAAAATTTTCATCAGAATGTCAGGTTATCATCAAATCATCAACACAGCCCATTAACGTCCCACTACTGAGCACGAGCCTCCTCACACATATCAAGGTGTGAGGGTATTGGGTCATACTCCACCACGCTGACCCAGTGCGGATGCCAATCCGAGGCAGGTGTATGGCGTCCTGCTGTTAGAATTTTTCAAGCCGGCCATTAGGCCTCTAACATGGCTTAACGATTACCACATTTAGTGATAACCGGGACCAACGGCTTAACGTGCCTTCCGAAGCACGGAAGCGTACTCGCGAAGTCTGTAAACTCTGCTGTACTTCGGTGATCGTTTCTGACCACCGAACACCGCAGAGCTACGAGCGCTTCAACACCGCAGAGCTACGAGCGCTTCAGTCAGGTTAGGTTAGTGTATATTTATTGGTGATCATTTACAATTATTTTCTTATCGATTATAAAAAAAAACTGCTCTTTTTAAGTCGGTTGAATCCGCGGGAAAACCTACGATTCTTCATAAAGCTATTTTTTCAACCTATTTAAAAGCTATTTTTGGATCTGGTTATTGATAGGACATCTTATATCTCCTACTAGCTAGCGTACACATACCTAAGTTTGGCGGCCCAACGGTTTGCTGTGTCCCAGCAATAAAAAATAATAAGCAATGTACTTCTCATTAAAGAATTAAAAGGGGCCTGAACTATGGCAGCATATGAACCAATATACTTTTTTACGAAACAATCTTTTGAATAACTGTCATGTGCCGAAAGCCATAGATTTAAGGTCTCATGTGTGGTATATAACTCATAAATATTCTAAAATACCTGAACAAGAAGTCTTTTCCTTAGATTCTATAAAATGATCACAAATCTTATAAATAAGCTTGGCAGATAAAAACTTAAGTAAAATTACATGGCGCCTTTACTCATATTTGAGCAATGAAACAAGAAATCACATTTACCTACTATTATTTATCTGCGTACTTCAAATAAACTTAAAGTAGTCAAAAAATTTGCATATTTAATATTTCCTTATCAATTTTGGTTATTAAGAGACAATTATACCAGTCCAATGTTTTTACTTGCTAAATAATATTGATTACTCGCAACATAAAACAGAATGTTTTTTATTGTTAATAATACAATATACTTCACAATTTATATACTTTAATCTAATACACCAAATAACTAACGAAGAATTTATAATAAAAACGGATTCTTAGGAACACTAAGGTACCGTTTGTACATTGTATTACGAGCTGATTTTTTTTTCTTTTAGTTGTGAACTTACTCGATTAGAGTATTTGCCTGTGTCCATAATTTTGATAACTCAAGTTATTCACAACAATGTGCAGTTTTAAAGTCGAGTCAAGTAAAGTCCGTCATAGTCGAATCAAGTAATATTATACCCCAGTATAGTAATGGAGAGTTTGTGGATCAGCCGTGATGTGTCTTGTCCGCATCGGCGCCAAAACTAAACATGTTTTTTTTTCGTCTAAATAATAGTGCATCGTGCTTTTAGCACATTAAGCCAGTGTCAAGTAAGAGATATATTAATAATATTTAAATCATAGTAATGATTGATCATGAGTGGTGATAAAGAGCATAAATGTTAAATGAGATCCCCTTCCCCTAAGCCCAATGAGTTCTCAGTAAAGATGCGGAAACTATACTGAGATCTCACATGGACTTCTTGACAGAATTTTAAAAGTATTGTTGCACTGTTTTGTTTCAATTGCCAACACTCATGTACGTTCACAAGCACTTACGGGTTAACAATCCACCGTTGTCACACATTCATGTTCAAAATATCACAAATTTTAGAAAATAAAAAAAAACTACTGACATGACGCTTCACTTTCCCGCCAAGAAGTCCGAAATAAAATTAATAACTTGAGTTTTCTTTCTTCTTCTTAAAACACTACCCAGTGTTACCATAAGTTTCTATGCAATCATATTTATTTAACTAAGTAACTTTCAGATTATTTAACCAAACATTTACATTTGTATCAAAAGGGACAACTAGATATTGGAACTATTGTCTCCGAGCTATTGTTAAGAAGGGACTCGGGTCGCTACAATTAGCATTCAAATGATATTATTAAGATTACTTTGATTGGATGGGTTGCTCCCTCTAACATTTCCTAGTATTTGAATTGTTTAATAATTCAATTAAGTTTATTTTGTAAAGCAAGTTTGGTCTTTTAAGTTGGGATGATTATTGAATTATAGAAGATAAAAACGGTTTCATAGCCTTATAAAAACATTTTATTATTTTTAAAGAGATAGGGATTGGGATTGTAAATTTTACTTTTACTTACCGGGAACTTTTATGTTTGCTTTTATTTTAATGTAACGTATATTGTGTTACCAATAATACTTCTTTCTCTGTTTCTGTCTGCCAATAGAAATGTTATTATTAACACGTTGACGGAAAAATATTAATTTTTGGTTAAAGCTGTACGTGTAAAAATCCAAGTGACATTGTTTACCATCAACCAGAGTGTAAAAGCCTATAGACAGACTATAAATTTTTAGACACACAGTGTTAAAGTGGCGCAATGCAGTGCACACGCCGTATATTTATTCATGCAGTGCACTCACTGCACTTCAAAGATGAATAGCATTCATTTCGGTTAAACATTGACGGGATTTTCTGATTTACATTTTACGTAAAATTTTATGTGATAGGTACTAAATTTGTATCTACAATAAACCTTAATATAATTTTCCTATAAACAAAGTTTTCTTTAGAAATTTATTAATTAATTTCTTAAAGTATTTTAATACATAACAATCTGTCATATCTAGACCTCAGAAACTAGATGCCTGCTCTTTCTGCATCCTTTCCTCCCGCTGGTAGAAGCTCAATGAACTTATTTATCCTTCTTCCACTTTACTAATATCATAAAAACAAGTTTGCACACCTGGTGGATTGTTCAACTCTTTATTGGACTTCTTTAGTCTTACCGCACTTAAGCCACCTTTTAGTACTATTGAACTTCAAAGAGCTTATTACAAAACGAGGTTTAAAACTAGAGCTGTCACTGTCTTCGTCTTATCAAATGAAAGTGACAGTGAAACTTGTTCTAAAGATAGATCTCGTTTTGTAATAGGACCTCGAGAGTTCAATTGTTTTGTTTTATTTTTTAAGATAGTTTTACTTAAGCAAGGATAATTACAGCGACGATAGCCAAGTAAAGACTTCTACTTCAGAGGATCTAGGGCTCAGACCCTGGTGACCTATGACTTTTCGAAGTTATGTAATTATCGCTTGCCTCGGAAAGCACGTTAAGCCGTTGGTCCCGGCTGTCATGAACATGTATGGCAGTCGTTATTTGGAAGTCAGTGCCTTCTAATGTTCTGACAACTTGGTTAATCATTGAATGAGGTTTCCCTTTGGGTTGTGGAGATCAGATGGCAGTCCCTCCATATAACTGAAGCTTAGCCAAATCTGGTTGACTGAGACCAGTGAGCATGGCCCTTGGCTTAGGTCTGGGGCAACCGGGATAATGCTACAATATAATGAGTTAAGCAAGGATAATTGTTATACAGATAGTGCATTCGTTTATAGGCTTCAATATGGGAGAATGCACCGCACCTTTAAGTACAAGAAGAGAGCTTTAGATCTGATTACACTGTGCAGACCCAATGCAACTTGGCGAAGAATGGTGTCGCTTGGTGTTTTAAAGCTGCCAAAGCCTCTAACTTCAAAGAAAACCGGACCCAAACTTAACTTGATTTATAAAATGCGAAAACATTAATATGATACAACACTAAAACGGATTAATTGTATTTTGGTCAACACTGCTTGACATCGATAACGGTTTCTTTTAATCTCACGGCGCCAAGAGCTCTTCTCTATTGTGGGTTTAATCACTAGGAAAAGAGCATACACACACATAAAAAAAAATACACACATACGCCTATCTCTAATTATATCCCTTTTGGTGCGGGCAAGGATGTATATAGTTGAAGCAATCTCTATTTGAAACGTGTCAAATGGTGGGAGGTGGCTAGTTCTTTGATTGCAATAATACCAAACAAGATCTCTTGACAAAAAAATACCATACCCCGAAACAAAAATTACGACAGAGAAAAATATATAAAAATGAAACTAGCGCATAACTTAAATTGCATTTTTTTTTTATTATTACATTATACACATACATTACTCAAATACAATAATTACGTTATATAAAAAAAAGTTTTGTACAGTAGGTACATCGGATATTCATTAACATGATATCATAGGTATAAACATACATTACACAATTAATAAAAAAAATAACAATAATTACACAGAGTAAACATCAATTTGACATTACTATACTTCCGCAATTACACTATTGTTGTTACAAGGTGTTAAATGAGAATTACATACCAGAAAAGTACACTTTTCATTTAGGTTTAAAATTTTAGATCACTGATAAGGTGGTCTTACAAACAAATACTCTCTCATTCAAGGCTCTAAATCAAAAACTAATCGCACATGAAGAATTACGAGGTCGAATAGAGTTGAAAGGGAGGCCAGTGGAATATACACACGAGTAGGATTAGCATACAGCTGATTCTGCGGACGTATGTGCGGGTCCGAAGGGGCTTTGAAACTCTGTGGTTAGAAAACAAGCGAAAGCGGATCGGATTGATAATAAAAGTTGTGGATATTGTGTCAATATCAATAATGCTGGTCGTTCAATACTAGTTCTATTTTTAACTCAAATAGCCGTAGTGGACTTACTTCTCATAAAACCTTATATTGAAAAAGTTAGCTAAGCAGACATACAACTAACCGGGCAGAAATCAAATCATATCATTTATTTGCATAACATAGGTACATAACAACTGTATGATGGTATAAAGAACATTCTTAAAGATGAGCTGAGATGATACTGAAATAAATACGAGTAACATAAATCCTATCATTATTACTTTATCGTTCATATATAAGAAAGTTATAACTGTAAAGGGATCCTACCAAGACCTAAGGAGCCCAAGCCAACCTCACCTGCAAGTGGTGCACCTGCCGATCAACGGACGATAACAGCATGACATGACAAGCGGCAATAGGCTCGCCACCTATAACGTGGACCAAGTGTATAACTGGCGGAATGTGGGGGCATAGGATGCCTCTGCCTACCCCTTAAGGGAACAGGCGTGAATTTATGTATGTAGTAATTATTTCAGGCGTAAAGATATTGGAGTGGAAGACTCTTACTACACATGAGACCACGGTAAATCGACCTCCACACCGAATTATTCCTCAATAAGTACAAAAGTTACTTTAAGATGTACTTACCGTAATTAATCACATCAAATTTATCGCTGTAAATCCTACTAAGTCTTGTTAGTCAGTTGTGTATCAGTTTCAACCAGAGGCTGGTATATAAAACATTCAATACCCTGATGCAAAGCGGCATGCCGGAAATGAAAACCTACTAAGCTATCAAACTGCTGCAATAAAACAGGAGCTAAAAACCAGACAAAGGAAGAGCATTCGGAACCGGCTGTGTGCGGAAAGATTAATGAACGAACGATGCTTGGCGGGAAAAAGGCACATGTGGAGATAACTCGATGGTATTCTATCTAAGCGATCCAACTCACCTCAAAGTTTTTTTTATTTTAAAATTCGATAAAATGTAAAAGTGCTTCAATAATTTCAGTTCAGTCAAAAATATTGCACATTACATCATTGTAACACCGGAATACTTATCGTTTATAATTAGTACAGACTACATGCTTACTTTTTATAATGAGGGAAATTTTTGATAGGACAAAAGAGGCTTGGCGGGAAAAAGCATATGTCGAGATAACTCGATAGTATTCCATCTAAGCGATCCAACTTACCCCAAACTTATATTTTCAATTTTTTTTTTTTAAATGTGATATAATTTATTTAATAGTGTTTCAATCTTTTATAATTGTTATCTATAAAGGGTACTAGATACGCTGTTATTTATAAATTCATATAAGTCACACTAAAACTTCATAGTGTATATTACATCACTGTACAATGTCATAATGATTATCCTTCTCTATTCAGTAAATACTGAATACTTAATGTATGTAATAAGGCAAATTTTGATAGGACGCACGAGTCGTTCAGCAGACGGGTTGTCACACGACGGTCAATATTCATCAAAGTCTCATTGAAGACACAGCGATTACGTGCCACGATATCAGTTACTAAATCTCATCATCATCATCATCATCATCATCTCAGCCTATTTAATGGAGCCCCTCTCACGGACCAAGGTGAGAAGGTTTCAGGTCACCACAATGAGTATTAACGGATACGTAAAGCTCATATCTTAAATTTTTTACTATTACATTTTAAGCAAAATAACAAAATTTAAGACATCCGAAATTGAAATCACATTAACTTTTTATCATAAATAAGCGAAAAAATGATTGTGTCATTATTGTATATATATCATTTACTGTATTTTAAAGCTCAAATATGCGATTGCTCTGAAACATAGATTGGACAGGTGTGTTAGTAAAGGAATTTCATATGAGTTTCTATCTACCTGGTTACAATAAGATTCAATGCTCTATCAAATAACAATTTGATGTATTTCGCTAGGATTGCTATCCCTCATATTTAAGCTGTAAGCTGCTTCATTGTGAATATAATATGTGCCTATACTAGCAAAACTTTAATTTAAACAGTTTGCTGACTCAACTGGTATAGCTTCAAGACTTCGTTTAATAAGAACAGAGACGACTCTGGGTGCCCTTAGTTCTGACTACCGGGGGGGAAACTAAGAAGGACCTGTGGAGGGCGCAGCGGGCGTGCCAGGAGGGCCCTTTAAGCAGCGCCAGGAGGGTCTTAGGGGACAGGGGCCGCTGCTGTCTAACCATGTACCCTCCGGGAAGTCGGCTACGCACTCTATGGTCGCACGGGGAGGTAGGAGGGGCGCGTCCACTGCGCCCCTCTGAGGAGGTCCTCCTGCTTTTGTCCCGGGAGAAGTTGACAAACAATAAAAAAAAAAGGTTGAGATTAATTGGTTTAATTTTTGTTTGTACTTAATTATTTTCAGAGTATGTATGTATACTCTTTTTTCCTCCAATAGTAAGCAAGTGACTTTTATGCTTTATTTTTATTAAAGTATCACAATTGTTTTAAAAACGTATATAATTTTAAAAAGGGTTTAATGGATTTTAGTACTTAATTTTCTACAAAACCAAGAAATATCCAAGGCATGATTATAAGTTTATTTCAAGTGTACTTTATGATTTAACTTAAGATGTTGTAGTTATAATTTTTTATAATAGGTCTTTCACAACACTATTTAAAACATCGTGTGTTTGCTTTGTGTCTGTAAATATTTAAGTTCACTATCGAAGACTTTGGTAGACTTAACTTTAAGTACGTTGTGACTTTGTTTGTTAAATGTATACTCTGAGCGTGCAAAGTGAATCGATAACATCAGTTTTATCGAACTTTATCATCTGAACAACATATTGCAATGTAACATAACTAGCTTAAGCAGTTAAAGAACTTCAAAGAATAATTTTGTGTAAGTCATGCCTGTTTCCTTTTTCGGCAATATTTTCTATATGGCATTTGAAACATTTTTCATAGTTCCTTAAATAAAATATGTCTTAAGTAAATTGAATTTTACATGGTTTCGATCACGCGAAACAAAATAATATCTAAGTATAAAAGCCAAATAAATGTCATACCTTTCCATATACGTTTTTTTAAATATTCTGTCCAGTAGTAGATATTAGAGAATTACATCAAATCGAAATTCAAAAATGCAAACTTAAAAATAATTTTGATTACATCTTATCGGATACACCGCTTCGAAATCTATAAAATGACATCTCAAGAATTGTTTTACACCAAATTCTGGCTTATGACAGTAAGATGTTATTTGTATCCTGTACCTCTCCATAGATGAAATTTTTAATAATCGGTCTTGTAGTTTTAAAGATATAATAGATATATGATTTTAAACAAAAAAACAAACGTTACCTCGTTGTTGTCAGTAGTTTAATAGCCTAAACCCCAAAGGTGATTAAAATAGACACAATGTGAAGCCGAAGTATCCAAATCGAATACAAATTATCGATCAAGTCATAGTTGGAACATATAAGTAGGCTAACTCGAGGCCCGAGCGAGCTGTACTGGCCTAAACACTTAGGGTTGGCGCTTAAAGTTTATTTAATAGTCAAAAATGCATAGTCAAGCGGGCATAGCGAGCGAGGGCATTATGTAGCCCGGACTGGCGCATACTGTAGCAGCGAAAAACTTGGTAATTGTTTATTTTTTTATACCACAAGATGGCACTCAATAGCTAGACCCACCTGTGGTAATTGCAGCCTATAGATCGTTCCAACACCAGGGTGTTGTCGAACCTTTAAAAACCATCACGCACTTTTCATGCCCCATTCTGTAATATTTTTTCCAATCTTCGCATCTGACGATGCATACGCTTGGGCGCGCTGACATACAAATCGTGTTTAGAGCATAAGTATGAAGATATGTTACTTTTTCGCATCCACTATGGTCGAGTCCTCGAGCCGACCGTTGTCGCGTAGTAGCCTTTCGAAAGCACGCACTCCGCATGCAAGTTTGAGGCCACGCCACCGACGCGACGACAAAAACATATTAATAAACATGACAAACACGCTTTTTATTCAATAAGATCGAATAAAATATATTATATTTATAATGTGCTGTCACAATAAAATGTATTTGGTAAGTCAAGTATAAAAATAAACATTTACAGTATTTTATTCCATTTATTTGATTTGTATTTATAATATGCCATATAAAAAATACTTAGTCTTTGAACGCCAAATGACCGGCAAAACGGTCATTTTCTATAGTGTCAAGTTCAAAGTGTAATTTTAATTGTGATTGTAATGTTAGCGGAAGAGTGACCACACCAAAGCAATGGAGGGGTGTTTGGTGGGAGGTCCGCCATTGCCTATAAAAGCACGTGGACCGCCATTTCGAGCCAGTTCACGTCGAGCACTCATGGATAGCCGAAACTCTGCCCGTTTGAAGTCGTTGATTTTAGTTTTCATAAATACTTAGTTAGAAATTTAAATTAAGAATCACCGTTATTAGTTTTGAATTGTCAAGTGAAAAACACGTGTAATAAATTAATTTCTTGTTGTTTTTTGCTATTTTTTTTAATTATTTCCATTCCTGATTCCTAAAATCAGAAGTGGGATATCTTTTCACGCGTCCTGGTCCGCTTTTACTCCTGAAACAAGGCAATTCCTGGAGTTTGTTTACGTAAATAAGAGGTAAAAACGAAAAAGTGTGTGTGTTAATTGTTGGTGAGTACGTTCCGATTGTTTTTTAATTCCCTTTGTTTTAAATGATTTCTTATGCTTGTTCGCTTTGTTATTTAGTAGAACACAAAGCTATTTGAGGCTTTATCGTTTCTTTTTTTCGTTGTTCACTTGTTACTCGTTTGGTAAAATGCCGAATACTGATCGTAATAGTAGAAGCCGATCTAGAAACCTTGATTCACGGTCTAGCCGGCGTGATTTGCATTATAGCCGCCGTGATTCACGCTCTAGTCGACATAATTCAGGCTCCAGATACGCCCGAAAACGACGTAGTTCTCCCGACAACCCAATAAACCAGCAAATGCAACAAATTCTAGATCGACTGACATCGCTGGAAGAACAACGTCGTCCGCCGTCGCCGCGACTGCGCGAGCCGAGCTTGACGCGAGCTGGTGCATCTGCGACGCCGCCGCTTGCGCCGCTGCCGCCATTAGTAGGCGCGGTTCGAGATGCTGCGGAGCGTCGGGAGAGTGCAGCCCTGTCTTCGCCAGGGCGTCCCGTGAGTGCTGCTACCGATTGCGGCCCCAAACGTGACGGATCGCATAGTTGACGCTATACGATCAATTAATACGATGGTGAGATCTAACCAACCTTACTATATTTCTAACTTCGAACCTGGTGTCACTGACTTAGATTTCTGGTGCGAGGAGGTAGATCGTGCTAAAATTTTAAACAACTGGAGTGACAATGAATGTCTTTCTCGCATCGGGAATTGTCTCAAAGGTGACGCCAGGACATGGCTTTACGAATGGGTCACTAATGACCGTAGTTGGACTAATTTCAAGAGGGAGTTTAAGCCTTTGTGTCCCAAGAAGCTTGATATTGCCAATATTTTATACGAAGTCATGAGCACCAACTCTGATAAGTTCCAAACACACGCGGATTATGCGCGCCGTTCCCTATTGAGGTTACGAATAGTTAGAGGCTTAAGTGATGAGTTGATTTCGGCCATTGTGATAAGGGGTATAACGGATCCACATATTCGTGCCGCTGCTACTAATGCAAAGTTAGTGCCAAATGAACTGGTAGATTTTTTCTCAATTTATGTTAAGACAAGCATAACTAATTATAGAAAAAAAATATTAATACTCCGCGGCATGATAATTTTTCTCGCACTAATCTTGATTCAAATATCCGTAAGCGTCGATTTAATGAAAGCAAGTGCTTTACATGCGGGCAACAAGGTCATAAACAATCTCATTGCCCTAAAAGATTAAATACTAGTTCTAGCAACAATAATAGCTTTGAAGATCACAATAAGGTCAGCACTATTTCTAGTTCTAATAAATCTGAACCATGTGGCTTTTGTAAGAAACCCGGGCACAAAATAGAAACTTGTTTCGCAAAGCTTAAACCCGATTCCCGCAACACGAATAATGTTAACTATTGCCAAGAGAATCCTAATAGTCAGAATAGCGATATAGTTGTAGCCGTTATACAGGGTATACCCATCGATGTTCTCATCGACAGCGGTTCGAGTATATCATTAATCTCCTCATCTTTACTAAGACATTTCCAATGTGCGCGCAGGCCTGCTTTCAGAGTTCTAAAAGGTATTGGATGTCAAGAGATCGAATCAACTTTTTTTGTAACATTGCCAATCGAGTTTAACGAGATTACCCTGGAAATTAATTTAATGAAACTACTCGATTTGATTCTTGAATTTTAATTTATTTTATTACTCGAACAGCTACATCTACTGTTAATACTGGTAGTATGAAATTCAAACTAAATAATATCGTACTTGTCAATTATAGACCTTACAGACTTTCACATCCAGAGATTTTGAAGGTTCGTGAGATCTTTCGAGAGCTTCTAGATAAATAAATTATACGGGAATCAGAGTCAGAAAACGCCAGTTTAATCCTATTGGTGAAAAAGAAGGATGGGACTGACTGCATGTGTGTCGATTATCGAAGGTTAAACGAGATAACGATCAAAGATCGCTTCCCGCTGCCTCTGATGGAAGACCACATTGACCGACTAGGCTTCGTAACACCAGAGTGTCATTATGAGTATGTCAAGATGCCTTACGGTTTAGCTAACGCACCTGTCGTTTACCAGCGCATTATGTCAAAAACACTCCGACAGAACCTGGACCTTGGTAAAACCCTTGTGTATATTGACGATGTCTTAATACTAAGTAATACGGTACATGAAGGTCTGATGACCTTACGTAGTGTACTCCAGACGTTGACATAATCGGGTTTTTTTTTCATTAATTTGAAGAAATGCTTATTTTGTTAACCGAAATAGAGTAGGTACTTAGGACGTACAATAAGTCAGGGTCAGGTACAACCGAGCAAACATAAGGTCAGAGCACTGGTCGAAGCGCCTGCCCCAAAGACCGATAAACAAGTTCGTTAATTGTTGGGTCTGGCAAGCTTGACTCGGGTATGCGCGGGCCATATCGTGTGGTCAAAGTGCTTCCCCAAGGTCGATACAAGCTGCAATTGCTAGCAGGCTCTTATGGCAAATCGACTCAAGCCGCCGCAGAGTACATGGTGCCGTGGCGAGGGGAGTGGACTCCGGAAACGTGCGCTGTTTTCTTTGAGGGTGAGGTGCATTATACATGTGCATGATATGCTAACGTCGTGCCTATGTCATGCATATGTAGAAGCTATAGTCATGATATGCTAACGTCGTGCCTATGTCATGTATATGTAAGAAGCTACAGTCATGATATGCTAACGTCGTGCCTATGTCATGTATATGTAAGAAGCTACAGTCATGATATGCTAACGTCGTGCCTATGTCATGTATATGTAAGAAGCTACAGTCATGATATGCTAACGTCGTGCCTATGTCATGTATATGTAAGAAGCTACAGTCATGATATGCTAACGTCGTGCCTATGTCATGTATATGTAAAAGCTAGTCATGATATGCTAACGTCGTGCCTATGTCATGTATATGTAAGAAGCTACAGTCATGATATGCTAACGTCGTGCCTATGTCATGTATATGTAAAAGCTAGTCATGATATGCTAACGTCGTGCCTATGTCATGTATATGTAAGAAGCTACAGTCATGATATGCTAACGTCGTGCCTATGTCATGTATATGTAAGAAGCTACAGTCATGATATGCTAACGTCGTGCCTATGTCATGTATATGTAAAAGCTAGTCATGATATGCTAACGTCGTGCCTATGTCATGTATATGTAAGAAGCTACAGTCATGATATGCTAACGTCGTGCCTATGTCATGTATATGTAAGAAGCTACAGTCATGATATGCTAACGTCGTGCCTATGTCATGTATATGTAAGAAGCTACAGTCATGATATGCTAACGTCGTGCCTATGTCATGTGTATGTAAAAGCTAGTCATGATATGCTAACGTCGTGCCTATGTCATGTATATGTAAGAAGCTACAGTCATGATATGCTAACGTCGTGCCTATGTCATGTATATGTAAAAGCTAGTCATGATATGCTAACGTCGTGCCTATGTCATGTATATGTAAGAAGCTACAGTCATGATATGCTAACGTCGTGCCTATGTCATGTATATGTAAGAAGCTACAGTCATGATATGCTAACGTCGTGCCTATGTCATGTATATGTAAGAAGCTACAGTCATGATATGCTAACGTCGTGCCTATGTCATGTATATGTAAAAGCTAGTCATGATATGCTAACGTCGTGCCTATGTCATGTATATGTAAGAAGCTACAGTCATGATATGCTAACGTCGTGCCTATGTCATGTATATGTAAGAAGCTACAGTCATGATATGCTAACGTCGTGCCTATGTCATGTATATGTAAGAAGCTACAGTCATGATATGCTAACGTCGTGCCTATGTCATGTATATGTAAGAAGCTACAGTCATGATATGCTAACGTCGTGCCTATGTCATGTATATGTAAAAGCTAGTCATGATATGCTAAGGTCGTGCCTATGTCATGTATATGTAAGAAGCTACAGTCATGATATGCTAACGTCGTGCCTATGTCATGTATATGTAAGAAGCTACAGTCATGATATGCTAACGTCGTGCCTATGTCATGTATATGTAAGAAGCTACAGTCATGATATGCTAACGTCGTGCCTATGTCATGTATATGTAAGAAGCTACAGTCATGATATGCTAACGTCGTGCCTATGTCATGTATATGTAAAAGCTAGTCATGATATGCTAACGTCGTGCCTATGTCATGTATATGTAAGAAGCTACAGTCATGATATGCTAACGTCGTGCCTATGTCATGTATATGTAAGAAGCTACAGTCATGATATGCTAACGTCGTGCCTATGTCATGTATATGTAAGAAGCTACAGTCATGATATGCTAACGTCGTGCCTATGTCATGTATATGTAAAAGCTAGTCATGATATGCTAACGTCGTGCCTATGTCATGTATATGTAAGAAGCTACAGTCATGATATGCTAACGTCGTGCCTATGTCATGTATATGTAAGAAGCTACAGTCATGATATGCTAACGTCGTGCCTATGTCATGTATATGTAAGAAGCTACAGTCATGATATGCTAACGTCGTGCCTATGTCATGTATATGTAAGAAGCTACAGTCATGATATGCTAACGTCGTGCCTATGTCATGTATATGTAAAAGCTAGTCATGATATGCTAAGGTCGTGCCTATGTCATGTATATGTAAAAGCTACAGTCATGATATGCTAACGTCGTGCCTATGTCATGCATATGTAGAAGTTATATGACAAGCTAACGCCGTGCCTATGTCATATGGGGCAAATATTGCTCTTTTAAGCCCTTGTATGAACTATGCTAACGCCGTGCCTATGGTTCACAGTAGTTGTATCACTTTATGTAATTGTGTACATTACCGAAATCCTCTCTAGGATTTCTTTTACTAAACTTCATTTCTGTTCTCAGGCACAGACTGTAACAATGACGATGTGGAGTCCACATTTGAGCAAGTTGCCGAAAAAAATTGTATGCCTTGTGTAGAGAGGGTATTGGAACCAGTACCAACTACTTCTAAGGCTGCGGACCCTGAGCAACCTAACATCCTAGAGGACGAGGACGTCCTCCGATCAGGAGAGGCCGTGTTAGCGGAAGAGTGACCACACCAAAGCAATGGAGGGGTGTTTGGTGGGAGGTCCGCCATTGCCTATAAAAGCACGTGGACCGCCATTTCGAGCCAGTTCACGTCGAGCACTCATGGATAGCCGAAACTCTGCCCGTTTGAAGTCGTTGATTTTAGTTTTCATAAATACTTAGTTAGAAATTTAAATTAAGAATCACCGTTATTAGTTTTGAATTGTCAAGTGAAAAACACGTGTAATAAATTAATTTCTTGTTGTTTTTTGCTATTTTTTTTAATTATTTCCATTCCTGATTCCTAAAAGTAATATATTTACTTTATAGGTTTTTATTATTACATTGGGAAATTCAATATTAAACGTAAATACGATACCAAAGCTACAAAATTAATTTTTCATCTATTTGTGTTTTTTTGATAATTATTTATTCCTATAAGGCGAAAACCTTTAAAATACTATATTATTTCTATAAAACTTAAGTTAAATAAAAAATATCGTGTATTATTCATAAACGTCAACACAACACAATATAATTTTTGCATGATACCACAACAACAAAAATAAGTGATCTCTCGATATGTCCTTAAATACAATCTATTAACCTCAACGGTATAACATTTCTCACTATTTAACTAATTGCCTTCATAACGGCACGTCTAATATTTCATAGACACAGAAACGTCCGACCGCAGAAACTAAATAGTATGAACAATTAATTATACGTTAGTTATTGATTAACAAAAACCGCAGTTTGTATGGCCCCTCCACCATAAGGCACACTTCTCTTCGATCTGAACTACAAATGCAGTGCAAAGAGGGAAGCTGGCCGTATCACTAGCTAGGCTTCAACAAAAAAAAAAAAACTTTAAATATTTCGTATCAATTATCAATTTCGGAACAGAAGAAACAATTTAAGACAAAGAAGAAATTTATATACAATCAAAGTATAACCCATAAGAAGTTTTTTACAACTAAAGATTTTCTATTGGAATAATTTATTTTGGTAAGTACAAAATAATTTAACTATATATTCAGTTTTAGTAAAATCAAGAAAATTAAAAAAAATAGTAAATATATTGACAATACAAATAGCGGAATCTATAAGCAATTAAAACATATCTTAAATACATTTCGAACCTTTAATTTTAATGCATTGTGTCTGTTAATAATTTGGGCTGATTTGAATATAATTTATTTTAGTGCAAGTGTATTAAGTAATATGTGATGCAACTTAAACATTTCTTTAAATAAGCAGCACTAAAGTGTTTTGCAATACAATTACGTATTTTACAATAAAGTTTATTTATGTGAATGAAGGACGAACCTAACAAAGATAACACGTGGCAGGCCGCCTGATACCGGTCACTTTGAAAGTTTACGGGGAGGCCTATGTTATGCAAAAGACGTTCTTGGGCATCAGCTTACTTGGACATACATCGCATGCTTAAAAGAACATCAATTACCCATTAATAGATAGGTCAGGTTTGAGTTACGTACTTATACAGTATTCATATTTCTTACTGAGATCGAATCAATGTTAATCAAACGTTCAAAACACAAGCAGAATTACTAATTAATAAATCAGTATCAATTTAATGCGCTTACAATACAAATATTCTTTAGATCTTCTTTTGTGATGTCCCAAAAATCGTCTATTTTGAGTTAAGTCATTATTCCATTAATTATGTGACATTATTATCATCATTATGCTTTAGTACGTTTCTGTTTTTATTCATTTATTGCATAAGTATTTCGGTACTATACTTTTTTAAGAGCTCAGCGGCTTTAGGTGGTCAGAAACAAGTACCGAAGGAAAGCAAAGGTCAGTCTTTAAATGGGTGACTGTTAGTGGGCCATTTATAATCAAGTGCTTCCCTGCGAGTATAAAGCTTTGCTGAGCGGCTTGAAAAGTTCTAACAATATGACGCCCGCCGTATTCCTGTCTCCTCCAATCCGATCTGGGTCCGTGTTGGTGTATGACCTGTTATTACAAAAGCTAAATCTCAAAACGAAATACTACAAATAGATTCTTTTAAGTGTTAAAAAAGTTTATATATTTAGATCTGTCTAAACTTAGATCTTACAGATTTTGTCTACAAAATAAAGTATATTATCGGGCATATTTGATAGGGCACTAACACTATCTCTCTTCTGTTGGCACTAAGTAACATATAGTGTCCTAATAAAATTATATAGTAGTTGATTGATATGCATATATCGCAAATTTGTGGTAAAATTACACCTCTCGCAGATATGATTGAACGTCCTTGCTACAAGCCAAATCGTGCCAAACTGGAACAAGCTGAACCAGTTATTTAAAATATTATGATTTCATGCTAATATCAATGTTATCACCAAGCATAGTATTTATGATTTTACTTTCGACAAATTGTACTTGTACTTGACGTTACCTTCTCCAAAGGCTACTCTGTGATATTCTATTTAATTCAAATATCTGGTATGTAGTTATATCGAGTCTTAATAAGGTACAGTACCACTATGATCAATTAATTTTCGTTAGGCAAGGTTGAACATTTGATGATGTTGATGGAAATTTTTAATTTAATGCTGCAGAAAGAGTTTTTTATAGACTTAGAAGTCATTTATTTTCGTCATTTTAGTCACAGTAAAAATAAAGTCAAAGTGTAACCCATCAGAAATGATGAACTTTGAAAAAATAAAAGCCGTTACCTTAAGTTAAAAGTATCACATTATAATAACATGTTCATCTAAAATTTCCCTGTGTTTAAAGCACAGCAATCTAGGATTATTTAGCTTGATAAGAATATAATAGGAATTTTGATAACATTTATTTATATGATTAAATATAATATGATCTACATGAATTTGGATTAAGCTTCCGTGATGTGCACGCGGCGGATTGATAGTATTTAGAGTACCTACATTCACTTTTTGTTTTGTAATAATTCGACTTGCGCCCGATTAATTGAGATAGTGTATTATCTTTATTCATATGTGATAGTAGTTATTTGAGGGTGACCCAATCATACAGCCAGTCTGGGTAGCAGTTACCTCAATCTATGAACGTTTGCAATATCAGAGACATCACTGTCGCATTGCCCTCTCTTAGAACCTTAGCTCACAATGATGATTTGAAAAAAGGGTTATTATATTCATTTCATAAGTATTTCATATAGTTCATTAACTAGAAAACAAAATTAAGCAGCTTAGGTAGCTTTTGCAAACTTTATATCTCCATATAATATGGTACCAAGTATAGCATACTGTACAGAGAAATAAGAAAGTAGAAAATCACAAGCATTTTATTTACTATAAGTGCACTTACATAAATTTTCCAGAGAAATATATGGAAATCGTTATGTAATCCACAATTCTAACTGAAGCAATCCGATATAGACTCGAAAAGGGATGATTCATAAATAATGCAAACCTCTGCGAAAATCTAGTTGAGAAAACTTCTTGGTGGCCCAGCTCTACGTATTATTGACCTCGGCAACGCCATCTGCTTCCATCCTTTGATTAAATTGAGTTAAACCAACACGATCATTTGTAGTTCCCGCTCCATTACTCCCCGTAACGATATCACTAATAAATAAGAGTTTGTGGATATTTTTTTATACCTCCAATTGTATCGAGTTCAGAAAGGGCAAAATATTTTGGAAGAGTCATACAAATCATAATCATTGAAATTAATTTAAATTGATATCATGATAATTATTCATTTTGCATCACTATTATAATTATTAGAATATTTAAAATAGTAATGCAAAGTTTTCGCATAAGATAAAATAATTGTTTACTGAATATTATTTGACACAACGCGATTTAGCCCTCAATTGTCTGGAGCTTAGTATGTGTGAACTGAATTGTGAATATTAGACAACAAAAAAAAACAAAAAATATATTTTATTTGAAACTTAGAAAATGGGATGAATAAAAATATCCATGTTAGCGGACGCGAAATTCGTGGAATTATATTTAATAAAATATATGAATGAACTTTCAATATAACAAGAAAATTAACACCGGACTCTTTAATCAGCCTCTGGTGCTGGGTTTCAGTTCATATCAATTACGGATTTAGTACGAATCCGATTGAATCATGCAAGCATCCTAAGTGACTTTTTATTTTTTTGTTTTACGTCGGAACAAAATGCATTTACGTACTGCCTCCCGGCCAAAGGGGGTGTGGGACTTATCACCGGCAGACACGATCTCTAACACCCACTAAAATTATTCCCATAACACCCGCCGCTTGTTGAGAAAGGTGCTGCAGCGTCTCACACCCTGCCGGCGACCAACGAAGGGAGGACGTCCTCACAGTGGCGCAGTGTACGTGCCGGTTCTACCTCCGTGTGCTACCAGAGCGTTTGTGACCGACTTCTTGGAGGGTATATTATTAGACAGCAGTAGCCCCCTGACCCCGACGTCTAAAACCCTTCTGGCGCTGCTTGGGAGGCCAAAATGGTTCACCCGCTCCGCCCTTCACAGGTCCCTCTTAGTTTCCCCCACAAAAAAGTAAGTAAGTAGGCAAATACAGTGGCCGGTCTCTGGGTGTTACCATTTCCCCAGCGGCTCCTCCGCCCTACCGGAAGGTATTCAGCCCCCACACCACGTCAAGATGGAGTCCAGTCGGGGAGGTGGCTAATTTAGCTCTTCTGACTTGGCTTTACAATTGTTTCATATAGTAACTAGGATCATCCACTATACATCTCCCAAAGCACTGAAACGGTCTATAAGAAACGCGAAATAAACGTTAATCTATCCAAAAGATGACCTCTGAAGACAAAGCTTAGCATAGCTTTCCGACTCTGGCCACTCGCCTCGCCCATATCACCTATTCACCCGAACTAAAATTATTCACGACAATTAATTGTCTGGATGTAACACTCACTACCCATAAATTATCTCACCTAATAAGGTGGCGGTTCAAGTTCCTTTGAAATTAGTCTCTATGTGTATGAAGGCAAGGGTAACTTTGATGTGTAGGGAAGTACATCATTATTCTGTTTGTTAGCTGACGGCACGTTATTAACAATCAGGCAATAATGCAGTGACATTGCACCAAGCCGACAAAGTGGAAACGTCAGCCTTATATCTTAGCGAAAAGTATTATGACATCAGTGAACTACTTAATATAAGTATTGATTATTTTTAATTCAGATTTAAGACGAATTTTTTGGAAATAATAACAAATAGTAATAAATACGAGTTATCTACAAGTGATATAATTATGTAATATAAATTTTATAATTCCTCGATATTTTTTTATCTAAGAATTACATTAAATTGACTTAGATATTTAAGTATTGATATGACGTTCAATCAACAACTTGCAGTCAGTTGCAAATTTGAAATGCCACACCAGTGAAGACAGTTCTAGTGAAAATATGTATGTCGTGTTACTTATATTATTAGCTATTTTGGCTTTGTATAAATACAATGTCAAAAATTTTGACTATTGGAAAAAAAGAGGAGTGAAATATGTGAAACCAGTTATCTTTTTTGGCAGTAGGATTGAAATTTTTCTGCTGCAAAAGAGTATTACAGAAATTTTTACAGGATGGTACAAATCTTTTCCTGATGAAAAAGTGGTAGGTTACTTTAGAAACTCAGAGCCGGCGCTTCTCATTCGAGACCCAGAGCTAGTAAAACGCGTTCTTGTTACGGACTTCGTTCAATTTCACCAACGAGGCTTACATCCCGACAGCACATCAATTGAACCTTTGCTTAGTAATATTTTTTTCGCCGATGGTGACTTATGGCGACTACTGAGACAACGCATGACACCCGCTTTCACAAGTGGAAAACTGAAAGCAATGTTCCCCTTGATCGTTGAACGAGCTGAGCAGTTGCAGCTGAGGACGCTTCAATCTGCTCAACAAAACCGCATAATGGATGCACGGGATCTTATGGCCAGATACACCACTGATTTTATCGGTGCCTGTGGATTTGGACTCGACACTGGATCGCTCAACGATGAGAATTCAGCGTTTCGCAAGCTTGGTGACCAATTATTCCAGTTTGGTTTAAGAGAGTACATGGTTATTTTTATGAAAGTGTTTTTTCCAGTCCTGGCAAAAAAAATTAACTATCTAAATTTTAAGATTGAAAATGAAGTGTTATCACTTGTGCGCCAAATTGTAGAACAAAGAAATAATGAACCATCGGACAGAAATGACTTCATAGATCTTTTGTTAGAGTGCAAAAAGAAAGGAATGATAGAAGGTGAATCTTTGGTAAATGTTAAAGCTGATGGTACGCCTGAAAGGGTTACATTAGAACTGACCGATAAATTATTAGCTGCCCAAGTATTAGTGTTCTTTGCTGCAGGGTTTGAGACATCGTCATCCGCAACTAGCTATACACTACATCAACTTGCCCACAATCCTGAAGCACAGAAAAAAGCTCAACAAAATATCGATGAAGTGCTTAAGAGACATAACAACAAGCTTAGTTATGAAGCCGTAAAAGAATTCACATATTTAGAATGGGCTTTTAAAGAAGGAATGAGATTATTCCCTTCTTTAGGATACTTGAACCGTAAATGTGTTCGGAAATATACATTTCCCGAGTTAAATTTAACAATAGATGAAGGTGTCTATGTTTCCATACCATTACAAGGTTTGCATACCGATCCACAGTATTTCGATAATCCGCTTAACTTTAAACCAGAGCGTTTCAGTTCAGACCATATTAGTGATGCGAATAAATATGTATATTTGCCATTTGGTGGAGGCCCCAGGGGTTGTATAGGTAAGAGATAATATTTAATAAGTTAATTTAAGTCGGCCATAAAAAGAACATATACTGATTGTTTACTTTATTTTGTATTTTCCAGGCGAGCGTTTAGGACTGATGCAATCGATAGCCGGCATGGCCGCCATACTATCTAAATTCACAGTCATACCAGCCCCTCAATCTAAAAGATATCCTTCTGTTCAAGCAAAGTTTGACGTAGTGCAAAACATCGAAGGTGGTCTACCGTTGATCTTTATGGAAAGAACGAAAACTCAATAATAAAAAACATAATATTAAAGTTTGTTAACGTTTTGACAGAATGTGTTAAACTAAGTAATAAAACAATTATTCAAGGAAAAGTTTTTCAATACCACCTTTCATGCAAATATTGTATCTAAGTACTCATTTTATTATACACGTACGTAACAATTAATAAATGATAGTAAGCAAAATATCACATTTTATTTTTTCCAGATAATGAACAAGATAATATTGTTGCTTATCACAATTTGCATTCCTAAAATATTGAATGTTCCAATAAATGCACATAAAATAGCTCAAAGTAAAGTGAAAAAGATAGAGAGCATAAATCAGATTGATAATCATCAAATGCCAGCAATAATAGCTCCTCTGGTTCATAATCAACCAGCTCTGACATCTGATCTAAAAAGTTCAAATGCAAGGGAAAAGAAAGCACCCAATTTACCTATAGGTTTACCTATAACACACCAACTCTTGTTGCCGACCCAACTTCATGTGATTCCTGTGCACTCTAATATACACAACAGTCAGATTAGACATGTGTTTATTAATCAGAACCATAATGTGCCAATCATATCACACACAGTAACGCACACCAGTTCGAACGTGACTCACCCTGCACCATTGATATCCATTTTGATACCGATTCATCATACGCATTTGATACCAGTGCATGATTTAACAGTGATACCATTGCATAAGGAGCAACATATTTCAAAACCGAAACTGAGCCGGTATAGACAGCCGATGGAGAAGAAAGAGAGGGAAGTTGAAGAACCGATGAACCAATTTCGATCTTTCTTTGGAGGATTTGGCAATGGTTTATTTTTTGGAGGGCAAGGAGCTGGTCATGGTTTTTATTCATACGGTTGAATAATATTTTCACGTCTCTAATAAAGTAGAGATCCTACATAATTATAAAAGTGAAAATAGTATATTATTGTAGTCAGTGCCTTTAAAAGGGAGTACCCAAAATGTAGAGTTATAATTGTATTAAAGTATTTATGAAATTACCTATTGTTGATTTTTTCCACTGTGTTTACCTGGACTAACATCTAAAAGAGCTCGTACTAACAATTTATAATTTCGTAATTATGACAGTAGACAGAAGTACGTTAGAATGATTAAAGCAAAAATAAATAAAATATACTTAAACTAATATTGTATGAGTCAGTGTTGTAAGATGATATTATTTGTTTAGTGATTAATATTGATCGACATAAAGCCTGCTTCGTTGTTTTACTGTTAACAACTTACAGCTAAATTCTAAATAAACGAAATGTTTCAAATTCACTGTTCCAAACGTAAGGAAACTTGAAAATTACGTCATTATTGACGGTCAGATATAAGATTTAGTAGATTCTGCGGTTTTCTTTGGCATATCTACAGATGAATAACTTCAGTGGGGTCTACATATTGAAACTCGTGCTGCAGCTTATGCTATTCATGAAATTCTCCAAAAAACAGATGTTGAATCCGCAAGAATGGTATACTTTAGTTATATCCATAGCCTACGGCATTCTTATGCAGAGACTAACTGCAGATATAGAAATTATTTTAATAGTACAAAAACGGGCCTTAAGATTTATATATGAAATAAGCTCACGAAAAACTCCTAGAGCAAAGATTAAAAACATAGGTATCTTGACTATTGCCTTTTCATTCATTTATAATTTTATAATATTTGTAAAACAAAACATTGAAACCTATAACAGGCGCTGTGATGATCACAGCTTTCATATTAGGACTAGAAATAAATTCCTGAATCCTATTTTACGCCTGCACAAAAATCGTATATCATTTATAGGGCAGGGTATACAACATTATATCAAAATTTCAAAAGTTGTTGTTCTAGTAAGCAATTCTATATAGCAATACGAATTATTTTAACATTACAGTTAGCGGAATCTATCAACAAATAAAGCAAAACTTCCTTAAATATATTTTTAAGTTCATTTTAACGCAGTGTTCTAAATAAGTTTACTACTTAATTATACTATATATGTATGTATAATGCAAGTTTTTTTTTTAACTTCTTATAGTCAAACTACAAAATTTAACAAATGTTCTTTTACAGTTTTTCCGTGCAATACAAATATATATTTTACAGTAAAGTTTAATGATCTAGCTGAAGGACTATCCTAATAAAGATAGCAGGCGGCAGGCCGCCGGATATCGATTACTTTGGAAGTTTTTCAGGGGAGGCCTATATTATTCAGAAAACGTTCTAGAGCATAAGCTTACTTGGACATATATTATTGTCATCATAGTAATAATGCTTTTCTACGTTTCTGTTTTTGTTTATTTATGAAATGAGAATTTCGTTACTATATTTAATTAATGAAAAAAACAGCAGCATACTTAGCTCAGCGGCTTTAGGTGTTTGGAAACAATCACCGAAGGAAAGCAGAGGTCAGTCCTTGAATGTGTGATCGTTAGTGTCCTATTCAATATCGAGTGCTTCCCTGCGAACGTAAAGCTCTGTTGGGTGGCTTGAAAAGTTCGCACAATATGACGCCCGTCGTATCCCTGTCTCCTCCAACACGTTCTGGGTCCGTGTGTTGGTGCATGACCTATGAATAAAATCTCAATATCAAATCGAAAGTACTTTCTAAGATAGATAGAAGTCTTGAAAAAGTATAAAGGTATATTTTGAGCTGTCTAAACTTTGATCTTACAAATTTTGTATACAAACAAAGTTTATCATCGGACTTATTTAATATGCCACTAAGTAAACCATAGTAGAATAATAACAATTTAATGTAGCTGACAGTTATGCAAATACCACAAGTTTTGTGGTAAAATTAAACCTCTCGCATCTCCTAAGAATAGTAGACATATAGCTATATCTACCATTATGACATATAGATTTTCGTTCGGCAAGACTGAACAGTTAAATTTAAGTCAAAGTCTTACTCAATGGGTATAGGGTAATATAATAGGCCTTAATAGGGTATAGGGTACCAAGATCTAAGGAGCCAACCTTACGTACAAGTGTTGCACCTGCCGATCAACGAACGAGGCTCTGGCGAACATAAAAGTGCCCGAAAAGCGGCAATAGTGGCGAACCTATTACGTGGGATCAACTATATAACTAGCGAAGTGTGGGCATATAATATGCCTCTGCCTACCCCTTCGGGAGTTTCCCGAAGGTTAGTAGAAGTCTTACCCAGCAGAAATGATGATCTTTTAAATAAGCAGTTGTTCCCTTACGTTATGGTATGTATTAATTTTATTTTTAACGAATATTTCCCTGTGTTTAAGTCTACTTTAAGTTGCTAGGGCCAGTTAATTCTTGAATTATGATACCTTCCGTACATTTTGAAGACTGTGTGGGTAAATAAGATTATGAATAGTCTGTTTAAAATACTTGAACCCGCCAACCGACAATGGACGACGACGCGGTGGAGTAACACTTCAATTCTATAGTCGAGGGATGGAGGGAGTCTGAGCGAAGATCTATCATTATCTAGCTTCCGGCTACAGCTTAGCCTTGTGGAATTTGGCTTGTCTATATTATGATTTTCCTAAGTATAACTCATCGAATGTATTAATCTAGGTAGTCAAGTATTTATGTGTCCAGTTTCATTGTAATCTATGGTAGTGTTTTTCTTTTAATGGGAAAGGAAGAAAATGTATGTATGGTGCAATCAAAGCATTAATAGAATCAGATTCAGCTTAATTATATCTTCTGACATCACAACCAAATTATACACAAGTTCATGAACACAAATATTTAAGCAAGCCCTTGACCTTTGGAGCTAAAAACTGGCTTTTGTTAATCTAGGATTAATTGACTTATCTAGAATTGGGTTTTTGATAAGATCAAAGATATGATCAACATGAATATGATTAAGCTTTCGTCATATTATTATGTAGACGGCGGATCGATTGTATGTATAGCACCCACATTCACTTTTTGTTTTGTAATAAGTCAACTTGCGCCCAATTAATTGAGATAGCGTATAATCTTAATTCATATGTAATAGTAGTTATTTGAGGGTGACCCAATCATACAGCCAGTCTGGGTAGTAGTTACCTCAATCTATGAACGTTTGCAATATCAGAGACATCACTGTCGCATTGCCCTCTTTTAGAACCTTAGCTCACAATGATGAAATGAAAAGAGTGTTATTACATTTATTTCATAAGTATTTAATGCAGTTTAATAACTCGTAAAAAACCATTAAGCAGAGGTAGCTTTTGCAAATTTGTTAGCTCCGTAATAAAATATAACACAGACAATATGGTACCAAGTATAGTATACTGTACAGACACCATAGCTCTTGACCTAAAAGTTATTATAAATAATCATCATTATATCGTATGGCGTTGAGCTGCCTGAATCCTAATTTAAATTTCCAGTGTCAGTTGGCGTAGCCACTTCTCAGCAGCTGGAGTTAGAAGATGAAGTTCTCAAGACCACCGGGAAAAGAGTACAGCGGGCAATCGTTTACAACATGGGCCATAGTTTGATCTGGTGCTCCACAATCACAGGCCGAAGACTCCTTCAATCCCCATTTATAAAGGGGGTGATTGGAACGTCCTCATCCTGTTCTGAACCTAAAATATATAATATTAATAAAATAAATATTTATACATAATAATTAATGTTAATAAAAAATATAAAACATTTATTGGTCCATCATAGTTTACAATTTGTAATTAAAAAAAGATATTACAAAACTTATTAGTGCTGCACACTGTGGTGCAGGATATCACTAAGACACAATCCTGTTTTTTACTTTTGACTATTCCAAATAATAGTATGGCGTAATGCAGAACATGGCAAGCATTTGTTTGATTCTATTTATGAATTGAGTAACGTGAAAACGCTGCGACACCGGGTAAAAAAACCGCATTTTGTACACGTTGTAAAAGGTTTTGGATCTTTTGAATAAACAGGGACTTATTACATTATGAGCCTAATTGAACTTGGAAAGTATAAAAGGTTCACACAGTTTTATTCGGATATTAATACTCAAAAAGTTCCTCGTAAGGTACAGTACTTTAAGCCTATAAAATCAGTTGCGCGCGAAGTAAATGCTCATAATTCGATCTACTTCCACTACTACCACCACTAGCTTTGGGTTCGTCTGATTGACCTACAGTTTACATTTAAACGCGGACTATAGAAATATGCATTTTTTCAATACATAATATATAGCCCTTGTGGCCCAGCCATAGGCTGTTCTAGTGTAGAAACATCTTTACTTTTTTTTACTTAATTATACAAATCAATGGACTTTTTCTCTGTTCTGCAAGTGTACTTAAATTTAAATTTGCAAATAACATCTCTCAACTTTTTTCAAGAATTTATATCATATTAAAAAATCGAATTAATAATAGTCCCGCAACTACTTGCTTAAATGCTTAACTTTCAAAGCATTTTATTTATTTTTTTAAATTACTATAAGTGCACTTATATAAATTTTCCAGAGAAATATATGGAAATCGTTATGTAATTCACATTTCTAACTGAAGCAATCCGATATAGACTCGAAAAGGGATGATTCATAAATAATGCAAGCCTCTGCGAAAATCTAGTTGAGAAAACTTCTTGGTGGCCCAGCTCTACGTATTATTGACCTCGGCAACGCCATCTGCTTCCATCCTTTGATTAAATTGTGTTAAGCCACCACGACCATTTGTAGTTCCCGCTTCATTAGGTACTCCCCGTATAGATATTTCTAATTAATGAGAGTTTGTGAATTACTTTTTTGTTCTTTCAGGTGGCTATATTTATTTTGTTATTTTCATTTTAATATAACTTAAAATTATCTTGCAATTGTAATCAATATGGTTATATCAAGTGCAATGTTTTTCTTTTAGGTCTTTATAGTTGAAATCGGCAGAATAAATAATCGAAAAAAAAACATTGTTTTCGGAATAGATATCCAAACCATTAAACATTACAGTATAATTATACATTTAATGGTAATTTTAATTTACGATTAGAGCTTGCTGTGTAAAATCTTAGTACTAGACAACATAAATATATAGATATATAAAATTATTATTATTTTTATACAGTCTAAGTGCTAAGTAAATTGCGGGGTCAATTTAAAATATCCATGTTAGCGGACGATATAAATATTAAATACATTAATAAAACTTTTAACCTAACACGAAAATTTAGCACTTTAAACTTAAACAAATTATCCAGTCATGCTGCAATATTAAATGAACATTGAAAATAGTAAACAACAGTTTCTAAAATTTTAATGTAAATAAAATCGTTGCATATCTAATACCAGTGCGCCCCAATTCCAAAGCTTATTGTTCCTAATACACCCAAAATAAGTAACGAATATTACGAATATTACCTATTGACCCGGGCGAAGAGAGCAAGATGGTTTTAATCCGGTTCTAATTTGTTTGAACAAACTCAAATAGTACGGCGGCGGTACCGTAATGAATCTCGTCGGAATAAGAACATCTCAACCCTTTGTCTTCATTAACTATCAAGTTGCTTGAATCAGTAATTTGAACTCAGAGGGTTTTAGGCAACATCTTATATATCTTTTAATTTGTATTTTTTTTTAAATTTTACTATTACGATAAATATAGGTAACTAAGCTCACGTAATTTTTACGTATATATATATGTATATGTATATAACGTAATTAAAATCTCTTTAAGGTAAAAAAAATTTCAAGTAGTGGTCCAAAATTAATTGAAACTTGCTGCCTCATAGCATTAGATTCGCTTTCCGACTTCTATCTTGAAATTAATCTCTCAATCAGTGCGAAGGCACTTTTTAGTGAGTAAAGCACATGAATTTCTTTTGCAAGTTGCAGCTATGGCAGGTACTACCTATTTTACAATAGCAACACTGAGTTAGGTCATACGCCACTAAACGGCCACAGTGCGATTTGGCCGACGATTCTAACGTCTGTACAATGGGATACAAAGTTAGCTGTTAGAGAAGAGGATTAAGTTGATCACATATTTCCATATATATGTCCCAGAATCTAGTCATTACTGCTACGACTTATGTGTTAGCCTTCTCGAAATTATATAATCTATTTATAAACACGGTTTTACCGAATTACCTATAGGCATTCAAAGCATCGATAAGGAAAAAAAATATTTATAGGAGTTCTTATATACCATAAACTCAAGCTAGTAATATAGCCTACCTTTTGAAAACAGTCACAGCGTTTACGCTTGAAAAACATAGCATAAAACCATAGCATTAAAGCCTTTGTTAAAAAAAATTACGCCCCTTTTGAAAATCCCCTTGCCGTAATCTCTAGGGAAAAAAATATATCTTAATTTTATTTACATTTTTTCCTTTAGCATAGTTTGTTATAAGCCCCCTTGGTTGTCCCAAAAAGTTCAATCATCGGCAAGGAGGCAATTTTTTTTTATAGCTTATACTATACATTTTATAGCTTATACTTGTAAAATTACCCTATCCCAAAATATTATTATCTGTGGGATCGTGGTCAATTAATATACCTATAACTCAGTAACCGAAATTTTGCCCATATCACTGGAAAACTAGTTCCACTTTTATGATAATAGGCACTAGACTCCTAACCTTGCAGTATTTAGTATGGTCAGGCAACCTTGTCTCCTGATGTAAAGCTTAATTACATATGTTGTGTACGTAAATGTGAGAATAATCGTAGTTTCATTTCTTTATATTTTATAATTTTAGAAGTATTTTTAGTTTAATGGTTTTTGAAATTTTTATCTAAATTTGAAGTGTCCGTTTATAACGGCAAAATTTTAGCAATCTGCGTGTTAAATTGGTTGTGGCATTTCTTCTGGTAGAAAGCTGATTTTCTATTGCCAAACCTAGGCTACTTTATAGTTCAAAAATAACAAAGTACCTATAGGTCATATGGTCACAGCCGTGGCGGCCGCACATTCGTAAACATGTTTCTTATTCGGCACGTCATAATTACTACAGCCTGCCTAGTGGCAAGCAGTCGATGCAGTGTAAACAAAAAGAAAGATCTTCATACCGTGGCCCAAATCACCCACTCATGGCGGTTTATATAAATGCAGTTTCACGGCCCGCTTGACATACCCAGGACTTAAAGGAGCTGGGAAACACATGCGCCGGCAAAATTTCAAAGCAGAATGATCTTACAAAGGAACGACTAAAAATATAATCGATAAAGTTTAAAAAAAAGTGAGGATAGGAAAGAAATAAAACATGGCGCTGGTCCGAGAAAGAAGTCCAAGTCCTTGTTTGTTTTTACGAGATTTCCACGAGCTCCGTCTTTCCGGATATTTACGCGACTGGTGTTTGACCAACAGATCGGTTTCTTTGGTCAACCTATGGTCTTATATTTTAGGGTTTCAGTTCATATCAACTAAGCGGGCAAAGGAAAATAGCTGATTGACTCTTTCAAACTTCCTAAGTCAGCTTTTTTTTGTTTTACGTAAGTAACACATAATTTTAACTAAAAATCTTACGACGACCCCCGCCGCTTATTGAGAAAGGGGCGGTACCAGTACCTGGGTTGCAGCGTCTACCACCCCGCTTGCGGCCAACGTCACCCGGGTAAGAAACGGGAAAATGTCTTTATGACGACGAATCCGCAAAGGCAAAAAGCTGATATAATCTTTCAAGCTTCCTGTTGTTTCATGATGTAACAAGGATCAACCGCTATACATCTTCCAAAGCACGGGAACGATCTATAACATACCCGAAATAAACGTTAAACCATCCAAAAGATGAAGTCTGAAAATGTCTTGATGATTTGATTTCGGGTCAATATCCGAAATCAAAATATTCAAGTCAATTAATTTGTCTGGATGTAACACTATCCATAAATTACCTCACCTAGTAAGTTACCGGATTAAGTTCCTTCGAAATTAGTCTCTATACGTATATGATCAAGGGTAACTTTAATGTGTGGAAGTATACTCGTATCATTATTCTGTTTGTTAGCTGACGGCAGGTTGTTAACAATCAGGCTATAATGCGGTGACATTGCACCGAGCCGAAAAAGTGGAAACATCAGCTTTATATTTTTTAATGAAAAGTAATGTGAATTTTTATTTCGGTATCTTTTTGCACAATTTTTATGTTACAGTTGTAAGGTTTTTTTTATTGCGTGAAATAATTACATATAGTAATAAATACGTGTCGTCAACTAATATAACTATGTTATATACATATTATAAGTCTTCGATAATTTTTTATCTGAGAATTACCTTATATTGAGATAGAGATTTAAGTATTGATATGACATTCAATCAACAATAAGCAGTCAGTTCCAATTTGCTTGAAGTGCCACACCAGTGTAGACAGTAATAATGAAAGAATGTATTTCGTGTTACTTATATTATTGGCCGTTTTAGCTTTGTATAAATACAATGTCAGAAATTTTGACTATTGGAAAAAAAGAGGAGTGAATTATGTGAAACCAGTTATCATTTTCGGTAGTAGGATAGAAAATATTCTACTGCAAAAAAGTATCACAGAAATGCTAACAGGCTGGTACAAATCTTTCCCTGATGAAAAAGTGGTTGGGTATTTTAAAAACTCTGAGCCGGCGCTTCTCATTCGAGACCCAGAGCTAGTAAAACGCGTTCTTGTTACGGACTTCGTTCATTTTCACCAACGAGGCTTACATCCCGACAGCACATCAATAGAACCTTTGCTTAGTAATTTATTTTTCGCCGATGGTGACTTATGGCGACTACTGAGACAACGTATGACCCCAGCATTTACAAGTGGAAAACTGAAAGCAATGTTTCCCTTGATAGTTGAGCGAGCTGAGCAGTTGCAGCTGAGGACGTTGGAATCTGCCCAAGAAAACCGCATAATTGATGCACGGGACCTTATGGCCAGATACACCACTGATTTTATCGGTGCATGTGGATTTGGCCTTGACACAGGATCGCTCAATGATGAAAATTCAGCTTTTCGCAAACTAGGCGACCAATTATTTCATTTTGGTTTAAGAGAGTACATGGTTGTTATTATAAAGGAGTTTTTTCCAGCTCTGGCAAAAAAATTCAATTATTTGAATTTGAAGATGGAAAATCAGGTACTATCACTCGTGCGCCAAATTATAGAACAAAGAAATAGTGAACCATCAAACAGAAACGATTTTATAGATCTTTTGTTAGAATGCAAAAAGAAAGGAATGATAGAAGGTGAATCTCTAGTAAACGTTAAATCTGATGGTACGCCTGAAAAAGTTACCTTAGAACTGACTGATAAATTATTAGCTGCCCAAGTATTAGTGTTTTTTGCTGCAGGTTTTGAGACATCATCATCCGCAACTAGCTATACACTACATCAACTTGCCCACAATCCTAAAGCACAGAAAAAAGCTCAACAAAATATTGATGAAGTGCTTAAGAGACATAACAACAAGCTTAGTTATGAAGCCGTAAAAGAATTCACATATTTAGAATGGGCTTTTAAAGAAGGAATGAGATTATTCCCTTCTTTGGGATATTTAAACCGTAAATGTACTCGGAAATATACATTTCCCGAGTTAAATTTAACGATAGATGAAGGTGTCTATGTCTCCATACCAATACAAGGTTTGCATACCGATGCACAGTATTTCGATAACCCACTTGAGTTTATGCCAGAGCGTTTCAGTGCAGATCATATTAGTGATGCGAATAAATATGTATATTTGCCATTTGGTGAAGGCCCCAGGGGTTGTATAGGTAAGAAAAAATATTGAAGTGACTTGATTGAAATCGGCCATAAATATTAATGAACATCTACTACATGTTTATTTGATTTTTTCTATTCCAGGCGAGCGTTTAGGACTGATGCAATCGCTAGCCGGCATGGCCGCCATACTATCTAAATTCACAGTAAAACCAGCCCCACAATCTAAAAGATATCCTTCTGTTCAAGCAAAGTTTGACGTAGTGCAAAACATCGAAGGTGGTCTACCGTTGATCTTTATGGAAAGAACGAAAACTCAATAATAACAAACATTATATTCAAGTTTGTTTACGTTTTGACGTAATGTGTTAAAAATAAGTAATAAAACAATTGTTCAAGACAAAGTTTTTCAATACCACCTTCATGCAAATATTGTATTTATGAGTAAATATGATTGTACACCTACCCAACAAATAATGAAAGTGTGTAAGCGGCATATCACTTTTTTTCCATATAATTACCAAGATAATATTGTTGTTTATCACAGAACAATGAATGTTTAGATAAATGCACATAAAATAGTTTAAAATAAAAAGAAACAGACATATCAGATCAGATTACATCAGATTAAAAATCATCAGATACCAACAATAATAGCACCTCTGGTTCAAAACAATCAAATTAGACATGTGTTTATTAGTCGGAACCATAACGTGCCAATCATATCACACACAGTAACGCACATCCGTTCGAACGTGACTCATCCTACACCATTGATATCCTTTTCAAACCGATTCGTCATACGTATTTGATAACGGTGCATGATTTAACAGTGATACCATTGCATAAGGAGCAACATTATCTCGAAACCAAAACTGAACAGGTGTAGACAGCCAATGGGGAAGAAAGAGAGGTAAGTTGAAGAACCGATGAACTAATTTTGATCTTTCTATGGAGGATTTGGAAATGGTTTATTTCTTGGAGGGCAAGAAGCTGGTCATGGTTTTTACGTATACGGTTGAATAATATTCTCATGTCTCAAATTAAGTAAAGATTTTAAATATTTATATAATTGTAAAACGTAAATAAGCCACTGGGGAGTGGTCTGCTCATGTGGGTGAATTGCACAAGCATAAAAATTACGCGGCAACGCGGAGAACAAAAGTGCAAATTCATGATTTTGTAATTTTTTTCTTGGTAAAGTAAGGACTTCTCTACCTTGTCAAAAAAAACAATACAAAACTTCTGCTTCTACAGCATCAAATAAAAAAGGACTTCTTGGTCAGCGTTGAAGCGTCATGTCTGCAGTTTTGTTTTATTTTCTAAAATTTGTAATATTTCTAACATTAATTTGTAATTACGGTGGATTATTAACCGTTAAGTGTTTGTGAACATACATGAGTGTTGGTAAATCAAACAAAGCAGTGCAACATCACTTTTTAAATTCTTTCAAGAAGTCCATGTGAGATCTCAGTATAGTCCCACATCTTTACTGAAGACACAAGGGGTTTAGTCCCCTAAATCTCATTTATCATCGTAATAACCACTCAT
Source organism: Musotima nitidalis (assembly GCA_949126915.1). NCBI lineage: Eukaryota > Metazoa > Arthropoda > Insecta > Lepidoptera > Crambidae > Musotima > Musotima nitidalis. Next base: position 10,113,119 of record OX421426.1, on the reverse strand, counting down.
TCTCATTTACTATGGTTTATATATTTTTAAATATATCATTTACTTGACACTGGCCAAATATATTAACGCACGAAGCCATTATTTAATAAAAAAAATTTGAAGTGCGTGCGTGCGTGCATGCGTGTGTGTGTGTGTGTGTGTGTGCGTGTGTGTGTGTGTAAATGGGTGTGGTTTTGAATTTATTGCAACATTATTTCTATTGACTCATAGTCTTTACATTTTAGCCATACAAATAACACTTTTCTTATTTCATTATTACTATATTTCTTAACACAATTTTCTTTGCTAAGGTTATTATATAATCGAGGAGCTAAATGTTCATATCTATTACGCGCAAATCTTGAGTGGACTGTAGGGACAGGATACTTTGTTACTCTTTTATTATTTTCAGGTAATGTAGGAACCACATATCTATGGTATCGCCGAATGCTTTCATAAATAAATATTTTTCTGACACTGAGAACATTGGCTTTGTCATAAACATCCTGTGTTGGATGTCTGTATGGAAGACGCAATGATACTTTGAGTACCGCTCGTTGTGCACGTTCTGCAGCGATGAGATGGGTTTTGGCTGCGGAACCCCACGCACATACACAATATCTGACAAGACACTCGCACAGTGCTCTATAGGCTTGGATCACTACATCACTGTTAGCCACGTCTCGGAGAGTCTTAAAAACAAATATAGTCTTCCGAATCCTTGAAGCCAGTGATGTAATATGAGATTTCCAGTTTAGCTTGTCATCGATCATAACTCCCAGATACATAAATGAAGTAACCCTATTCAGAGAGCTACATGAACAGTTCGTTTGCCCTCGTCGTAGGTTACAAGGGTACGTGTGTATTTTTAGAACTGTGTTAGGATCTGGATCACCAGCTTTAGATTTGCAAAAACACATAATATACAGTTTTTTTCGTGTTAATTGTCAGAAGGCTTTTCTCTAACCAGTTCGTAATATCAGACACGCATGCCTCCGCCCATTCTATAACCTTCGGCCAAGTTTTTCATGGACAAGTAAGTCACTGTATCATCGGCAAACAACAGCATGTTCTCATCAGACGAGACAGTACAGCAGAGTTCGTTAATATAAATAAGGAAGAGCGTAGGGCCAAGGCCGTACTTCCCTGGGGAACGCCAAAGTTACACGCAGACTCATAACTTGTTAACTCTCCGATCCGAACACGCTGTGTTCTGTCAGTAAGGTAGCTTGAGAACCAGGCAAGAGCCAGCCCTCTAATTCCAACCAGTACCAGTCTTTTCAATAAGATCGGCATTGATACAGTGTCAAATGCCTTTTGCAGGTCCAAAAAGACACCCACACATTTATTGCCCTCGTCAAGGTGGGATGTGATTTTATTAGTCAGTTGAAGCACTGCATCTTCAGTTGACTTACCCTCTCTAAACTGATTGTTTTTGAGTATTTTATTTTTTTCGAGGTAAGACATTACTCTTCTCCTTACCAATTTTTCTAAAACTTTAGAAACATTAGAAAGAAGAGAGATTGGCCTATAGTTGGTCACATTGGTTTTATCTCCCGACTTATATATGGGACATATTACAGCATTTTTAAAATATTTTGGAAATGTCCCTGATTCAAAACTCAAGTTGCATATAAAAGCCAAGGCTCCATGAGAAACACTATTTTTAAGAATAGTAGCTGTAATTTTGTCCAAACCCGGAGAACTATGTGATTTAAGCTTCATTATCACATCTCGCACTTCTACTGAATCAGTTGGAATCAGGGACATAGAGTTAGCTGGTTGCTTGGTGCATGTGTCGAGAGAGGCAAGATCTTCTTCCGTTTTGTTCATTTTGAATAATGTTTTGTTGGCTAGATCTGACCCAATTGTTGTAAAGTATTCGTTTACTTTATTTAATGATTGTTTTTCGTCTTCGGATATATGCAACAATTCAGAGGGTGGCGTTATTACGTTCCCAATTCTACATGCTTCTTTTATTATTTTCCAAGTTGCCTTTACATTTCCATGGTTTTGATGTAGTTTGTCCTTATAATAATTAACTTTTAATCTTTTTATGACTCCATTACAAATGTTTCTATACTTACTATATTTTATTCGTAAATTCTCATTTTCAGGTGTTTTTTTATATTTTTTATGTAGTCTATCCCTTTTTCTTATGCATTTTACTACCCCTCTTGTGATCCATGGCTTAAGTGGCTGATTTCTCTTTGATATTTTGATTATGTGTGTGTTTTTTTCCACAATAGTGCAAATTCTTTCTCGAAATCGAGTTTAATATCATTAAACTCTATTGGATTAGAATATCATATAGTCTGTCGACAAAAACTATTATTATCTATTTAATAATCTTCATTCTCATACATTTGACATTAGTTCATAAAAAGTAATAATTTTTAAGGACAGTAAAATTTTGTGGATTTTCCTCGTCCACGTTGTGTTGGTGCGCCTCCCCCTCCCCTCCTCCCGTCTCCTCATTTTGGGCTCAGTCCGCCCAAGCTGGTCGGAGCGCTCGCACCGGCTCACAAAGTAGATACCTAACCAATTAATAATTTATAAGAGCACAGACTGTGAGATTCTTGTTCTTTTGTTCGTTCGGGCGGTGGCTCAAAACTGGCACTTAAATTCACTTACTTTTTTTGTTGTATGTAAGTGAATCCAAGCTTCGTGATTTCAGTATTATCATATTTCGATTGCTTTTTATATTTCATTTTGACGTTTTCAAGTAATAGTTTACTATATGATAGTTTATGAAATAACAATATTTGAAGTTGAAGGTTTACAGTCACTGTGGAGTCCCGCCAAAACCTAAGTGTATCATTTCTATATAGGAACATATTTTTTTTCATTTTGCTAGCCCATTTGTCTCATGCTAGTTTAATCAAATTTGTTTCAAAATTATGTTTTGAATTCGCCGTAGGTGTTGTTTTATTAGAGTAGTATTGATATTTTGATAATGACTTCAACTCGGAGTTAAATGCAGAACTATCTTTTTATTATCATCACCGTGTTATCATTACAATGGATTCCACAGTCTGTTATACCGATAACAGTACATGGGAATGAATTGTACCTTTGAAATGATCAAATCGATAACTTTAAAAGAACGTTAATGTCTACTATGTTTATCGGTAATTATTTAATCTTTTTTTTTGTCAGTGTCAAGTAAAAGATTTATTAGTAATATTTAAGTCATAGTAAATGAGAATGTGTGGAGATAAAGATTATAAATGGTAAATGAGGTGCCCTCCCCCCCTAAACTCCTTGAGTTCTCTGTACAGATGTGGTGCTATTATACTGAGATTTCACAAAGACTTCTTGAGAGAATTTGAAAAGTAATGTTGCACTGTTTTGTTACATTTACCGATACTCATATACATTCAGGAACATTTAACGATTGATAATCCACCGGTATTACATACTAATGTTCAAAATTTCACTAATTTTAGAAAATGAAACAAAATTGCAGACATGACGCTTCACTTTCCCGCCCAGTAAGTGATTATTATCTTCTTCTTTTTTATAGTAATGCCACTATGTCATCAAGGGTAATGACGACAATTCAGCCAGACTCGTATTCGATTATATGTATTTATTATTTTAATACAATTATATATTTACTATGTCATTATCGCAACATATAACATTGTCAATATCATCATTACAGGCATTAATGTCATCACCTGCAATATCAGAAAGATATGTCTGTGTTTCCTTACTTAAGAAGTATAATATTTCTGTGGAAACTTTTCAAAGATTCCAAAAATATTATATGTTCTTGAATACATATTCAAATAATATTTTATCTAGCCGAGTCCTACAAGCAAAGGTTCTTGAATACATATTCAAATAACATTTTATCTAGCCGAGTCCTACAAGCAAAGATTAGTTGTTATTTAAGAAATTGGATATAGATTAACGAAGTCTTAGATAATATTTTTATCTGAGGCTGACAGTTATAGATAAAAATATAGACGTAAAGTATTAAAAAGTTAAGTATTGATATGAAATTCAATCAACAGCACAAATTACTGGCAGTCAGTTTCAAATTTAACGTGGAATTCGAGTGAAATCAATATAAGTGAAATATGTACTTTGTGATACTTATATTATTAGCCATTTTCGCTTTGTATAAATACAATGCCAGAAATTTTGACTATTGGAAAAAAAGAGGAGTGAAATATGTTAAACCAATTATTCTATGCGGTAGTATAAAAGAAAGCTTTCTTTTGAAAAAGAGTATAACACAAACATTAACAGGGTGGTATGAAACTTTTTCTGATGAAAAAGTCGTCGGATATTATAGAGCGTCTGTGCCAGCGCTTCTCATTAGAGATCCGGAGCTAGTAAAACGCGTTCTTGTTACGGATTTTGTCAATTTCCACCAACGAGGCTTACATCCCGATAGTGCATCAATTGAACCTTTGCTTAGTAATTTATTTTTCGCCGAAGGCGACTTATGGCGGCTATTAAGACAACGAATAACACCCGCCTTTACAAGTGGAAAACTGAAAGCAATGTTCCCCTTAATCGTTGAGCGAGCTGAGCAGCTGCAGCAGAGGACGTTGAAATCTGCTCATGAAAACCGCATAATGGATGCACGGGATCTTATGGCCAGATACACCATAGATTTTATCGGTGCATGTGGATTTGGCCTCGACGCTGGATCGCTCAATGATGAAAATTCAGCTTTTCGCAAACTTGGAGACCAATTATTCCAGTTCGGTTTAAGAGAATGCGTTGTCACTTTTTTGAAAGAAGTTTTTCCAGCACTGACAAAAAATTTAAATTATTTGAAAAAGTTAGAAAATCAAGTGTTTTCACTCGTGAGCCAAATTGTAAAACAAAGAAATAATGAACCATCGGACAGAAATGATTTTATAGATCTTTTGTTAGAATGCAATAAGAAAGGAATGATAGAAGGTGAATCTCTAGTAAACGTTAAATCTGATGGTACGCCTGAAAAAGTTACGTTAGAACTGACTGATAAATTATTAGCTGCCCAAGTATTAGTGTTCTTTGCTGCAGGGTTTGAGACATCGTCATCCGCAACTAGCTATACACTACATCAACTTGCCCACAATCCTGAAGCACAGAAAAAAGCTCAACAAAATATTGATGCAGTGCTTAAGAGACATAACAACAAGCTTAGTTATGAAGCCGTAAAAGAATTCACATATTTAGAATGGGCTTTTAAAGAAGGAATGAGATTATTCCCTTCTTTGGGATATTTAAACCGTAAATGTACTCGGAAATATACATTTCCCGAGTTAAATTTAACGATAGATGAAGGTGTCTATGTCTCCATACCAATACAAGGTTTGCATACCGATGCACAGTATTTCGATAACCCACTTGAGTTTATGCCAGAGCGTTTCAGTGCAGATCATATTAGTGATGCGAATAAATATGTATATTTGCCATTTGGTGAAGGCCCCAGGGGTTGTATAGGTAAGAAAAATATTTAAGTGACTTGATTTAAGTCGGCCATGAAGAAATGAACATGTACTATATTATTATGTTTATTTGTTTTTTTCTTTTCCAGGCGAGCGTTTAGGACTGATGCAATCGCTAGCCGGCATGGCGGCCATACTATCTAAATTCACAGTCAAACCAGCCCCACAATCTAAAAGATATCCTTCTGTTGAAGCAAAATTTGACGTAGTGCAAAACATCGAAGGTGGTCTACCGTTGATATTTACTGAAAGAAAGAAAACTCAATAATAAAAAACATAGTTATTATTAAAATTTGTTTTTATTTTGACATAATTTACCCTTTGGTGAAGGCCCCAGTGGTTGTATAGGTAAGAGAAAATGCTTTATGAAAAGCTTTATTCCTTAGTCTGCAATAAAAGTTTGAGTATTCAGTCAATTAAATAAGCTGTCTTTTCCAGGCGAGCCTTTACGACTGATGCAGTCTCTAGCCGGTATGGTATGGTACTCTGTTGAAGAAAAGTTTGACGTTATGCAAAACATCGAAGGAGTTCTACCTCTGATCTTCACTGAGAGAAAGAAAATTCAATAACAAAAAACATCTTGACGTGAATTATATGTTTACACTAAATAACAAAACTGCATTTAAAATAAATGATTTGCAATACCACCATTCATGTACAAATTCTAATTCATGGGTTCTATGTCCAGCAGTCGAGGAATCTAGGCTGATAATGATCCGTGCATAAAATATGTTTACGAACAATCCCCTTAACAAGAAATATAAACAAAAAAACAGGCGACGTAATTATAACAGCACAACTTGAACAAACATAAATCATGCAAGAGCTTACAGAGGTCAGTCCTTGGATGGGTGACCGTTTGTGTGGCATTTGATATCGAGCGCATCCCGGCTATCAACGTGGTAGTCGTTAAGCAATGTTAGAGGCCTAATTGCGCTGCTTAAAAATTCTCTTTAGAATCATTTTAGCCTGACTGTGAGCGAAAAAGTCATACTTTTAACCAAATAACACTTTTACTTCGTCTTTATTACACGTACTGAACTGTAACTGTACTGAAGGCCGTGTATCCCTTCAGATTACGTGACTCGCAATTTGACCGAACGCACTTATCGTTTAATGTGCCGCGACGTGGCCCGCTGCGGTAGATTCGTGTGCAGTGGCCGGCACCAAATTAGCCGTGCTAAGAACAGAGGTATGTAATTTATAAGTATTTTACTTGAAAAGTTTTAACTTAGTTCTGTGTACTCAGTATATAGAACTGGATGAAACTTTAGACGAAACATCTCAGCGTATTTCCTTCTTACTACTGGACTTAGATGTGCACTAGTGCGTGGCCGCCAAATGGCGGCTTGACGTAATTGTTAAGCCGCCCAATACCGTACCATACTTTATCTGGCTAGGCTAGAAAAGGGATCACTAAGTTAGTCGCCTCTCGGTCTTCCAGCAATAAAAATAGAAAGACAGTATAGGTACAGGCAGTTGGGGCCGTATCGCCATAGGGAGCCAAAAGAATAAACAAATAAATAAAATACTTAATCGGATGCCATTGCCTTACATAATGTTAATGCGTGCGCAATTCTTTATATAAATCAATAAGTTAGCCGAATATATTTATTATCACTTTTAACATATCTCTGTAAGTAAGCCGTATATCTATTTTATCATTTCAATTCCCAGCGATTTAAATAAGCGTCATCATGAGTACCTTGTTTTTCATTTTGCTATTGGAAGTTTTTTAGCGCCTCAATCACTAAAAGTTAACTAATCCTCTGAGCAAGTTTTCACTCAAGAATACTGACAATTTTTTTTATATATAAAAATTTTTTGGTGTGTATGTCAATCCTACCAATATCTGAGGATCCCAATCCAACCTTACTTGCCAGTGGGGCACCTGCCAAACAACGGACGAGGCTCTGGCGATCAAATAAGTTCCCGGTAAACGGCAATACACTAACTATTACGTGGGACCAACAATATAACTGGCAAAATGTGGGCGTATAATATGCCTCTACCTACCCCTCAAGGGAAACAGGCGTGACATTATATATGTATAAATTGGTTTAAGCTCGTTAACAATTGAAACACGTACATCTAGCAATTTTTGTACAAAAAAATGTACTATTCAATGAATTAATTAAGCCAATTAAGTGTTCATTGCATCTCATCTATCCTCCCAGGAATAAAAAATATGCTTCAAGAGGGCAGCACCTGTAGCAGCTATAGTACATTTACCCTTAGTGAAAACATATGCATAGGCTGAGAGTGGAACAACGAATTTGAAGAGAAGTAGCGAAGTAATTGATTAAAAAGTATTTGTCCAAAAATTTGGAAAGATATTTCTTTAAATAATTAAGATCTGCAAGTACTGAAGTGGATCTATAGTTAGTGAAATCGGATTAGTCCCCAGCTTTAGAAAATGGGTTTTTATGAGTTCACTATATTTCATTAGACCTGGAAACGGATATGTGGAAGCAATAATTTAAATATTAGAGTGTTAAAGAAAACACGGTACGTTTTGGTTCCAACACTTTCATTCTGGAAATGTCGACCTCCAGAACAAACCTCGTGGACGCATAGACCCTAGTTGTCTATGAGCAATTGAAAGCGATCGTGGAAGCGAACCAATCTCAAACGACAACAGAGTTGGCTGCAAGATTCGATGTGAATGCTAAAACCATCTTGGATTATTTAACAAAAATTGGAAGAAGTGAAGATGCTTGAAAGACGGGTACTACATGAATTAAGTGACGCATACCAACAAACAAGCATCGACTGCTGCGTTACTTTACTCAACGTCGGTCGACGGTTGAGTAAAGTAAAGAATAATATTTTTTTTGTCATTTGGCTTATAAAACTGAGTACAATTAGTAACATACATTTGTGTGAGCTTAATTTATAACACGTACTTCAAATTGTCCCTACTAGTTGCTGTGCTTATGCATTTAATAATTATATTCTAATAATCGACAATTATTTATACTAAAACTGCAGTAAGTTACAATTGAAATAACATATAAACCATTAAGAATTAAATAACCTTATAAGAAATAATGCCATTAATACATTTTTTGCTGAGGCCAGAGAACCGTTAAAGATATTAGTGATAGACGCGCATTGAGTTATAAAATGAGCACATTCGATACAGAGGAGAGTGAGAACCGAGACGACTCCTGCATGTGGGAAGTGTGAATGTCTTTCTATTCTGAACACGACTGGCACTTCGTGGAATTGTAAAATGTAAAATTTCAGGAGAGTCAATCAAACCGTTTACTATTTTAAAAAGAAATAGGACATCTGATGCCCTCCGCCGGCAAAAAGTTCATTATTTCATAAACTATTACATAGCACTTGAAGATATAAAATATAAATAAAAAAATATATATTACTACAATTAAATCACGAAGATACTTCTTGGCGATAAAATGAAGGGTCATGTCTGCAATTTTGTTTTATTTTCTAAAATTTGTAATATTTCGAACATTAATGTGTCATAACGGTGGGTGGTGGTGGAAGTGTATGTGAACGTAAAACAAAAAGAAAACAGTGCAACATAACTTTTCAAATTCTCCCATACATACATTCTCCCAAAAAAAGAAACCACGAAGCTCAGATTCACTTACATGCAAAAAAATAAAGTGTAAGTGAATCTAAGTGCCAGTTCCGAGCCGGGTGTGTAATGAATGATATAAGTATACTTGACCTAACACTTAAATAGTATAATTTCATGTCATCTAATCTTGTATGATATAACAATTCATTTAATATAATAAACGTTTAATATAAAATCATACGGTCTAATTTCATTTGATATAATATAATATAATCAATTGCTATAAAGTTAATTTTGTATGATGTTCAAATGTTATAAATATCATTGCATAAAAAAACGATTCACATACATTTCGTAACGCCTACTCTGCATTAAATAGCAAAAACTAAGTGCAGTTTTGTTTTAATTTTTGAAAAGTTTAGCTTCAAATCTTTCCCTTAAAAGAAATTGTTAGTAAGTAAGTAAAATAAAGAAACCATTGATTATGTAGACTTAAATGTTTTATTTATGTAGCAAGGAATATGTCCCATAAACATTATTTCTGGCGCTTCGTCGGCCTCGATTTAATTCGCCCTACAATAGAAACAAATGACAAGTTTTTATAACAGATGATTATTATAATTCATAACCGTTATATCATTTAAGCATTATACAAAATTATTTTTATATCTCATGAGTGACATATAGATAAAAATTTATTATAGCATCTGTATTTTATATTAAACAATAATTACACGAAATGAAATTGTAAGAACTGTATATACTTATGACAAGTAAAAATTATATCAATACCAATCAAAATTAGAAGAGCACCCGTTCCGAGCCACCGCTCTGTGAGAAGAACTGACAAGAAACTCACAGGCTACGCTCTTTTTATTATCAATCAAATAATATAACAATACAAAACAAAACACACACAGTGAATATCTGAAGATATTGAAAGGGTCCCCAGAAGCCGTAACCAATAAGTAGCACTAAGGGAACCTTCCATCACAGTCAAGTAAGTATGTATTGTGAAACTGAAGTAATGTGACGCAGCAGTCGATAACGAAGAATAACGAGGGGGCTTTGAATTGTATTATTTGTGATGAAAAATGGATCCTAAAAGACAATCGGAAACACTCATCACAGTGGTTTATCCCGGGTTAACCGACCTAGGTCCAGGTTCAGCCCAGGTCAACTCGGCCCAAGCGAAAGTTGACCTAAAAAAAGAACTGGTATACACTAACCAGTTCTTCCAGTGGACCAGCGTCATCCATTACAGCTTCCTAAGATCTAGTCAGACGATTACGACAGATCGGATTGCCAACTACTGAAAATCATAGTGTCAAAGCTAGCCGTTAAACCACTGAGATTAAGCAAGTTATGGATTAAAAATATCTTTGCAACAATTCCCGCGCTACTATAATATTCCTCCTTACAAATCGAGAAACAATTTAACACGACACGTGTTTCGCCCTTACACAGGGCATCACAGGAGTCTCAGAAAAACGATGTAACGAGTCTCTCGTTTCAGCGTTGGTCGTAAAGACATCGTTGTTCTGAGGCTCGTATCTTACCTGAAGATATAATTGCGCGGAAATTGTTACAAGGATATTTTTAATCCATCACTTGCGTACAATGGATTCCCGCAAAGTAACGCCTGAATCAATAAATCATCCGCTGAAATTAGTCAACTGGTCTAGCCAACTGCTGTTTCAGGACAACGCTTGACCTCACACTGCTCAATAGACGGTGAAGAAACTAGAGCAGCTAGGATTGGAATGTGCCCGCCACCCACCATACTTCCCGGACAACCTCCTTGCTTCAACTTATTATCACATTTTCGGAGTTAGATAATTTATTAGTTTGAAAAAAATCAATTCAAATGAGGCTGTCCAATAGATTTTGTTACTTCTTGCTCCCGGAGTTTTTTCAGCAAATAAATCAATGAACTCCGTATAACATGACAAAAGCGTATAGATAAAAAAATACTTTTCTTTTACCTTGTAAAACGTCAATTTCATATGTACCTACTACAACCTAATAAATTGTCCCACACGTAGGGTAGGTGGTAAATATGATCACGCTTTGTCGAAATTGTAGATCACATATCAGTCAACACAAAATCTTTAGGGATATGGCAATATCGATAAGCAAGCGTGTGGTAAAGCATACTTTATACACCAAGCTAGAGTTAAAAACTACTACTAGATTGTAGCATTTAAAAGTAAAAGGAACTGAAATTTAGGCAGCATAGTTCTCTACTTTAGTCTCTTTTACTGTAGCTGTAATAAAAACTGCCAAAGTCACAAAAGTAAGGTTAGAAAAATTGCAAGTTTTTGTTATTGTTTAGAAATTAATAAAAATAATACCAATTGGAAGTTAAAAGGTATGTATCATCATTCTGAGACAGCTTTCTAAAACATCTAAAATTTAATTATATTTTCATTGTGTCTGACTTTCAGATGAATTTCATTAGAAGAGGACTCTCCATGGTTACAATGGGTATTAGGTCACAAATTAACCAACTAAAAGGTATGTTCCAGCATTGTTTAATTACTTGCAAGTATAGAGAACTTTATCTGTTAAATTACATATTATCTTTAATCATTCTTTTATTCCAACAGAAAATTTTTAATAAACAAAATACAATTCTAATAAAATTTTTGGCAATTCTTAAAATTATTGCTTTTCATAACTTAAAATAACAATAACTGTAGCTATTTAACTTATCATCACAATGCTCATCGATAACAGGAAGCCTGTTGTCACTAATCTTAACAACACTCATATACGTTCACAAACACTTAACAGTTAATAATCCACCGTTATTACACATTAAGGTTTGAAATATCACAAATTTTAGAAAATAAAACAAAATTACAGACTGACATCACGCTTCACTTTCCCGCCAAGAAGTCCTCTCTGGCATTTTCCTTTGGAATCAGTATTTTATTTTTCCCTAAATACTAAACACCATCAAAAAGGATCTAGAAATCTTCCAAGAGTACAGACAATAAGAGAGGTGTAGGTAGAACTGTTTTTATAAGTATAATTTTAGCTCTTGATACAATAATAAAAAAAAAATTGAAATATCATGTTATATTAGATTTTTGAAAAAAAAACCAGTCTCAAATGCCTTGCACACCCTTTGCTACACTCCAACCCTATTAATTATTATATAAGGTTACATGCATAGCACAATACAGGGTATTTTTTCCTGATTAGTACTGGTATTGTATGTCATTATAATAATTATTGGCTGATATATCAGATATTAAGAAGTACCCGAAATTCACTTAGAAAAGGAAATATATTTTCTACCTCTAAATGTATCATTTAGTTTCATTACCTTTTGATATATAATACATATCACTCATCATTTCATACCAAAGAAGGAAGCATTCAAGCCATATTCTACCACATGGTCCCAAAGCATTTGTCAGAGTCAGGTTTGTGCAGTCCCGTAGTTGGAATTGTTCCAAATGCCTAAACCATTAAGTAGCCCAACTTTGAAACTAACATTATAATAAAATTCAGTTCTAGATGTACCTTGTCCTGTTGCACCTCCAAATGTGCAACCATTGGGTCTCCTATCTCGGGCGATGGCGTCTCTTGCACAAATGCACAGAACTGGACCCCACATCAAAAAAAGAAAGTCAAAAAATCCATTAAATGGGAACCCTTTTGCCAAGGTAAGTCAAATCATGTCGACAGTGTGTATCTGCGATGTATATGCGACAATTTTTCTTATATTTGTTTTTTTCTTGATTAGTATTCTGTGTATAAAATAAATATATGTATTTATTTCATATTAAGGAATGTTGAGATCACTGTTAAATTATAACATTAAATAGGATAGAAGGAATTCTATCCTTTTATGTTATTAATGGGTTATTTAACACATTGACGGACAGGACTCTCTTATAGATGATATGTGCTGAACCAGTACTTTATTTCATACATTGGCTATGGGCGTCAACTTGGACGTCGACAGGCGTACTATCATATTACTTTTGGCTATCTCTGCGGCCACAGGCGATACTGTCCGTCAACGTGTTAATAAATTGTCATTATTGGCTATTATTATGAGAAATAACTCTGCAAGGGTTGATTTAAAATAAAAAATTAAGATAAAACATTCACACTCGGGCATCATGCAATTACCATGATGACATATGTCTTAATCCTGTCATCATTCATAGTTCAAATGCTCAGCGCTTAATAATGCAACATTTTATAGCCAAGTTAATAGTTTCTGAATAAGTATATTAGATTTATGTATTATTTTAAAAAATTAAATCTAACAATTGTTAATATGTCTTGCTAAGTTTAACTGACCCTCTTAGCATTACAATTAAATTATAGTAATCTATATAAGTACCTATTTTTCCTATAAATATATCAGTTGTTGGTTTTTAAATTTGTAATAATTTATGTGCATACAGACTTAATTTCATTGGTAAGCATTAGTTTTAATAAGGTAAAACAAAATTGATTCCATTAAATTGTCGAAAAGTATTTAAATATGACGTGATCAAATGTTCATTCTTTATTTCCAGGGTGTGGTGTTGAAGACGGTTATAAAGAAACCCAAGAAACCAAACTCAGCTAATAGGAAATGTGTCCTTGTCCGGCTCTCCAATGGCAAAGAGATGGTGGCTTACATACCTGGCATTGGGCACAATTTGCAGGAGCACAATATAGTGCTTGTACGAGTAGGCAGGTTGGTTTTTTAGACTAAAGCAATGTATGCAATGTAAGATATGTTTTTATATAACTTGTATTATTTAAAGGAAATAAACGTTTTATCTATCTATCTATCTTGAATTCTGTCAGTTTTTACGTTAATGCGAGATCTTGTTACTAGATGGCGCCGTCAGAAGTAAGCTTGCAAACTTTTTGTTTAGATTAAATTTTACTGTATCATAATGTCGAGACACATAAAATAATCAAGTACAAAATATTTTATAAGCTAAAAATATGAATCTGCATTAATATTCGATCTGTCATCTAAAAATATGTTGTTATTTTGTTTTTGTTATTTTCTTTTTTTAACTAACACATTATTTAATTCAAAAATGGAATATTAAAAGTTTTATTTTTTGTATTTGATTTAATAAACATAATTACATTTTCACATGGTTTTTAAATACACAACAAATCACACAGATTTGTCTGGAGTGTTCGATATGTATTTCTTAATAATATTTAAATGAAATATACTTTTAAAATAGTGACAATAATTAGGCACTATATCACCAATAATTACATACATTCGTTCAATGTTAAGCAGCATCCGATCGATTAGGTACCCTAATCTTAATCGTTAGAAAACAGGGCAGCCTACATTTCATAGTAGTCCCCAAACTAGGTAATTCTGCCGCTTGAGGTATAGCTAAGTTTCTATAAACAAACATGTAACATAATATTCATTGAATTTTAATTATTTTCTTTTTTATTTCAGGTTAAAAGATTGTCCTGGCGTGAAGCTAAAATGTGTTCGCGGCAAATACGACCTGGCGCACGTGATTAAGCAGAAAGTTTAATTGGTTATGTTTATTGTTGTTTATAGTCAAATTATATAGGTACTAGTATAAGAATACTTTGCAATTTTATTTACATACTTTTGTCTATGGACTTTAAAGAGCATAATTATCTCTAGGTACCACTAGACTGACTCATCAGCTTATCCTAGCATTATCCCGGTTGCCCTAAACTTAAGCTTAGGGCCCAGGGTCTGTTCACTGGTTTAAACAGCCTTGACTGATTTCAGTTATTATCACTAGAGTAACTAATTTTTTTAAAAATAATAACGATAAATAAATACCTATATCACAATCACACCAATTATTTATTACCAAGATAAATATCGTTAAGAACTTGTGTTATGAATACTAAATAACGGATAAATATACATATTTTCTTTTTTAATACATAATTAATGTAGATAGGAACAACCCAAACCAGAACAAATATTTATGTTCATGCACACAAAGATTTGTCCTGTTTGGGAATCGAACCCACGATCTCAGGAGCGGATCGCAGATAAGCTGACCCCCTCACCATCTCTCTATTACAAGCCTTCTCTCACTATCCAAGGTAAAAGAAACATATTTCCTTTTGTTCAACTAATTTCGTCACTACGCCAAACTATTTCAAAAATTGTGCATAACAGATTAAAATGCAAGTCTTTTACACACTGAATTACACATCGAATGGAAGTATAATTATTAATGTTGACGATATAGATAGCGTTTGAATAGGACAGGCTTTTATCTCAATTAAGCTATTAAAAATAATTTGGCCGTCTTTCAGTTATTACACGGAGAGATTTCCGCCTAACCTTATATAAAGAGGAAATCATCATTCTATGGTTGTTGTTCTATGTCATTCTATCGTCAGTCTTAAATTGATATGATTTCTTTCTTCAGTTTATTTTTCGACTGCTTAAACAGTATCCATTTTGCTTAGTTAATGTTTAACAAAGTTACTAACAAACAAACTAGTTAACAAACATACTTACACGCAATCACGCCTGTTTCCCTGAAGGGGTAGGCAGAGGTATATTTTACGCCCACATTTCGCCAATTAATACTTTTGGTCCTACGTAATAGGTGGCGAGCCTATTGCCGCTTACCGGCAATGTTATGATCACCAGATCCTCGTCCGTTGATCGGCTGGTGTACCACTTGCAGGTGAAGTTGGCTTGGACTTCTTACCCTATCTATGTTATATTTAATAAAAACGTCACTAATCTGCTTTTTTCTATTATTATATTTCAAATAAGAGTCATGGGCCTGAACTCTCTGTTTTCGTACGTTTGTACACTGTTTACTTACACGTTGTGTAAAAAAAATATTGCAAGTTGCTTTATTGATGCGTTTGAGGTTTTAAGCTATATGATTTAGACTAGACAGCATGTATACTAACCCGCATTTAAAAGTGGCAATATTATCTACTCCTTTATGGGTGCTCATGTAGTCTATTGCCTCTTCTGGTTTTGCATTCGCAACTGAAATATTAAAAATCTCACATCTTTTTTATCGCATTACCGTTATCTCACCGACAGGCAACTATGATAAATATTTTCTTTTGTTATTTTCATGAACAATAAATGAACAGTTATTCAACCAAATATAATAATCGTTCTTTAGTTACGGTTTCGCATTTGTATAATCCTTTACATGCATTGGATATAGGAAATCGCAATAGCTGTCAATATAGCGGACACGTCGAAATCAACATCTGCATCAAATATGGCAGCTGCCTTAATATAGTTTTATACATTGTGAGCTTTGTGCCTTTCGCATAAAATCGAGATTGAAGATAGTGGGTTGCGGTCAATAATAATATTTGCTAGTGATTGTTCGATCGCGCCTGTCATTTGGGAGAACCCTTCCGCGTGGACCCGGATTATGTCCTCAGGGTTCGAATGGACAGCAAAAAAATATACGTAATGGAACCGTTTTGTTTGAGGAAATATAACACGTAACGGTTTGGACGCCTGCTTTTGTTTTGTATTCGAAATGCAAATATTTTAATCTTGGAACTTAAGGTATTTGCAGATTATCGCATTACTTAGTAACCTCACCTAGCCTTTTTGTAAAATAATAACTGGAGTAACCTCAGCTTTGTCTTGCGGTATTATTTCTTCTGAGATTAAAAAAATCCTGTTAGACATAAAATAACAGTTTGTTTATATTCAATTTAGACTCTGCAAATAGTTGCGATTTTTATAGTTGGTTGAGGTACTTTGTTTGTTATGGTTTGAAAGAATACTTAAAAATAATGAACGCCGCTGCGTGGTTTGAATTTTGATGTTAACTGGCTTTAGGACTTACTTAAAAGATAAAAGTGATAGCTTTTATACATATTTCTAAATGATCACGTTCTCGAAAATGTATATAAAAATGTTTGCCTTTAATTTACCCTACTAAATTGCTATGCCCTACCAAAGCGACACATTTCCACTTATTATATACTTGTGTATAGGGATCTTATATACCATTACCACTTATGGTATCTTTTGCTATATTACATGTAATAGGCGATTTTATTTAATGTATTGGAAGGGGCATAGGATAGTTATATCCCCGAGGCCCTCCGGACTCCTTTGACGGAGTGAGAAGGTTTGAAGGAAGAATCAATCATTTCTAAAGTAAGGTAATATATAATGATAGATCTATTTTTATAAAATGTTGATAGTAGAAATCAAAATCTATATAAATGGACTCTTAGAAAGGAAGGTAATTTAAATCAAGCTCAAATCAGTGGAAGAGTTGTGAAATAATGTAATTTAAAAAGTATTTAATTTAATAGAAATTTCACCAATTTCGAATTTCTCTGCTAACCCTACAAAGAGTGCAGTTGCCTACATAAATATGGGTACATAGACGCAAAGGGTGCAAATGATTCAGCGTGTTGCAGAACTGACCATTGAATGTCCAATTCCTAATCTCCGATCGCCATTCACACCTTCGCCAATTGTGCACATTGTCACATTCTTGCATGACTTGAGATTTCTATTTGCGATTACGCACACCAATTTTGCTGCCTTTTCATATTCTTTCAGTATACATTTGACTTCGGCCGAAAAAAAATGCTATTCGGTTATTCCTTTTACATTTTTATGTGGATATTTACAATCATCGGCTTTTATTTATGTACCTAAATGTCACGGAATAACGCTGGATGCACCCGCTTGCAGTCAGTCTAATAGCAAAGGCAAAGAAAAATGTATTAGTGCATAATGTAACTGTTCATGAAAAGTTTCTTAATACTATTAGGACAAAAACCTAGATAGTGTGTTAATCATTTGGGATAACGAGACTAAAAAGGTAAGGAACCACTGATATAAATTATTTGTTTCGGCCTGCATTAACAATGTCTTTCTCCATGGCTATTGCCTTTAGTGAACTGAAACAAAATTTCAACATAGGTACTCCACAATTTGCCTTGTCCATTTTGTAAAACGGCGCATTCTACAGCTTGCCTGCGACATATTCATAATAGTATAAAAATGCTTTGTTCCAGTCATTATTAGACACTTTAGACGTTACTAGCAAGTTTGTTCTACCTACAGGTCAAACTTCTATATGTCACAAATGCCAATACCTAGTAAAATTATAAATACATACAATCATCAAGGTAATGAGTAAAGAAAAACTTTCTGAACATGATTAAAATGTATGGCAGGATTCGTGAGACCTCCCCAAAGCGGACTTTCTCGTAGAAAGTAATCTGAATGCGAGTGTGGACACGAGATCAATACCATCACCCATGATTGCTTCGATGACTATTCTTTTTCCGACTACTTAGCGACAAAAAAAACAGTTTTGTGTGTTATATTTATTTCTCAAACAAGAACGGAACTATCGCTCCCGGGGTATTGCCATAACTTTTTGTGAAAGTGATGGGTATTAATAAATTGCTATAGAGGTATAAAGAAAAACAGTTGGTACTATCATTAGATTGGCATGTGCATAGGTTTATCTGTTATGCCTAACCTTTATTTATAAAGCTTTGCAAGATATACAAGGGTATTAGATTAAATACTGATCAAGCATAATATGAAAAAGGACATGTTTAACTGGCTTGATATGAGTGCTTGTAGGGAATGACATGAGTACTAATAACGTATTAACCAAGACGATGGCCGTGCGAAGTGGAGGAAATGGTGCAGTAAAGCGGACCCCGGGTCCGTAAGGCAGCAACCGGGATAACGCAAAATATAATGACTTGTTTAGCCAATTGTATGAGATATATACATACATACAGTCACGCCTGTTTCCCTGAAGAGTACGCAGAGGCACATTCTACGCCCACTCTTTGCCAGTTACATTGGTCCCACGTAAAAGGTGGCGAACCCTTTGCCGCTTACCGGGGTCTGTTACGTCCGCCAGAGCCTCGTCTGTTGATCGGGAGGTGCACTACTTACAGGTGAGTTTGGCTTGGTCTCCTTAGATGTTAGTAGGATCCCTAAACACCTGTGTGAGAGACGTCTGCCCATAATTACCGTAGTAATTAGGCGATAGGTCTAATGTTAAGTGATAGATTATTTGACACTGATGTGGTGGCACGCAAATACTCATCACCAAATGAACTTACTGTACAATAAAATCATACTAAATGTATTACTTTTCACATTAACGGTATTACAGATGCTGTATTACAAATTAATGAAATTTCCCTTTGAAACATAGGACATGTAAAATGATACACCTTATTAGTATGTATCTTAGGTAGGTCCATAATAATATATTTTACTAGCGTTCAAAATATGTAAGGACTTTGTTATTTGTATTTTTTTCGTTTAGGCAGTTATTATGATTATTTTAAAAAACAACAAGGGTAATCAATATGTTTTTATTCCCTGCAAAACAAGATAATTAAAAACTTAAGTAAAGCGACATTTTGACTAATTAATCCGAAAATTAGGACACTTTGTAAGCGTGTAACAATAATGCTTGATTAGTTTGTTTATGTACGACAATGATTAATTTTCTCCTTTAAATTTTTAAGTGACGAAAAAACAGAATGTTTAGATAAATCGTACAGTAAAGCCGACCTCTGTTTAATTTAAAATGCCTTTTTACGTATTATTTTGACATTAAATAATGTACTAGTAATTGCTCCTATTTAAATTTATTTAGGTGTATGTATAGGGATCCTACCAAGATCTGAGGATCCCAAGCCAACCTCACCTGCAAGTGGTACACCTGCCGATCAACGGACAAGGCTCTGGCGAACATAACAGTGCCCGTTAAGCAGCAATAGGCTCGCCACCTATTACGTAGGACCAACATAAAACTGGCGATATGTGGGCGAGACATTATGTATGCATGTAAAAATTTGGCTTTAGAAAGAGGTGTTTATTAGGTACTTCACTTTATTTACCCACAGACAAACCAGTCAAACGGTTTTGTGGGATATGTTTTTATATAACTTGTACTATTTAAACGAAATAAACGTATTATCTATCTATCTATCTATTTCATTAGACCTGGAAACGGATATGTGTAAGCAATAATTTAAATACTAGAGTTGATAACATTCGTTGAGATACCATGTGGGCGTATTATATGCCTCTGCTTACGCCTTCGGGGAAACAGCCGTGAATGTATATATGTTTCATTAACAAAATATTTTGTTTAAATAGTTGTAATTTAATATATTATTTATTTACGTTTGCATTATACACATACATTACTCAAATACAATAATTACAATGTACAAAAAAATACCGAAATATTTGTACAGTACATCGGATATTCATGATATGACAGCTATAACATACACTACACCATTTATTAAAAAATAATAATAACAATAATTACACAAAGTAAACATCAATTTGACATAATTATAATTCCGCAACTACACTGTGTGCATGTGTAAAATGAGAATTACAAACCAGTAAAGTACACTTTTAATTTAGGTTTAAGATTTTTTTCATTTATCTGGCTTTTAACTTGAGCAGGCAGTGAGTATATAGGTTACCTATTATATTATTATCGACTATTAGGTACCTAAAACCCATATCTTTTTGAAATAAAATACAGCTTTGTAATAGTAAAGTGTGAAGTTTACACCTGCATTTAATTCTTGTTTAGATTTTTTAGCAATAGGTAGTAGTTACGTGTTAATAAATTTAATACAATTTCTCCCTGAATGAGAAGTTATATCGAAAGTCGAATACTGAACGTCTGCCTTTTAATCTAAATACAGCTTCTCAGAAAAATATTAATCCTTGGCCTGAGGCCTCATAATGCGTAATATTTGTTCTGGTTATAATTCCTCAGAAAGGTATTCCCGTATTTGCAAGTTTCAATGTATATTGTATTTGTTAGTAACTGAATCGTGTATTGCGGAATCGGTAGACACTGCACAATGGAGAATAGTTGTGGCTTTTATCAATGTATTGAGATACTTGTGTTATTTTAGTGGCATTGTTACACAAATATGATTTACGACGTTTCCTGGGAAGTCACAATGCGCCGGTGGCTCAACTCTTGCCCATTGTACGGCGCGTCCAGACATACTATTTTGATCCTTAAGGCTGTAGAGATAAGATTCATGTGAGCAACAGAGAAAAAATAATATTTGAGAGATGTCCGTCATCTGTGGACAATGCCCACTATTAGCGGATTATAACTAGCAAAAAGAGCAGGTATGCATAATTTGCGAAGCTAAGTTGTGGGAGATGGCGTTTTGCATTTGTTTTAGCTTCTACAATCAATGTAGTTACAAGTACATATATACAATCGCGCTAAAGTCCTGCAGATACAACTAAGCGCCATTTTACATCAAAGTAAGAGTCTCTTTACACCGCCCTCTTTTCAACCAATCAATATAAAAAGGTCATACATTATATTAAAGACCACTTTGTAGTAAATATAAACAGGGATTTAAGTAATATGAATGATATTGATTCATTACAAACAATAGCAATATGAAATAAAGTGTCTCAAATTTTTGTATTCGTTTTGGTTAAAATTATTTGTTTCGATAACTCTGGTGTATTTTGTCCGGGACTGATGTTTAGTAACTAGTTTATTTACTTTGTAGTAGGGCTTTGATAAATAACACACGATTAGAAATGTTTAGAGAGCACTATTATATTGTTCGTTCTACAATTCAAAATGGCATAGAGTAATAAAAAAAATATAAATGGTCAAGCGTGAAACCTTTTTAGTTCAAGTCTTATTTGATAGATGGTGCTGGATAGTATTGCAATTAATATTCCATCAGGGACCTCCAAGTCTATATTACAGGAGTTTTATTATTACTGTTGTATGATTTTTTTTGATTTCCCAATTGTTTATACTTTGTTACTGGGTATCGGTGTTTATATGTATTTAAGTATGACTATCCATTTTCTAGTAAGTAACAGCTTTTCTTAGTTTAGTACTAGAAGCCTATGTGAGATTGAGAATTGTTTATTAAAATTTTATTATCATTTCAGCCATAAGTTCCATGTTACCAATGAACATACTTAGGTTTTCTCAAACGCTTTCCATATCGCGATTAAATAATAATATGATATCAATCAAATAGACAAAAAAATACATATTTGTAAAAAATAAGCCATTAATAATTTTGAGCTTAATATAAAGTAGATAAAATCTCCAAGCGAAAATCGCTTACCGCTCATAACATAAACGGTATCTGCTTGCGCTATAGCAGATGCAAGTCCGTCAATGTCCCACGGGACACTCCATGACCGTCGCAGATTATCCCAAACAGGCGACCAGCGGCCGGCAAGTCGCTGCCACCGCTGTCGGTCACGTTGCGTTTGTTATTTCAGTCCTCAACTTAAACTCCTGACTTACCTACCTACAGCAAACGGTTTCAAAACATCATTACAGACAACAGAAGCGGCCTGTTTTGACTGGTATTAGCCGTGTACTAAAAGACACCGTTTTTTTATATCTTTCTAATGTTCCGTAGGTACTAAGAGAAAAATAATGAATTCGCGTAGGTATCTATATGGGTGTAGACTACTGGTTTGTATTTACAACAATTTATTTTATTTCAATCGAATATACCATACAAATTCATTCAAAAAACACAAACAATTGGATCCGTATTATGGGTGCGTAATCGCGGGTTTATGCGAATAAACCCAAAACAATTCCTGAGCTCAAATCGGAAATCCAACGAATCATCGGTGAGATACAGCTACATGCAAAAGTCATGAAAAATTTCAAGAAAAGAGGCCTGTCATCGGTCCGTGGGTGTCATTTGACGGATATTTAATTAGGCATCCTACCAAGACCTAAGGAACCCAAGCCAACCTCACCTGCAAGTGGTGCACCTGGCGATCAACGGACGAGGCTCTGGCGAACATGCCTACCCCTTCGGGGATACAGGCGTGAATGTATGTATGTATGAAAATTTCATACTTAATCGGAACTTGCGTTCTTTACAATACAATAAAAATATCACAACTCGGTCATAAAATTCTTGTTTTTATTTTAAAATATAAAAGTGCACTCTTACTGAGGCACCCTTTAGTATCAGTGAAAATGGTAACATACTTACATAGAAGCTCTCACATAAATCATAGCTGAATCGCACCACAATTAATGCAAGAGGTTTCAATAGAACTTACGGCTGTCTTACTATGTCAGGTCGATCTATAGTTAATATTAGATTTACTTAAACTTTTTACTACTTTTCCCCATTTGCACCGACAGCCGCAGACTACAAACATCACTGCGTGAGCCGTAGTCGTAAATCAAATCATTGACATGAGTCCCGCTATCAGATATATATTATATTAAAAGAAAAGGTAACAGCAGTTATCTTGTGCAATCATAAGATAGGCATACCAAAACGCTTTGCGTTGGTCGCAAAAACCAGCCTTTTATGTTCCGAGTTGCGATTAAAAAAAAATATACCCGTTATATCTGTACATTGTGTAATATTTCATGTTTGTTTTTTAAGTTGTTGTGTAATCTTATATATAAAATTCTCGTGTCAGTTTTCGTTCCCATACTGCTTCGAAACGGCTTGACCGATTGTCATGAAATTTTGTGAGCGTAATCGGCCAACATCCATTTTTCATTCCCCTAAATGTTAGGGCTAGTCCAGCCCAAAAAAAAATATGTCAGTTAATTGGTAAATGTGATCGCGACTCTAGGTTGTAGCTGAAAATCAACGTTTTTCTCGCTGAGCAATAATTTACTACGTTGAGCTATGACATTTTCGCACTACTACAGCACACGTACAATTATTTATTTATTGTAAGTTTTATTTCCTTTCATACATTATTTAGTTTTTTTTAATTTTAATATTTTGTATATGTGTTTATTTAATGCAATAAACGTTATACCTATATATCTATCTACAAAACTCATGATCATAAAAGTGTCCAGAAAATATCTAACCCAGGCGCAAACTCTGCATTTTTATAATAACAAATTAATATCAGATTTACTTCAAATTGATCTGTGAAACTTTTTGCACCGCCAGCCGCAGACTGCAAACCTCGCAGCGTGAGACCGGGACGTCAATCAAACCCTTCACATGCGACCCGCTATCTATTCAAGGAAACGCCTCTGTTATGCGCGTCTAATCGCAACTCCTCCACAATTGACACAATCGACGCATTACGCCCCGACCGAGTTCTGCAATTGTTAACACTTCTATTCCGTGCTCGAAATCCACGCCCGACCATAACTGTTCTTTTTAGCCTTTCGCAGGAATCAAAGTTGTTCCCATCGTAATCCTTATTGTCTGAAGTTTATAGTTTACTTTTGTGTATTTTTATTTTACATGATTTTCTGTATAACTTATTTGTATTTTCATTGTATCGTTTTAAAATAAAATTTGTAGATAAGGTTTTATTAAAAGCTGGTGGAATATCTCTGCGGTTGTTAATCCGTAACGCCACAATGTGACGGTTAGCACCTGCTAATTTCTTTGCAGAGCTTCATAAGAACCGTTACTTTTCTATATATCTTACTATGATATGTAGGAAAAATAACGGTTCCTATGAAGTAACTAAGTAAGTAATACCACAGCTATTCCTTACACATATGCATATGTAAATACTTAATAAACGAAATTTTCACCAAAACCATAATGCTAGGCGAGATATATTCCCTTATAATCGAGTGTTTTTTTTACATATCGTCGCTTATGTAACAATCGTCGCGTAAGTAAAATTTTCAGGAAAGATAAAAACAGGTTTTTTTTTACAAGAGATTGTATGGCGGATTAACGACTTGTGCGGTTGTCACACTAAAACAATTTAAGTATATAACTCCCGGGCCGGGCCAATGTCCCGGACATTAGGATCGTGGGGCCGAAGCCAACACGTAGAGGCCTCTTAGATTATTTTAATCTAATGGTTATGTGACACCAATCGGTTATTAAACATAGGTGCACTATAGCAATACACCTAAGGACAATCCCCGGTTGGTGCAGTACTATTAGGATAGGATAGTATCTACTATGGCCAGGTTATTGGGTTGAAAAGCTGAGGGTCTGGGTAAATAATACACCTCTGCCTACCCCTTCGAAAAACACGCATGATTATGTAGGTATGTATGTACACTCTTAAACATTCTCATTTAATAACAATATCCTCTGACAGAAACGTCAGATAACACAGTAACCTTACTAAGCATGTACGGATAAACATAATAATGTACTTTTTTTGTGGAATACATATTTATGTATAAGTAAATATATAGAAAACACGAATGCCCTTGTTCATGCAGATTATTATTTGTCCAATATGGGAATCGATCCCATTGGAGAGAGCAGTATGTCAATCTACGCGCCATTTCAGTCTTAAGTAGTTCGTAGTTCTATTCATTGATTGATTACTTTCCGTATTAATGAATCGCATTTCAGTACTAGTGTGAATCTGGAGTTGTTACATGATGTTATAGTTTTACTGGAAAAACAATGCTCACGTAAAATTTGTTACATGATATCTGGGGGCACGGCAGTGCCCCAGCCAAGTCTCGAGCTTTTCGTTTTACTGGAAAACAATGCTCACGTAAAATTTTTAGTGTTATACGTACTTGAGTTTAACCGTAGACATGTACCTAACCTTAAGTTCAGAAGTCATAGTCTCAGCCTATCGAGGTCCTTATGGTAGACCTCTAAGGACCGAAGTATTTCGGTTATAACACGTATTACGGTAATTACTGTGATAATAGATATTCCATTATGCCTGAGACCGAAGGCATTTTTAACCCTCCATGCACTGAGTGCTATTTATATTTTATTTTTTTTATATTTCTTATACATACAGGTATAATCAATTATTAAAAAGAAGTATTGTTATATTCTAAAGATTTCTATTAAGTTATTTTTTATGAAACTAAAAACCTACAGTTTAATTAATATAACTTTCATTTTACCTTTTAGTTAGATTTTTTTAGGACCTAATGTTGATTTTAATTTTTATATGTTTTCATACCAACTAATACTTTTTAATAAACTGATCTGTTATCTATGTTTAGTACCTATGATAAAAAAGATAGTTTTTTTAAGTTAAAAATAATTTAACATGTAAAACATTGGTTGACTAACTGCGAAGAACTGTTTTAAATTTATAGAACTTAAAATTTTTCAATCCTTATTTAATAAAAAACAGGTCAAGTAATTTTTTTTGTGGCTTAAGATGAGGGAAACCAAATTTTTTTATATTAAAAATTATGTTATTTTTGTATAGAGAAATAAAAAATATATTGTGATATGAATTGATTCTTTAATCATTATACAACTTACATTAACTTACAAACTAAATGAGACTAGACAACTAATACTAGCAAATATATAGTTACACTAGGTACATTACTTATGTGAAATATTATAAAAAATTTACATTTTGCTATACAATAATAATTTATGTTATTAATCTACGTTATTTGAATTGCACACACAGAAATTATAATCTATTCTCAGAAGTCTTAATAATTACTGATATAAAATATTACAGTTTTCACATAATTTTGTACAGATTGTATATCAATATTCCTTATTGGAAATTACAAAATATCTAGGCCTTGTCGAGGATCTATCTTTAGAACGGTCAGCACACACAACGTTGATGACATCTATTGCAGACCCTGGAAGCTAAACTAGCTTTTAGGTTGGCCACCTCATTCTTCAGATATGAAACTTTCAACGTAAGGTGAATCTCTCTAAGTTTCCTTCGGTCCCTGCTTTGCTTTGCAGCAAAATTGTTTCTCTCTCGTTGTCTTCTGTAGCTGTCGTTAGCTGCATCTTGGTTAGTGGAACGTACGGCTCTGCGCATCCTGGGATTGTTTCCCAGTAAAGCCCCGCCATTTTTCTCAGCCATCGCTCTCAGGGCACATGTTTCGAATGCTTGAAAGTCCGGATCATCTGATAGCTCATCGACTTCCATGTCACAATTTCTTACAGCAGACGACGTTGAAGAACTCACAGGTGACACTTTTTTCAGTCTATCTGATTGACTGTAAATATCCGTCGTTGCCGCAGTTTCGTATCCCGAACATGTACTTCCACCAGACACTGGCGACATCTGGACTGAAGGCACATTGATTTCTGTTGTAGGATAAACTTGGTAGTACGCTGGATACGGAGCCGGCAACGAAGGATACACATATTCATATAACGGTTCACTTCGAGTTGGAGACAAGTTGTAGATAGGTTCTTCTTTCATCGCAGTCTTGGTTAAATCCAAAGCAGTGTCTTCGGCATAAGGTGTCCAAAGAGCCATGATGCTAGTCGGAGATGTGTTTACTTCTTAGCGATTAAAGTAAGAATAACAGCAACTTCAATGACTTGGGCAAGCGACCCTTTTGCGGTTTAGGGGCGGGGCTTCACGATGGGGTGGGAATATCCCTGCCACCCGAGGAGCGTAGCGAATGCCCCCGAAAAGGGTTGCTTATGTACCTGGGTGCACTAACGGTACCGTAATCCACGAATTTCGCAACGTTGATGTGATGCACTGACGTAAACACTAGTAATACTTATTAGTTTGTGTTGATTTTTTACAATTCACGCACTCAACTATTGACAAGGCCAGTCATTACTGTTATACTACTACAATTTGGAGTCTTTAATTACATTTCTACCCTCTTAAAAAATATTAACAATGACGGTTGCTAAACTAATGAGTTTGTTTAGTAATTTTATGGTATCCCCGATCAATAACACAGTCATCAAAGTATAGAATGATTCTATTAGTCGGAAATATAAATTCATTACAATAACAAATTGGAAACATCATTAAATAAGTATCTACCTACTTAGGTTATTTGTACTTTTATACAAAAACTGCAATAATAAACATATTGTTTTATTTTTAAACAAAAAGTATATGTTACAGACATTAATAATACAATTGAAAAAGACTTCTGATTATATAGTTTTATCCATATTTAAAAATATGGTAGGTACTTTTTAAATTTGTGAATGATCAGAAGCCGCCTGTGTTTTCCTCTGGGTGACTTACAGAACATAAATAAACCTGTTCTATATCTTTCTCCAAATTCTACCAACTTATGTCCACACCAAAATTCATAAAAAATTATGTATAGATAACTTCATTTCATATATAACGCAAGCAGCAAGAAAATCGAGATACTCATGGCTTTGGTATTTGGACGTGAAAGTAATGTAGTTACCTATAATTTTTTGTGTACAAGGATCCTATCATCATCTTTTAAGCCCACGCCTCACCTGCAAGTGGTGCACCTGCTGATTAACGGACGAGGCTCTGGCAATCATAGAAGTTCCTGGTAATCGGCAATAGGCTCGCCACCTATTACGTGGGACCAACAACACAATTAGCGAAGTGTGGGCGTATAATATGCTTCTGCCTATCCCTTCGGGGTAACAGGCGTGTTGTATGTGGGTAAATGTTTTCAGTCATATAAATCTTTCGTATTAAGTATATTGGCGAGGTTTGATTTCGGTACCAACTAGTTCATGAACCGAACGCTTAACTAATGCTGCATTCGGTGTAATCACAAGTGTCCTTTCAGGCACGGGTACAGAAGACACCCGGGACTTCTGCTTCGTGATCTACAGGCAGTTTTTAATTTTTCATTAAAAAACTAGCTTAAGTGCGGTCTTCTTGTTCGGAGATTAGCCACTACAAACAGAAAGATCGACAGACAGACAGTTTTTTTCTTCTTATAAGGTAACTTATCTGCATATCTTGTCTGCCTTATCATTTCGGCTATTGGAAGTCCAAAGCTGAACATTGTCCTCCCCAATTGTTTTCCACGATCGAAATTTGTATATTTATGCTAATATCTCGATTTAAAAGCGACGATAGGCCAGTGGCGAGACCCATAGAATTCTCATTTAGAGGTTTAGTTATTGTTATCGAATCAGAGGCTTTAGAATTTGTCACTAGAGCGACGATCCTACTAACATTATAAACGTGAAAGTTTGTATGTGTGGATGGATGTTTGTTACTCTTTCACGCAAAAACTACTGGAGCGATTGTAATTAAACTTTGTACGTGTATAGCTGCAGTCCTGGACTAACATATAGGACACTCTTTATCCCGATATTTCCACGGGAACGGGGACCACGCGGGTAAAATAAATGTAACAACTATATAAATATATTCTGACAACTAGTTTAACCATAGAATACTGTTTCCCTTTGGATTGTGGAGGTCATATGGCAGTCGCTCCATGTAATAAATAACTGAACTAATGACTGAAGTTCAGCCAAATTTGGTGAAACCAGTGAGTAGACCCTGAACCCTGGGCTTAAGTCTGGGGCGGGATAATGCTAAGATATAATGGTGATGCTAATATCTCGATTTATTCATATTAGGTAAGTACCATAAAAATTAATTGCATTACATTTCACTGACTACGAAACGGTCACACGGGATAATTGCATCTCCACCCAAATGCTTAAATATTTCAATTAAGTACCTCACAATATGACAGTTGCATTTCCTATTTTTTCCTAAGCTTACTTTCACAGTAAGTAAATGATCCGCATGTCCAGTACGTTTGAATGGAATCATCCTTGCGTTATTAACGATGCAACTGTCGCGTCGACAGAATCTATACCGCTGAGTATTGTATACTCAATACTTCCGAATTTCCGGGGATATGACAACTCTTTACTATGGTCAAAGGATTCCAATAATGATGTCACGGTGGTCTGCTGCTTGTGTCCGAGCATAATGCAGGTTTTATACAATGTGCGTTGAATTAAGACGGATCTCTTTCGTGCTTCGGGTATTGATAGCGTGTATTCGTCTGTATTACGGTATAGGCATTATAATAACTAATTTCAATAGATTATTTAATATGTTATTCTTGTTTAAATAAATTAAAATATGAACTGTTAATGTGTAATATATATACGAGATTTGTGTTCTTGTTCGGTCACATCCCGTATTCTATCAAAAAGAGCGTAGAGATACAAGTAGGTATCCAAATAAGCTGACTTTGCCTATCATGTCTACTACATCTTATGCGAAGAACAGCTATAATTAAGATGTCTAAAATAGTCTCGACAATAACCTAAGCTGATGCCATTGAACAAATTTTAAGTTAATTTAAGAAATGGCTTGTTAATAAGTGTTTTTATTCACCGAGTGAATATTGTGAAGAATAAATTTATTATTGTTACTTTAGTATTCTCTGATTATATTTTTGCGTACCAGTTACTGTTGGAATATGCGGACTTTATTAAATTTTAAGACTACTTATGTGCCTACCATATTTCATGTGAATTTTTGTCTTTGATCTTATGAAGAAAAGATCGGACAGTAAGTAAAACGTAGATGATTAACGGAACTTCCGTGGTTTTTGCTTAAGCGTTTCTGAACCTTCATTAAACTATAACCTTACCTACTAATAAGACACGGCAAGCGTTTTTCTACCATATCGCATTTAAAAAATAAACACAATGACATTATACCTACTCATAAGAAGAAAAACACAACACTAAAAAATTTTGATTGAAAAATTTAAGATTTAGTAACATACGGTTCTTTAGATTATCTAATAAGTATAACATGTTGATGAAGCCAGTCAATAATATGATTGTATCATTATCTATGCAAACATATCTAATCTCAGTGACAACTACTACTGTAGCTACGAATTGTTAAAAAATATTACCTTCACATTTACAAGCTGCGGCTTCTGTCTTAAAAAAATAATCTATGGAAAATAATATCTGTAAAGTGAAGGACGGGTGGGTAATAAAATGTTCACCATTTACAATCGATGGAAGCTATTTTTTACGTAATGCGGCATTTATTTTCTAAACAAATAATAAAGGGCTGCACAGGTTTTTGCGTCTGCCGGACCCGAATCCAGGTATCTACACAAAGTCGAAAGCGGCGCGTGCCTTAGAAGTATCCAAGATGGCGCATAAAAAAACTACAACTCATTATTAAATTAAGCCCTGTAATAAATTGAAGGATTAAAATCTCTTTAGATTATAATTCTTCGTTGTTTCCGGGGAAAATATACCGTTTTGCTCATAATGGCGTTCGGAGGTCTTTTGAAGATAAATCCTTAAATTAGGTAGGTAGGTAGGTACTAGATGTACTAGTATTTGTTTAGACTGAAGGCTTATCTCCATAGAATTCAAACTCAGAACGCTAAAATATCAATGTAACAAATGTTTTTATATCATCTTTTTTAAATATAATCTTATTTCCTGCAATTAAATATTTATTAATGAAATGTAGTCCTACTTTCCTCAATAATAAGAGTTGCTAAGTTTTAAAGTGCTAACAAGATAAAATGACCCTCTTGATAAAATGACCTTCGGCATATAAAAAAATTACAACAAACACGCATCAGACTATTAAAAACCACATATTTGTTGTAATGCAACTGAACACTAAAATGTTTTAAATCAAATTCAGAACTAAAAATAAATATCTTTTACTAACATGTTCATTAAATAGAATGGTCAGATTATTTGTTTGTCAATTATTTTTATAAAAAATATATGTCATGTGTAAAAATAATTATCACAAATATGGAACTACCTGCGTACAAAAACTAGGTTTATTCATCGTTTATAGTCCATTGCCTGGTTTGGGCACAGGAGCAAAAAGTTTTTTATTAAATAGATTGCACTGTGTGAAAAGTTCGACTATAAAGAATGATGAGGAGACATAATATTAAATTATTATTTGCCTGCTCTTTCCTGCTGCGGCTGCAATTTCCTGTCATTTCAATGATTCTTTCATGACGCCTTGCATTACTTACTGACAAATCGATTGATCAATCAACAATTCAACAGCTACGCCACAGTGTGTCAGTCGCCAATATAACAGAAATAACAGTAAATGTAACATTCACACGATAACCCACAAAGGGCCCAATCCTATTCTAAAATAAATATGTTTGTGTTGTGGGCATATAGGGGCGCTCATATTATTGAACTCGATTGGAGCATAGATTGATGAACTGTACGAAGATATGACCACACACGAGTAGGTATATTATTATCACGTCCTTATGAAACGCACTTTCCATGGATGAGAAGTAGCCTAAACAAAAATAGTATACTTTTGGTAATAAGTATTATTTCGTCAGAAAGGAATCGAGTGGTCTAAATTAGGGAAAAAGAATTGTATTGTAATTCGTTATTACAATATAATAGACAAATGGTATCACACATCAGGCACATCAGACAAAGGTTAAGACCGAAAATCGAAACCAGGACAGTGAATTTACAACAGAAATTAGGAAAATAAAGGTCACTTTAATCTAAAAAGTTTAAATCAATCAAAATCATCAGGTGTATAGGGATCCTAGGAGACCAAGACCTAAGGAGTCCAAGCCAACCTCACCTGCAAGTGGTGCACCTCCCGATCAACGGACGAGGCTCTGGTGAACATAACAGTGCCCGGTAAGCGGCAATAAGCTCGCGATCTATTACGTGGGTCCAACTATATAATTGGCGAAGTGTGGGCGAAATGTGCCTCTGCCCACCCCTTCAGGGAAACAAGCGTGAATGTGTATGAACAAATCGTTTGGAAAATTATACTTAGAAATAAATTTTCAGATTAATGTGACCACATGTATTTTCCTACTTACTATTGTAAATTCACTGTCCTGGTTTCGATCTTTGTCTGCTGTCCTTAAGGGTGGGTTACTTAGATCTTTAGAATAATTCGTTTACACTTTAGGAGCGCGTCTGCACGTTCCCCTATTTCCAGAGAGCCTGAGGAAGGAATTAAAAGAAATCTATTCAATATGAATAAACAAATATAATAACTTTACAATGTCTAGTTATTTCCATTAGTACAACATCAGAAAGTACCTACTAAGTTACCTTATTTTAACTAAGTGGGCACTCGGCTATATTCGGACATGACGTTTGATAAGTCACAGCGCTTATCTTCCGCGGACACCGCTTCAGAATACGCAGCAAATGGAACCGATCTAAATGAACTTTGAAAAGTTTAACTAGGCTAGGTCTTTCTTTAAACACATGTTGCTGCAAATGAAATCAAATAATCACAACAGTTACGTTGGTGGTCAACCTTTTTAGCGAAGCTGTGACAAAATGGGTAACAAACACCGTTAATCTTCTTTTTTTCCGTTTCGTCTTGCCACAAGACACTTTCAAGTCAAGCAATATGCAAATTGTAAATTTTACATTTCGCGTCACAAACTTACACAAAGCTTAAACATTTGTAACGGATTAAAATAAAAAAGGGTTGCCTCCAAAAATATAGACAATGCGGGCGTCTTCTAAATTATTTGCAAAGCAACGGTCCCAATCGAACAAAGGAATTTGCGTATTGTTACCAATATGCAATCTCTTTGAAGGACATTTTGAAAACAATGTGAAGGCTTTCCTTTTACGCAGGGCGCTTTCATGTTCAATACGAAATTAGTTGACTTAAATATCCCGTAATTTCTTAGAACAAAGTAGTTTTTATTTTAACTTTTATTTTATTTCTCTAGAGAAGTATCTAGACCAGTAATAGATTTGTTATACAGACCCATCTTTGTCAGGTCTTTATCAAAGTTATAGATATGATTTACGGCAACTGTGGGTATATGCGAGTTTACTTCGATTCCAATATACAAAGCGCAGTGTTATGCAGTTGTCGTGGCAATACTGTGTCGTGATATATTTTTATTGTAATTGTTATTATTTGTATAATCTTTATTATATTGTGCATTTCGCGACAGCCAGTTATTAAGGCATTACTTGGGAAAGTATCCTGTTGAAGTGCGGCTTTATAAAATAAAGTTATGTAATGTTAGTGGTCCTTAAATAAAAAATAGATTCCTATTCAAAAATGGATATTTTTCTTAACACTATTGCACACAAAACCGTAAAAAAATATGTATTTAGATAGATAGCAACAAAAGAAGCGTAAAACATTATCCCTTGCACAAATATGTATCTACCTTCATACAATTTAAAAGGTTTCTTAAAAGAAGATACAAACCATATAATGTTATGTAGGTAAATATGCCATGAATGCTGGGCAATAAAAGGGCATTGTGCATAGTTGTGCAACGCCCTTTCAATGTCGACCCGACATCGAGATCGGTCATGGGGCGGGTCGTTTTCAACCAATCGTTTTTTATCTACCTCGCCTTGAATACTGGGTTTGTATTCATGATATTATTATGTATCACTTACAATTTACAGTACCAGTTTTTTGAAACTAGTATGTGTTAGGTACCATCAACATTTGAAAATTTATCCAATAGCTTCAATACCTTTACTCGCATTTTTATTTTATTAATTACCTTTTTTGTTAATAAAAATTATAAGCTTAGGTAGGTATGTTTAAACTAGTCTCAGTATTTTGAAAGACAACGAGAAAAAAATTTTGGAGCTATGTTTATACTGTAACCTACATTTAAATAAAAACTTGATACCTGCTTTTGATTCTAGAAATCTAAACTATAAAGTGTTATCAACAAATCTGAATTTATTTTCTGAAAATCTGTATTCCGACTTATAACTTAAATGACAGTTGTTTTTGTAAGAAAAAAAACTTCAATTCATATTTATATGCTGACTAATTACAGGCTTTCAGACTGAAAGTTTCAGTGACTGATAGTCACATTTTATTGTAACACCTTTATTGACAGATAATAAAAATAACTCTGACCGACGGAAATCCAAAAAAGTCAGTGAGTGTAAAGTTATAATTTAAAATTTTCTCAAAATATAAAACTCACGGTCAGTTTTGTGTGGCACGTCAGTACAACTAATCTCAAACTCCTTAGTTTTAGGACCGTGAATCGCTACCTTGAAACTAAATTTTGAACTGGCCTATTCCATTATGCCCGTCACGAGGCTTTTCGAACCCCTGGCGTTTGCGTTGTCAATATTCGTTGCATGAATTCCATACCCGAGTTGGGTGCTTTTCATCGTATAGGGTGAAGCACTAATTGAGAAACAGAAGGGATCTCCCCCAATATGCAATCACCAAATAGCCAACCCTTGTGAACAGTCGTTTATGTAGTACTTAGGTACATAGCTATCGATCGCATGAGGTTTCATCAAATGCCGTAAAGTTATCTATAGTCTGTTTATTTTAATGAATGTAGGCTTAGCTGCCGCTACGTGTAATTCGCTCTCTATATTCGGTTAGCATATCTAGTAGAACCATTTAAACTAATAAATACTTTAGGTACCTATTCATTTATGTCTTTTGTGAAGGAAACTTTAAACTTACGCGCCCGTTGGCAGGCAGGAGCGAGGGTAAAGATAAATTGACTAGATAGGTACCTATAAAAGATATGTTTTGCAACCAAATGATATACGTTATTATAACTAATAATTGCTTGCTGGGTTATTATAAACAGATTTTTATCTACGAATACTACGTTTATATTTTAAAAAAAATCCTTTACAACAAAACGTTTTTAAAATCCCCTGCCGGCCAAACTCCGGATGTTCTTTAAACTAGGACATATCTGGCGAATTCCAGACGGATGGAAGTCCTATGTAATCCTTTCTATGAGATTGAGAACATGGATTCCTATTAGGTACAATGTTAGCACTAAGTATTAACCTAGCGTAGGTACACATTACCCGCAGCTAATTGTTCGTCAAACTTGGTTACCTATTGCTGAACTAGAATACCAATCTTACTAGACAAAATATATTTACCGTTTAGAACCTACTTAATTTATGTCGTAAATAATGTGGTCCAGGCAGAACAGAATTCTGGCTCATAGTGCGCACGAGAATATAAATTCATAGCAATGTATTAGTTTATTAATATTAATCTTGAAAAATAGTTAAGCAGCAGCTGCTTGATTTTGCGAATAGATTGTTATTATATACAGGCAAATCACAAAAACGGCTCGGACGTGTGTCGTTTGTTTGACAAGAGGCGGTCGCTGGCGTGCGTGTGCGCAAATCATAACAATCCTTTAATAAACAGGTGTTGAGCACGATACCATCTTGTTTTTATAGGCTGAGCCGCGTGCCAATATTATCTTTATAGCGACGGCAATCCGATATGACACAAAATATATTGTTACCTTAGAAAACACATTCTTGGAAGTTGGAAACTGAATATTAGACACGCGTCGCTCTAGTGAGAACTTTTAAGGCTCTGGTTCGATAACAATAACTGAACCAGCCTACCCGGGTATACTATTCTGCTGCTGTTTAGTTGTATAACATCAACTACTGTCAGCGGCTCTGTCGTCTCAGTTCTGGATTTGGGTCTCCTAAAACCTAAGGTGAAATGGTGTCAGGTGGTGCACCAGAATCTGGACCCAGTGCGGACTGACATGAATTTTTAGGTTGTCATTCCCAGTGTGGCACCATAATGCATTTGATTCCTACAATTCTAGAAACATCTTTGCTTGCTGATTGTGTCTGTCATGAGCCAGCAGAGCTCTCTTCAGAGCAGAGAGAATTGGGATCATATATTCGAGTGACTTATTTTTATTTGTGACAGTAACTACTGCACTAACTATACCTGCTCACAAAATTTGATACAACATCAATTAAAACAAAGCTCCGCTAAAGAAAAAAACATATCCTATCTGCATTAAGTAGGAGCCTATTTTTTTTTCTAAAATATGGACTCACTAGTTTAGAGTAGGTAGGTATTTGCCAGTGTCAAGTAATTTATGTAATAGAGTTATTTGAATTTTAATAATTAAATTTATTTTCTACTTTCTAAGTACCTACCTACGTCTCCCGGTTAGTAGAAAATATATTTATTAAACAATTTGTTTATTCAAATCCATTTAACAATAACATACCAAAATACTGAAGGAACTTTCCAAGAAATCAATCCTGACGAGATAAAAAGGGAGAAGTGTGAAGTTAAAATCAATTATGATACAAGTTGATTATTTCATTTTCAAATGGTTTATTTTAAGGTTCTTGTTATGCATTTTGTACGTCATATGAATTAGTTTTAGAAAAAAAATTGCTTTAATTTGTTTTGTGTAGGTAATAAATAATGAAAAAATTACTACGGGACTATAAATAGATAATGAAAACTATACATTTTGCAAGAGATGGATAAATTTAGACAAGAATATGCCCGTTGTATATCGTTGCGTGTATGTGCCTATATTACTGTTTTTACACTCAAGCATGCGACCCACCTGATGGAAAGTGGTCACCACTAGTGCGTTGCCGACCATTGAAAACCCGTTTCACGCTCTTTTTGAATAGTCTCATGCTGTAATCATTTGGGAAAACTTCGCCTGGGTGTACCGTGTACCGCACCGCACTAAGCCCATAACCTTTTTTTTTTTTTTTTTTTTTCGGATGGAAAATCATCAAATGACCGTCTTCCGCTGTGGGTGAAGCGGAAGGGTGTGTCAGACTTTTACTGACTAAAAACCATCCATGTTCCTTCTTGAGCCTGTAACACCAAGGCCGCGGTAACTCTTTCGAACAGTCCCGCAACCCCGGCAGACTTGGCCCCCTCCCCAGGGGCCCCTCAGTGTGCTGACATCTCTTTGAGGCGCGCGTGGAACATAACTGGCCCATAACCTAGATTTAATTTGTTTATAAAGTACGCTTTTTACTGAGTTTAAACTTTTTCCGCCTATTTTAGAAAGAGAGGGTGTATAGGGCTCCTACCAAGATCTGAGGAGCCCAAGCCAACCTCACCTGCAAGTGGAGGAAAATATAAACGTTAACCTGCCGATCAACGGACGAGGCTCTGGCGAACATAAAAGTGCCCGGAAAGCGGTAACAGGCTCGCCACCTATTACGTGGGACAAACTATATACTTAAATGCCGAAGTGTGGGCGTATAATATGCCTCTGCCTACCCCTTCGGGAAAACAGGCGTGATATTATGTATGTATGTAAAGAAAGAGAGGATTAAAATGTAGTTAGGTACCAGGGAGAAGTAAAACATAACCATTTTCAATATAAATTAATTTATTTAGAACTAATTGTGATACAAATTTTCAGACATGTTATATGATGCAAAGTAGATATTTACTTTCATAATATTATTTATAGTTTTCTTAAGTTTATTTAGGATAGTTTTCTTACAAAAATGTATTTACAGTAATGTACACTCAGGTCTAGCATCTAACACAAAAATATAAAAAAATATTTTTCGTTACAAAATTTATTTACACAACATTCACTTTATTATTTACATCAGTTTTTTTTCTATATACAAATCTATCTACAGTCGATACTTAGGTTTATATTTATGATATTTTTATATCTAGGTAGGTACTTTAAATTGCACAAAACAAAAATTAACTACATATATATTTTAGCATAACCACAAGTTCACTGGCATCGTTCACAAACTCCAGTAGCCAGTTTCGCGCGCAGATCAGCCATTTTCTTCTTCAAGAATGTCACTTTAAAAGCTAAGCGCACTTCTCGCATTTTCCTTCGGTTGCGACTTTGTTTTGCCGCGAAGTTGTTCCTTTCACGCTGTTGTCTGTAGCTATCATCTGCAGTTTGATTCGTCTGAACAGCACGACGCATTCTAGGATTGTTACCAAGCAATGATCCGCCGTTCTTCTCGGCCATAGCTCTTAAAGCATCTCGTTCAAATGCCTGATATTCCGCATCATCATCCAAAGATTCGATGTCGTATAATTCCGGGGAAAGCGGAGGTGAAGGTGCTGCTCTCATTGATATTTGATTTGCTTCAGGAGACCATCTTGCAGGACAGCCTGTCGATTCAGGAGAAATTTGCGCGGAGGGAACACTATAAGGCTGAGGATCTTGATAACTGTTGTAATACAATGGATGAACGGCTGGCAGGTTCTCCTGTGGCACTAAACACTTTTGGTAACCGTACACAGAATAATCTGGAGCACCATTTGGCAACCACTTCGTCAATGGCGACTCCTGCTCACGTTTCACCGCTGTCGCTGATTGACTTAAGTCCAAGGCAGTTTCTTGAATATAAGGAGTCCACAAAGCCATTTTGGTAGATTTGTAGAACACTATCCGTATAAGACGATTGAGACGTGAATGAAGCTGTTGTAATGCTGAAGACACTTGCCCATACGACCCTTAGAAAAAGCTCCGCCCCTTGCAGGAGTGGGGACAACTGCCGCCGTATTAACGGGTCCCATAGCAGAAGGGTTGCCCTTGACTACCTGCCCCACGCTAACGGGGTCTTTATTAGGAAGTAGCTTACTTCGATACCGGGTTTTTTTTATCATTTTATTACTTAGTTAATATTGTTAACTAATTAATATTTAGTTGCGGTTTGTTATTTATTGGCTTTTCAAAATAGCATGTGACTTGGGCACATGCTATTTTGTTATGCTTGCTTTTATGCTTAAACAAAGATGTGAAAATATATGTAAGTATCATATATTATTTCACAAAATAAATTACTACTGTTCAAATTGTTATGAAAGACGTTGATATTGTCAAATTAAATGTCATAAACTACGAATAATATTTTATATATTTATACTCAACATATAGGACGAGACTTCGTGGCGGGAAAGTGAAGCGTCATGTCTGCAGTTTTGTTTCATTTTCTAAAACTTGTGATATTTCTAACATTAATGTGTAATAAATAACGGTGGATTATTAAGCGTTAAGTGTTTGTGAATAAACATAAGTGTTGGTAAATGAAACAAAGCAGTGCAACGTCACTTTTCATATTCTCTCAAGGAGTCCATGTGAGACCTCAGTATAGTCCCACATCTTTACTGAGGACTCAAGGAGCTTAGGGGAGGGTAACTCATTTACCATTTATCATCTTTATCATCACTCATTCTCATTTACTATGCATTATATATTATTAATATATCACTTACTTGACACTGGCTAGATGTGCTAGACGCACAAAGCCATTATTTAAAAGAAGAAAAAAACAAATAGGACTTCTAGGCGGAAAATTGAAGCGTAATATCTGCAGTTTCGTTTTATTTTCTAAAATTTGTGATATTTCGAACATTAATGTGTAATAACTATGGATTATTAACTGTAAACTTGTAGACTATATACTTTAAAAATCAAAAAAATAGCAAATCATATTATCGAAAATGAATAGGTATATGGAAAACAATGTTACTAGCACGTGACTAATATAGTGAACAATGAGTATAACATTATGAGAAACAATAGTAGGTCTGTTGGCCATTATAGAATATGAAATACGGGCAAATAAAATTCTGGCTCGTGGGTGTAAACCGAGAGGGGTTGGCACTATTCTAGGCCGGTGCAGTTCAGATCTTTAAAGTTGTACCTACCAAAGTTCACACTTAGACCAGGTAGGTATCTCTAGCTAGATAAAACGTGTCAAATGTTGGACAGTGGCTAGCCCTTTTTCCACATGAACATTAGAAGAGAGCCCATGCTATCAGTCGCCTTCTATAACACCGTCCGTCAGGCAAGACAACATCATCTCAGCCCATTAACGTCCCACTACTGAGCACGAGCCTCCTCTCACATATCAAGGTGCGAGGGTATTGGGTTATACTCCACCACGCTAACCCAGTGCGAATTGGCGGAGGCAGGTGTATGGCGTCCTGCTGTTAGAATTTTTCAAGCCGCTCATTATGCCTCTAACATGGCTTAACGAATACCACATTTAGTGATAACCGGGGCCAACGGCTTAACGTGCCTTCCGAAGCACGGAAGCGCTCGATATCAAATGCCACACAAACAGTCACCCATCCAAGGACTGACCTCTGTAAACTCTGCTGTACTTCGGTGACCATTTCCGACCACCGAGCACCGCAGAGCTACGAGCGCTTCATAAATTAAGACATACCTACTTACTATTAAGTATAAAAGTGTTTTACTGATAATTCGCAATAACTGCTTAAAAAGAACACATATATAGCTTTGTCAATTAAGTTCCACAATTCAATTCTTTCAAATAAAAAGTTTTGAATAAATATTGCAAAGGAAAAACCCCAAAAAATATTGGTATTAATTAGTGTATTACCAACCCACCTGCCTACTTAAGCAACGTTCTTAACAAATGCGGGATTATTGTCGTTTTATGACGCCACTATCTGTTATTGTTGAATTGTTGTAAATAAAAAGTTACAAGCCGTTTATGGAAGAGCAATCTTGTTTGAGGATTAGTGCCAGGCGGCGACTGTCGCTCAATATAATGTGATTCGTCTCACTTCAAAGGATAATCATTGCAGGCAGGTACCTACGTTATTACAATCTTTCAATACGGGATGACAATCGCAAAGACCACCATGACATCTTACTATCAAATAAAAAAGGGCGAGTAAAAGATCCGAACGGAAGTTGTTCAAACTAAGCGAGGCTTGGATGGGTGCCTACAAGCCAATAATATATATGAAAAAGTACCTACTTACTATTTTTATTTAATCTGTGAGATGGCGGACAACTTTTTATAAATGGTATCATGTAAGGATATAACTAAATATAAGGCATAAAACCCCACAGAGCAAGAAAAGTGTTCATTTTCAAGCACATAAATATATGTAATAGCTAAGTACCTACTTACTAATAGACTTTACAAAGCAACTATGGCAACCCGGGACTGGCAGATATGTAGGTATTCTAAAACAAGCCTTAAACAATATCGAAGATTAAAAAAATGCCTGTGCATGAGTGTGAATCTTACGAGAATTCTAATCTATAATCCTAAAATAAAGATGCAACAAAAAATTGTTTGATAGACTTTTACATCTACAACATTTAACTAATTTCGATAAATTTTATTATGGATATAATATAATAATAATATTCTCTTACACACCAATTCTTCAGTTCCAAGATAAGTATCACTAAGAACTTGTGTTATGGATACTAAAGAACGGATAAACATACTTAAATACTTTTTTTTTGTAAATACATACTTAATAGGAAAATACCCAGACCAGAACAAATAAGACAAAGATTTGTCCTGTGTGGGAATCGAACCCACGACCTCTGGAGTGAAGTGCGGGTATACTGACCACCACGCCATATCGGTCGTCGATAACGGATCGGCAGGTGCACCAAATGCAGGTGAGGTTGTCTTGGGCTCTTTCTCGTGGAGATGGTCTCGAACTCCCGATTAGCACTTCAGTTTTGTCATTAAAAACTTTAAACAGTTTCGCCAATCGTGAAAGAGAACCCTTACAAGGCAAGAAAGTGATGCTGACGAAGGTCAAATTTTTTTATGAATGGCAATATAAATTATAAAATTCCATTTGTGCACTTTTATTTATAAATGTTATTCTAATATGTCTTCCGGGAAGTACATAAAGATTTTCCTGAAATACCTTTAGGCTGCGCTCGAAATAAATATTATCTTTAACGTGGGATTTCTTGGCGAGAAAATAAAACGTCATGTCGGCAGTTTTGTTTTAGTTTCAATAGTTTGTGATATTTCGAATATTAATGTATAATTACAGTGGATTATTAACTGTTAAGTGTTTGTGAACGTACACGAGTGTTGGTAAAGGTAAAAAAACAGTGCAACATCACTTTTCAAATTCTCTTAAGAAGTCCGTGTGAGATCTCAGTATTATAGTCCGACATCTTTACTGATTTATCTACGTTACCACCACTCATTCGCACTTACTATGATTTATATATTCTCGATATAATTATCTTACTTGATACGGGCTTAATAAGCTAATAGCACGAAGCCATTACCTAAAAGAAAGAAAAAAAATTGTGTGACACTGACAGTGACAAATCGTCTCGACTTGCCGTTTGTTGTTGTTGTATTTTGGATCAATACCATAGCAAAAGATAATATTCCAATTGAAGTATATTGCAAAAAATACACTATATATAATTGAATAGACATAGAAATGGATCCTAACTTGTGCCGAATTTGTTGTAACAGTACTGGTAATGCAAATATTTTTGACTCCGAGTCTGCAGGCATACTTTTGAGTAAAAAAATTATGTACTGCTGTGTTAACGTTCGTCTATCTAAAGATGATGGGCTGCCATCAAATATATGCTTTAATTGCGAAGAAGAGCTTACTACAGCTTACCAATTTATATTAAAATGTGAAACTACAGACAGAAATCTGCGATCTCAAAAACTATTTACAGGTGCACCTAAAACCCATTTTAATGACGATCCTGTACCTAAAATAGAAGTTAAAACTGAAGGATATAACTCCGATGAAGACCATTTATTTGACATGGATTCTAATGATGAATTTGATATTCCACTTGCATCAATCACCCAAGATGTCAAAAGTGAACACACCAAAATTAAAAGCCGCCCAAGCTCAAGAAGGGCGCAAAAGAAAAAAAAGAGGCACAAATATAAAGATGCAGGGCCCAGTAAATGCTCAATATGCAATCGCAGCTTTCAAAATCCTTCAACACTGTTTGCACACATGCGCTCGCACAGTAATGAAAAGCCTTTTCAATGTCCCTCATGTGATAAAAGTTACAAAGACCCGGGTAGTTTAAAAAGGCATACAGATCGCAATCACTTAGATAAAAGAGAGAGGAAGTTTGTTTGTGAAACATGTGGAAAAGGATTTTATTCAAAGACTGATGTAGTCACTCACATGCGGACTCATACTGGAGAAACTCCATACACTTGCTCAGAATGTGCGTCTAGCTTCACACAACTGAGCTCACTTATCAGACACAAAATTAAACATACAGGCGAAAAGTCTCATGAGTGTCAAAGTTGTATAAAAAAATTTAGCACCAAGGATCAACTCAATGCTCATTTACTCGTGCACACAGAAACAAAAAAGCAATATTCATGTTCTATTTGTAATGTCCTATTCAAATACAAATACAATTTAAGAAAGCATCTGAAAATGCATAGTGAACCAACTCGCTTTGTCTGCAACTATTGTGGTCGCATTTTTAAATTAAAAGGCAATCTGAAAAGTCATATTGACAGAGTACACTCAGAGAAGTCTGGTTACTGTAATATTTGTAGTAAGATTGTGTCGAACATTGAAGTCCATATGTGGAGACATACAGGACAGAGGCCTTTGAAATGTGAACATTGCACCAGCAGTTTTTATGAACTAAAAGCCCTTGCACACCACATGAACTTTCGTCACAAACATACAGATAAATTCAAATGTTCAGTTGAAGGCTGTCCCAAAGCTTTTCCTTCTCAGCCAATGTTGGACTATCATGTTGCCAAGTTACATGAAGGTTGTTTTAAATTTCCATGTGATAAATGCTCTAGGGGTTTTTATAGAAAGAATGATCTGGCTCGTCATAAAATTGGCACTCACAAAG
Organism: Musotima nitidalis; assembly: GCA_949126915.1. Lineage (NCBI taxonomy): Eukaryota > Metazoa > Arthropoda > Insecta > Lepidoptera > Crambidae > Musotima > Musotima nitidalis. Next base: position 10,069,032 of record OX421426.1, on the reverse strand, counting down.
AAAAGCTTCAATAAAAAGATTTTTTAAGTGCTATAATCTGTTGTAATAGCAGTAATGGAAATAATGTCAAACTTAATAAATGTTATAAAACTGAAATACCTCTTTGCATAAAACATGTTTTTTATTTTAAAACTCATGGCATAGCTATAAAATTGAACCTTATTTATGTTGTCTATATTTCCAGAATCAATTTCTAGTGCCCAATGGATGCTGCGGGAAGGGTTACCGCGGCCTCGGGACGTAGCAGGCACAAGAAGGAACATGAATGGTTTTTAGTCAGTAAAAGTCTTACACCCTCCCACTCCACCCACAGCGGGAGAAGGTCATTAGATGATTTTCCATCCGAAAAAAAAAAAAAGGGTCACTTGGTATATTATGAAACATTTGATTATTTGCCATTTCTATTAATAGTGAATTCAAATGGATACCATTACATCACGGACTTTCTTTTATCACCTCATATGTATTCTAATTATACAGAATATAAAAAGACCCTTATCAAAGGCTACACATGCTACATTGTAACAAGAGGCATAGCCAAAAATATACCTAGTTTGGAACCGATTTAAATTTTTTGGTGTTTAAACCGATTCGTTGCGGATGACACGACACGCGTGCCATTGATTTCTTTTCTTTAGTGCGGATGGCACGCTAGTCGTGCCATTTTTAAAATTTCTGTAACTTGCTCAAATAACGTTTTTGGACTATTTATCCAAGACAAAATATTCATTATTTTGCACGTAGTACATGCCCACAGCCTTCGTTTCTAGATATTTTGTAATTTACAAATTTTCAGGGGTGGAAAACCTTTTTTGACAAGAGATTTTGACATTGTATTATTAATTATAGTTAAAAGCGGAAATGCGTTTTTTATCGTTAAATTAAATGGACATAGTAATAATAATACGTAATACATCGTAACACTATTTAAAAATATTTTATAGGATGTCCGCTATTGAAATATAGTAGTTAGTACCTACTGTGTGTAATGAATGGGTCATAATTTTAAATAATTTTGTGGAAAAATACTGTGTCACTTATGTACCATTCATCATTTACGAACTTAAGCTGTAAACAAGTTTCTGGATAGCTTCCTCATAAAAAGAACGTAAAACCTATAACTTATGGTTTAATTTTGGTTAAATTGTTGTCATACTATTAGTATGTGGCCAAAAGAGCCTACAGAGTACCATGCACTTTTATGGTATGGTATAAGGTTTATTTTTGTTTAAAACAAAAATGTCGTCGTCCGGACATTGAGTCAGGTCGTTATCAAAATCGTTCGTCTGCGGAACGTACTTGCGTTTCTTATTTGAATCTAAAATGAAAAACGTTCCTATAGTACGCGCCAAAGATAAAGTCGCGCGGCGTGACCGTGTGCAGAGATCGAGGATAGTACGAAAATGTTCCGCTGATATACCTAATATGTATTTTCAATCAATGTGCACGTTTTCTCTGGGACTTTATCTTTGGCGCGTTCTATATAAATTATATACATATTTTATTAATTTTGTGAAGCAGTGTTAACTTAGTGGTAAGAACACAGTTAAATCGCGTCTTTGCGAAAACTTCTTTATTTAAAAAAATGTGCCTAACAGTTTCGCCGAATAATACCTATATTTGTATATTTTTATTTCCCACGTTAGGGTTCTTGATTATTATATATTTACTAACGTGATTATACACTGAAAAGTTAATTCAATAAAGACTAAAGATTCAGGGTGATTTAAATGTACCAACATAATTAGACTAGAAAATACAAAAATAATACGACAAAAGGTTTGTAACATCTGCATAAAAAAGTCACTGGCCCGACATTTCAAGGAAATCACGCAGAAGAACACGTATTTAGCCACTTTATACCACTTATAAGACCGTTCACTATCATCTTGCGATGACAACTAAACCAAATCAGGTCTACACATGCGGAAAAAGCATAAAAAGTATATATTTTTTTACACACGGCTGATGGCACACTAGTGCGTCATTATCTTCTGTGGCGGCTGACACGACAGGCGTGCCATGAAATATTTGTTCGCCGCCACGGCTGAAAGTTTGCGAAATCGGGAACCGCAAGGAATCTGTTAAAAATTGCAAATAGTAGCATGCAATAAAACGCGCGCCGAAGCAATAAATCGCATGGATTACAGAAAGTCGCGCGCTTACGAGATTTAAAAAAAAATTAAACCCTTAAAATTTGTTTTCATTAAGTCTTTGACCGTCAATAACTCTTAGGCTATTCATTTCTCAGGCAGCATTGGTGGCTTTATAGTCGAGGTGGCATTTGTCAGCCAGGCCCTAGCTTGGGCGGGCCCCTCATGGGCTTGGCTTGCGGCTACCGTAAGATAAGGGGCCCGCGCAGGCTTGGTTTTAGCTCTTGGCCTCTTGCGACCTAAATGTAAATGTAGATCAGGTAGTTCCTTTATATAATACATACATACATAATATCACGCCTCTACCGTAGGGGTAGGCAGAGATCACATCCTTCCACTTGCTACGATCGTGGCACACACTTTTAGCTTAATTTACACTCATTAACAATTTCATACACGCCCGTCGGTTTAGGGTACTTTTGACCTGCCCTTTCTTCAAAACTTTCTGGATTTGGTCATGGAAGGTCTTACGTAATCTCTCTCTCTAAGTCAGCCACCCGGGCCCTTCCGGCCTAGTACAACCTTGTTCCCAGGTATATTCTCAAACCAAAAAGTGCCAAAGCTGGGCAGAACACGTAGCTCTCGGCTTTGTTCAGGGTTTTTTACACCCTGTTTAGTATCTCATATCGATTTTCGTTAGTCTGTTTTCAATAAGTATTCAGCTACTCGCAGAGCCGTTGTTTAAATATTAAGGGGACAAGCAATTGAACTTATTCACAGAAAGCGATTGAGTGCATTTGCACTTTATGGAGGGTGATTAACAGCAGGTAATAAGTTAAAAACATAATTTTACTATTCAGTAGGATTTATTTAGTGCTGATGAATATCATGATGTAACATTATTATTAAAACAAGTAGGTAGATAGTTCATATTTTTTACGACATTTAAACTTTGAATTGTTACAATCAACATGGAAACATTAATTAAAAATAAAATTTTAAGTTAACTTTATTCAATATACATTTTCCAGCACAGGTCATACTTAATACGGACTGCGTAATGAATAAAAAATCATTATGTAAAATAACTACAGTAATATATTGTTTAATTTTTTATATAATTCATTAACCCCAACTATACTAACAACATAGACGGTTTGTACATAACAAAAATTTATAATCTTTAATATTAATAAATACATTGTATTCTTAGTCATGTATTTAACTATCTACATGAAATCTACAAATATAAAATAAAAAATTGCACATGTTACAATCAGGTTTTTGATCCAGTCAAAATTTTCATGTATTAAAATAACACTAAATAAATAAACATTACGCAAATGTTATAAATTATTCAATCATCAGTCAACAGATTATATCTAGCTTTATATCAACATCAATAATTTGAAACAGTGACGCCCCATAGTGCATAGTGTAACAAGTCAATATTAATTTATCGGAAGATTGATCTATTAGGCCAATACCACGCCATTAAGCACATATTCTTCAGAGACGAAATATCTAGCACTCACTAACTTCGCCCACATTTAGGATGCTAAGTTTTGGGACATAACGTAACCTTTGTAAGGAAACAGGGTACGTTTGAGCTTAAGCCTTAGAAAAATTCCTATGGTTCAAAGCTTTCTTCGTATCAAATTTCGAAATAAGTCAATTAATTTGGAAATAAACTTGGGTTCTAAAATCATTATAATCGAATTATAGGTTCGAAGGTGTAGGATTAAGCTAGCATTGCGCAAAAAGCAAGCGATTGGCCGGCCAAATCCACCTGTAATCGCAGAAATCGATGCCGTGAAAATACATTTTACACTAATGTGTTGACAGAATCTGTCTGCTTATATCACGTTTCTAGAGAGGACTTCCTCAATGGCATTTACTATTTATGTTTTGGTGGTATGCTACAAGGAAAATATTTCAAGCTCTTTTCTGTTATCTAGTATAATTAAATACCTAGGTACTTAATGTACATTTGAACGGCGAAACATACAATGTACAATCGAGATCACCGTCGACTGCAAATTTTTTTTTAAAATTATTGTCTCACTTATTCTGACTGTTTTTTAGTGAGCGTTTTTGCTATTAATTTTCACGCTGTCAAAAGAAAGCGGAACAGTAATTTGTCTAGTATACAAAAAAATATAGTCACTACATTACTCAATATTGAGGGGAACATGATAAATAAACAGGCAACTACTAGGTAACACAGTTAACAGTTGTTACAAGTCGAAAATTAACACATTTAGCACCAGAAAATTTATTTATACAGTAATGAGTTTCACGATTGGCAGAATCAAATCGTTGTCGCCGATATTTCATTTAACTATGTATATTTATATCTATACGATTCTTACATTCAAATATTTACATTACAATTACACGTGACGATAAAAGCTACACAAATACCATAACACAATGGTCATACAATTCTCTTACAACCTTAAATTATTTTGTATTTTAGGTTAAATTAAGGCATCAATTCTTTAGCTCTCATTTCTCCATAAACTATATTTTGATCAATTCAAGTATATGTACGTCCTTATTAATAATTTACTGCGCTTGGCAGTCACTATCAATTCATATATGCATTTTTTGTAGTAAATCTTTTAAAATTAAATCATGCAAAGCGATTTATTTAAAATTTCTGTCACAATCAGTTTTCATAGATATTAAGAATTATACCATAGAATTATTTATTTAAAAAATAGCCGCTCCTAAGTGAACACATCATACAATGGTTTTAGATTTAACCAAAAATGTGACAGATTTTTATAATAATATCGCTCTAAAATAATCCACAATTATAGAATTAAAAATATCTTTCCATAACTGGTATTTCAATAACTGTTTTTCATTTATTCATAATTCAAATCGAATGTTAAATAATACCCATAATCAATAAATTTTATGTAATCAATAAAAATATTTTTCGTTGTCAATGCTTAGCTATCTAAAACTGTACTTTAACTCAATACAGACTCAAGTTTAATTAGAATAAACAAGTAATTATACCCAGGATAATGTTTCGTTAGTTTTGTCATAAACAAAACATATTTAAGTTCAAGTTCAAAACTGATAGAATAAATATATGTGCCCGACCCCTAAAATAATGATTAAATATAAAAGAAATTGATTTCATTAAAAAATCTACATAAACTTGATATATTTTAAAACGTTTGTGTGAATATTTGTCGCTTTTTACGAAATCTTTTTAGCTCATATTTCGACTCGAAAATCTCACTTCTAAGATCTCCAAGCTAGGCGAAGACTACAACATTAGTAACAAGGAGCTCTAATCGTTTCAGAATGAATTGTAAGATACGATAAAGCAAGCTCCCGATGAAAACCATGCATAATTTTTTTTTTAAATAATATGCCTTTTTGTCGTAAGTTTGTCACTAGTATCGAAAACTATTAAACATTTACTGTTTCTTGTCAAGTTGAGCTGTATATTATACAAAATTCTACATGTACTAAATTGTGTTAGTGTGCTATATAAACAAGTAGTAAAATAAACAATAAAATTGGTTTGTAATAATAGACAGTATATAATATAGAGGAATGAATAGGTACGTATTTTTCTTTGTTAACCCTAGATCACTAAACTTATTTTTCAACGTTTAATACTAACCATCGTCGTTTCGACTACGCTGTCAAAAAGTAGGGTTTTAAGGTATTATTGAATGAAATATATGTATTTATTTTACATAATTTATTTATTAGAATCTTTTATTAGGAAAAATATAACATTTTTATTCATTTAAATCACATATTTATTTCTTAATCAGCCTTTTTACTGAGGCCATATTTTTTGCTCCAAATAATGAAATTTGATTCTTTGAGAGCTTACCTATGAAAAACTAAAACACAGCACAACGAAAAAAACTCAAATAATCACAATTTATACATGGAATCATTAAAAAAAATAACATTTTGATAATAAAACTATGAACTAATACATTTGTGACACACATCAAGTTTGTGTTCGCCAAACAATAATTTATTGCACTTGTAGCAACTAACTTCGTTTTGCTGACGGGCATATGGCACAAATTTTTGTTTGGTCTCGATAGGATTATCTGCAGCTTCACTTTCTTCAGTCTCAAGTGTCAAACTCGATCTACTACTTCCTGGCATTGAGCTGGGGGTGGATGTAGTGTCAAAAAAGAGACCTCATCTTCATAAGCTGACTCATAAGCGGGATCAACCTCGATGTGGTCTTCCTTCTCACTCTTTGATGAATTTTCTTCGTCACCATTATCTGCCAATAATAGCTGAACAATCGTACGTAATGAAAATAAAATAATAAACTTAAAATATTAGAATCATAATAGTACAAAATATATCGTTAACCCTAACCTTCGTCGATGCGACGAGTCATGGTTGCTGATTCGGCGCAAATAGGCCTTTCGCAAAAGAAACACTATCGTCCGTCGCGGGGGCATCGGGTCAACTGAGATTACACGGAAGCTGAAATAGGTGCGACCGCGCACTCAAAATGTACGACACTTTTTTCGAATTTGCGTCGTCGTTTCGACGAAGCTTAGTGATCCAGGGTTAAGAACACGAGAGAAGTATAAGATTACGAACTTCGAAACATTTAAAATTATATTAATATCATAATAATAATAAAGCACTAATTGTAAGACTAAAATCAATATAGGATTTGATAAAATATAAGTTACGTTCAACATATTATTTATATGGACTTATAAAAAAATTAAAAAAAATTAAACCTTAAGGATTCGGCTTTTGACTCATAAAATTTTAAATGATAAAAACGCGTTATGTAATAAATAAAATATAGTTGACATAAAAGATATTGCTATTTGTGAAATTACTTAATCTAACTGATTGTTAAATAAATTAATGTGAAAACGAAATTATTACCCTTAATTTTTAATGTAGATATAAATGTATTTAAATGAAAAGAATATGATTATATGTATTTAATGTCAATATGTTATAGTCATACCTGTGGCAAAAAAAAAATTAATAGTTGTAAAGAAAATGTATCCAAAAAGATACTTTAAATGTAACCATCACATCACAAAATAGCATAGCAACAAATTTTAAATTTTCAATAGTACATTTTTAAATCAAATGTTTAAAAAGTTAATTATGATATAATTAGGACCAAATGTGTGTTAATATGTATCTACGTAGAGTTATTTTGTACATGGGTCCTGATATTGCAACAAGAAGTCAATCAATAAAACATATTAAGAAAGCTTTTTCTGAAGCAGAATTAAATCTGTGCATATCAATTATTGAAAATACATGGGCGATTCGAGTTAAAAACCCTATATATTGAATATGATACTTATCCCAAGTCAAATATTTTAGTTTATTGTCATCTACGCAATATCAATGTACAGCGTACTTTTAACAGATGTCACTTATTTACATAATTATAATACGGTGGAAAGTATTCGTAAATGATTTTTGGTGTTTTTGATCAAGTGACTGACAAGTGTATTTGTGGAATGATTCCGAGACTTGAGTGACTCGTGAAGTCGTGTGGAGTGATAAATATGAAACCTTTCATATTTGTCAAGAATCTCTTTTAATACAAAAGTATGGTAATCTAACTAAGGTCTTGTAATACAATGTACGCAAGGTCCTCTAAGTGTTTACTTGACAGTTTGTACAAAAATGTCATTTTAACTGCGAAGTATCTCAGGCCAGAAAACTTTTTCCACGAGAATACGTATGCAGTACTATGACTCAACACAATGTGACAACTTAACAAAAAGTTTTATAATGAACACTAAACCTTTTGTATTTCGCGTCGCAGTCAATTGATGGCTTGTTCTGTCATTTGCAGACATAAGGCGTCCAATCCTGAGTAGTCATCGCTGGTGACTGAGGCCGGGGGTGGCGGTCTGGCGGCGGGGGGGAAGGGAGGGTATGAGTGGGATTTGCCCCGGGGCACGTTGGGCCCAACGGCTGCCCCCCCGCCCCCGCCCGTGCCCGCTCCCGTCCAAATTCGTCTGTAACCTGCCCCCGTGCCACCTACGCATCCCGGCACACGCCATCTATAGAAAAGTATGAGATATTAATTAGCTTATCTTATCCCTTCTAGCTACTTGGTTGGTTAGAACAGTGAGCAGACACTGGGCCCTAAGCTCAAGTCTAGGGCAACCGGGATAATAGTTTATTGATTCAGGCTTTACTTAGCGGAAATCCATTGTAAGCAAAAATAGAGAAACAATTCAACATGAGACGTGTTTCGCCCTTACACAGGGCATCTGCAGTTAAGATAGGAGCCTCAGAACAACGATGTCTTCACGACAAACGCTGAAATGAGAGTGATTTTTCGGGAAATAATAGTTGCGCGGAAATTATAACAAAGATATTTTTAATCCATCACTTGCTTAACCGAGGTAATGCTAAGATGATAATTATCCCTTAAAGTCGCTTCACACATCCATTTTAACATACCTTGACATCGTGCTTATAGGCATCGATGCCAAAAGCCTTAGGCCTACTACAACATATACACATTATAATACTGATACTATTTAGATGACTAATTTATTGTTCGAGTGTGGAATGCGCGTTATCTAGTCTACATTTTGAGTTAACTCCATTGCCTTTAAAACTAGTATAAAAATCCTTAAATACAGAGACGACAAAGCATTTGAAAATGATTTTTATTGGTGGTATATTTAAGAAACTCACCTCGGTTTTGGACATCGGCGTACTAGCGGCATATCACTAACATGGTGGAAGAATTGTCGTGGAGGTAACCGATGCCTGAGCCTCTTCAGGATCTGTTGCAACTCTGGTCGAGCGAAGGACTCGTGATGCAGTGCCTATTAGGAAAAGGAAATCAATATTTAACGACCAATATGGACAAATCTTTGTGTGGTCATGGCACACCAAACATGAGTATTTGTGTGGTCTGGGTGTTTTCCTATGTATATTAAGTATGTATACAAAATAAAGTATTTATGTATGTTTTTCCGTTATTTTGTATCCACAATACAAGCTCTTAATTATACTTTTTGGAACTAAATAATTGGTGTAATTGTCATTGTTTTTTTAAAACATTATAACACAAAAACAAATGAAATAATACCTTCTCAACTAGCCAACAGTGTAAAGACATAGGGTCAACAGGTATATCGTGTTCACTTTCTTCTAACGGTGCATGCGCCGGCACGCGTGCGCAGGAGTTAACACCATTAATGCTTTTTGATGCTGAAAATTAATATTAACACACACAATGTAAAAAAAACTTACATTAGCTCACGATATCAAAATAAAATTATTAAAGGTTGATATATTATAAGTAAAATACATTACTGCTTTATATTAAAATTATCATAAGAATTCATTATAAAAAAGGAAAAGTATTGAAAAATAAACTACTAAATAATATTTCATAAAATGTTAATAAAACCCTCACCTAAGTCCAAAACCCGTACAATAGCAGCAGGTAAGACTGAAGAAGGCGGCATAGGGCTAAGTAAGACCCCTCGTAACCTCTCTAGAGCCCGCGCGGCTGCTGCAGCTGACACACCGGTAACCATCTCTGCCTCAATTGCTTCTAGTACTGTGGCTCGTTCGTTTAGCTTCTTTATAGACAGTAGTAGTTTGTGCCGAGCTCCTTTCGTTACTCCTGTATAAAAGAAATAGTTTCTTGTAAAACAGTGTCCAGCCATGAGTTTAAGCAAGTGTATAGCATAAAAATAATAATCCATCAAACAAATCACCTAGTTCATCCAGATATTTTTCATCTATTGCCATCATCTGTTCATATGAAATGTTTGTAAATAGCCAAACATACTTATGCAACCTTAAACTCTTAAGCCACTGCGCAACAGTTGACATGCCAGGATGTTCAGTATAATTGTTAGATTTCAGTTCATCTAATCGTGTTTCACTGCCTGTCGTCCCATACATTATACTAATTGGCCGGATTTGACTCAAGCTATGTTCACTAGACAAAGAGAAACTTCTAGGCTTTTGAACAAATGGTTCATCACTCAGGTTCTCCGCAGAAGAAGACATTTGCAAGAAATTTGTAGACGGCGGCGTCAAACTATTTGATCTCTGTGATTTCGGTTGTGAAATAGTTGCATCAAAGTTGAGTTTGTCACCTTCTAAACTTAAGTCTACATCTCTTCCATTTTTAGAGAATGATTCTTGTAATAAGTCTGTGTAACAAGTGTCATTTTCAAACATACTTCTGAATTCTACATTTTTGCCAATTGTTCTCCGAAAAGTATTGGTGGTCCCCCATATATTATTTTCTGGCAATAGACATGTCTCTATCCTCTGTTGCCACACAGATTCTGGATTTCTATTTCCCGAAATGTGATTCTCTAAATATCGCAGCCATTGTGTCAAGGTACTGAAATATGAAAAATTATTCATAAAATTAATTTATTTTGATAGAAAATCAGTGCTGCACGTTTTGCGTTTTTTACCTAAAAAAACCTTCCTGCTAATTCTTTTACAAAAAAATATATTTCAAATTTTCTTATCTTCTGTATGGAAAGTTATTTGTTGTTTGTGAGTGGTAAGAATTACCCATGAAACATTCCAAGTTCCAAAGTTCCAAGCCATTGCTTACAAGTTCAGGGATGAAAATGTTTACCTTTGGTCATGATGCGTGAGTGCTGGATGCACTAATAAATATGATAGTAGCTGTCTACAGAGATCTAAGACTACTGAAGTCCGCCTTGGTGCGTCCACACATCTCTGAACTAGTAAGGGAGTTGCAGTCATATATACATCTTTAGCCCGCTCATTGTCAATCTTCAAAAGGGGCAGTAGGGTTAAAAGCTGTCGGAGCTGATCAGCACCTGAAAAAAGAAGCAATAGGACAAAATATTATTGGAGTGCATGGAGTAATTGTTTCTTTAGGAATAAGCTATACTGTTGGTCATGTTATGTATAATCACTATTCTTTTATTTTCTATGTGTACTTTCATCTTCTAACTGGAGGGAGAAAAAACTAACCTTGACCGACTTTATTGCCCATTATTTTACGATCAAGCTCTAGCCTGCAGCAAATGGGCGCATTAGTTTTAAAGTTGACTTTCATATGAGCTTAATTGAGCCAAAATAAATAAATTATTTTGACTTTTATAGACTATGTGACAAATAAGCTGCATGTGTTGGTAAAGACAGTATTACCCTATTTTTTACCATTCTGTGATGGGAATACCTCTTGACACAATACCACACTTGCCACCCTAAGGCATCAGTTTCAGATCATAATAGTATATGTAATTAAATTATTTTTCATAAAGAAAGATATATTATAGTAATTAACTGCAGAAGTAGGTTAGTAATGATGATCCTTGGTTCAGAGTAATGTAGCTATAACAATGAAAACTTGTCAGCTTTGCTGGCTTTCTAGCAACATCTAATGATGCAGTGTCATTAATAAACACTAAATATAATGTATAAACAAGTTTGTAGCTGTAACATAAATTTATTAAACAACTACATAGACAAACATTTATGAGCATAAATGTTATTCTTGTTCTTATTACATTACAATAATTTAGAAAGTACACATGTATACATACACATGTATAAATAATAATACTAGTATCAATGAATTTCAGATAAAATTTAAAACGGTACATACGGTACTAAGTAATTTAATTCTAGTTTGCCCAATTATGATTCAATTTGATTTAATTTTTGAAAAATTTTAATTTATAAAGAATTATTGTAAAATTTAGATGTGGGTACATATTCTAGATAGCAATTAGTAATAATAATGTTTGAAATAAATTAATAACATGACAAATAAATATTATTTTAAACATGTACCATCATCGTCATTTTCATCTGCCCTCGGAGTTAGAAGATTAGCGAGCAGAGTCTCATCATTGGCGTCTCGCTCGAGCCTCTCGTCCTCGACGTGGTTCTGAAGGGCAGCCTCCACTGCACGCTGCACCAACTTCAAACCTGGCCACGGTACCCGTTTAGCAAGCGCACATGTTAACACAGTCTTCTCACAAGCTCCCCACTGCTCAAACATTCCTGCAACGCCTCCCAGCTGCTCATAAAATGTTCCGTTCATTTTATAAACAGCATATCACACCAATTTTATAAAATTTGTTTGTGTTCACACGTCAAAGGTCCCTGACAGCTGATCGAGGAGATGGCTCAACCTGGATTACGGGACGCCAGCTTTGAAACCTCATGAGGCGTGCTCGAGCCAATGAGAAAGTAACCGTTATTCAGACTCAAACACTTTAATAATATTCTGAAATTACGGGTAGGACGACCAAAAATTATCTTTTATTTGTTTTATGGGAAATGAGATCCAAAATGGCTAAACTAAACACCACAGATAACACTAACGTAAGTGACAGTTTGTCACTTGATATTTTTAATAGATACAGGTTTTTTTACTAGGTTCCAAAACTAAACTAAACTGGGTATACTTGTCACTGTGATCTAAAAGTAGTGAATTGGTTCTGTTTGTTTGTGCCTCCACAAGATTAATTAAAGAGGTGCCACTAGCAACTTGTATGTTTTGTTAGCTATAGTAGCTTGTAGGGGACTTCTTGGCGGGAAAGTGAAGCGTCATGTCTGCAGTTTTGTTATATTTTCTAAAATTTGTGATATTTCTAACATTAGTGTGTAATAACGGTGGATTATTAACCGTTAAGTGTTTGTGAACATACATGAGTGTTGGTAAATGAAACAAAACAGTGCAACATCACTTTTCAAATTTTCTCTCAAGGAGTCCATGTGAGATCTCAGTAAAGTCCCACATCTTTACTGAGGACTCAAGGGGCTTAGGGGAGGGTATCTCATTTATCATTTATCATCTTTATCACCACTCATTCTCATTTACTATGAATTATATATTATTAATATATCACTTACTCGACACTGGCTAAATGTGCTAGACGCACGAAGCCATTAAAAAAAAAAAAAAAAAAGTAGCTTGTAGCTTTCAGGTTGTTCTAAGTAAATAGGAAAAATATAAGGGTTGAACCTAACTCACTATTACACTACACAAGCGTATCATGGCTATGTAGGATCGGTACTTAGATATGGAATTATTATTTGGGGTAATTCCTGTCATATAAAGCGAGCATTTATTTCCCAAAAAGCCTGTATAAGAGCAATCTGTAATGTTGACATCCTGTAGGCCTTTTTTTAAAAACCTTAAAATATTAACTGTTGCATCCTTATATATATACGAGATTTGTGATTTTGTTCGGTCACATCCCGAATTGTATCGAAAAGAGCGTAGAGACACAAGTAGGTATCCAAATAAACTGACTCTGCCAATCATGTCTACTGCATCTTATGCGAAGAACAGCTATGTCATGTCTATTAAAGTCTACAATAGGCTCGACAATAACCTTAAGCTGATGCCATTGAATAAATTCAAAGTACATTTAAAAAAATGGCTTGTTGATAAATGTTTTATTCACTGAGTGAATATTTTGAACAATAAATTTATGTTTGTTTTATTAGAATCCTCTAATTATATTTTTGCATACCAGTTACTGGTGAAATATGCGGACTGTATTAAATTTTAAGACCACTCATGTACCATATTTTATGTGAAATAAAAAGTCTTTGTCTTTACTTTTCAGCCAGGTCTGCATTTAGGTAAGTTTTTAGTTTGCCCCAATTACTTATACCAGAAATGTCTTTCGTATCCTAGTATCGACTCCAATAGTACCTATACTATTATTGGAGGCGATATACTAAACCGGAAATTACTATAATAAACTAGGTTGTAGGGATTTTATTTGTTAATCGATAGAATGAGTACGTACCTAAATTCATAATGATAATTCATTATCTTATCTCCTGACGAAAACTCCTGAAGGAAAGTTGTACGGTGTACAAAAAATGTAACTGTGGAAAAACTGGATAGCTTCCACGAAGTTATACCGTGCTAGATTTATTATCAAAAGAACACAAATCCATGAAAAAGTTTATTTATTTAAGTTTATTGTAAGTAATAAAAGAGGAAACGGTCTGTAATTTGTTCATTGTAAAAAAATGAAAATAGTTGACTTCAGTTTCAGAAGAGATACAACTGATTACTTTTTTAATTAATAAGTTTCCTTGAATTTCTTCACACGAGTCTTGGGTGTTGACATAATCTAATATGTTCTGTGATAATTTTATTTTACACATTTTTATAAAACCTGACAATTGTTTGTGATTCATAAAATAAAATATTCCGGGTATGATTAGACCTTTGATTCCAATTTCTCTGCATCTATCTCGAAATGTTTTGTACATAGAGCCTTCGAAAAATGCTTGAGTTATAATGAAATCAGCGCCTTTGTCCATTTTACTTTTAAGTGCCAATAATTTCTCATCGCTGCATTCGGGTAAACCTGCTACGCCAATACAAAAGTAGTCACCAGTCTCCTTTCGGATATTTTCGATTAGGTCTTCACTTGACTTGAAATCTGATGTATTAGGATCGTATCCATCTGCAAATGATAAAGAATATAACTAGTAACTTTTAGAAGAAATACGGTTATGCTGCTCCTCGCAGTATGTTGTGCTAAAAGGCAAGATTGTCATGAATTTGTCATGAAGTAGTGAATGCATTCCTTCACCCATGCATTTTAATTTTATAAAACTTAGACTTCACAAAACTTTGCGCAATTGCCAGTAGAGAAATAACGGGCAATTCAAAACAGCTAAATAGGTCAACTTGCTTCTTTTAAAAAGTGCGACTAGATTTGGGCTCATCATAAAACGCTGTAAACTAAAACATCTACCATAGGTATAACTTTAATGTATGAGGTATATCTTGCGGGTGGACATCATACCCTACGCTTTCTATAAAAAAATAGATAGATAATTCATTTATTTTTCATCACAACACACACTTGCAAATTACAGAAAAAATTGCGTGTGATTTATAAGCGTGACCAGTGGCTTAAGATGCCTTCCGAAGCATGAAAACGGTCGATGTCAAATGCCACACTAACGGTCACCCAAACAAGGACTGATATCTGTAAACTCTGCTTAAATTTCGTGATCATATTCAACCACCACATCTCGCTGAGCTACGAGATCTTTCACTGCTTATTAATGTAAATAGAAAGGAACGCGTCGCTACTGTGATACAATTATTATTATCTAAACTTAAACTATAATATATGTATCTATATAAATCATCTTGCCTCCCAAAATTACGAAGAGATTTCGAATATCTTGTTGCTGAAGAAGTTCTATAATGTCAAATAATCGTTCTTTTCTAAGGAAATCACATGACAAGTGCAACAGTACATTTTTATTCTTGCTTCTCAACCTCGAGGCTAGTTTGAGAGGAGGTATGTCCAAGCTATTGTTTTGATGAGATTTTGCGTGCCATGTTACGGAATAAAATATGGGCTCCACTGTAACATTTTCTATTTCAGCTTCAGATATATCTGGAGTTACTTCATACGAAAACGTAAATTCAGCCCTGTTCTCAAGCAACTCGGTTATTTTAGCCATGACAACTCTGTAAAATAATGATAGTTGAAGTAATTTTCTAAATTATAAATTATTTCAAAAAAAAGTACAATAACAAACAATTTAACGTTAACCAAAAAAAACACTTAAAATATACTTCAAAAGTTTTTTTTTCAAAGGTTTTCTTGGCGGGAAAGTGAAGCGTCATGTCTGCAGTTTTGTTTTATTTTCTAAAATTTGTGATATTTCTAACATTAATGTGTAATAACGGTGGATTATTAACCGTTAAGTGTTTGTGAACATACACGAGTGTTGGTAAATCAAACAAAACAGTGCAACATCACTTTTAAAATTTTCTCTCAAGGAGTCCATGTGAGATCTCAATATAGTCCCACATCTTTACTGAGGACTCAAGGGGCTTAGGGGAGGGTATCTCATTTACCATTTATCATCTTTATCACCACTCATTCTCATTTACTATAAATTATATATTATTAATATATCACTTACTTGACACTGGCTAGATGTGCTAGACGCACGAAGCCATTATTTAAAAGAAAAAAAAGTGAAGTTGTTCAAAAATACTCTTATACAAACATATAATGATAACAATAATAATTAGGAATCTTAATTACAACATTTCCTCTTTAAATGTTTTTTTAATTTTTAATAGATTTAGAAAGAATACATAGGACACATTTTATAAGGACACTAATGATGAGGTTTTTTTCTGAAATAGGGAAGAGCTAATACCTAACTTATTTTAGTACCTAAGTATGATAATACTATTAAATATGATAATTACTTATTATTCAAATATTATTGTTTATTTTACTTACGGCTAAGAGAAAATGTACTTTCTTTTGATTGATTGACGTGATGTCGTTATATTAATATGCACGGCGATGACTAATCGTCTACGAGTAATAAAACCATATTATTCGAACACAAGACTTGCACTGATACAAAACAAAGTTATATTATCTTTTAATAATTATAATTATCAGACTATTATAAAACAGGAGACGATAAGGGCGATTGGGGCTATATACCTATAATTCCAATAATAAAATAGGTAATTAAGATAATTGATCAATTTTTTTTGTGTTTCAGTATTTGAATAAACGAATAGGTTTCCACTGGTAGCTTGAATAAAACTTTGAATTAATTTTATTAAATTGTTAAAGTAAAAATATAAGTTTAAGTTTGGCTCAAAATAATTGCGTCGGCGAAGTACCAATACTTGCTAAATGTAATTTTTCGAAAAATGTACTTTTTGTTATTTTAAATTCAAAGGCGTTATTTGCATGTAAAATCTCGTATGCTTATTTTAATCGACAACTGCACGAAATTAAAATGTGGAAATACCTACAAACTAAATTAACGTGCTTGTTAATGGCATTACCTCCTAACTGTTATAAGAAAAGTCTATACATGTTTATCGTTTGCTTCCGATTGGATTTGACGGCGATGTGGCGCGACATTTATTTAATTATAGTATGATTTTATTTGGACCATACCGACATTCAGATTATATTATCACATCAACTGAAAAAATTAACATTGTTAAAGTAAGGCAAAGGTTTTTAAAGTTGCTGTAAATACAGAATGGCACCTACGATGGACACAGTATTTATTATAAGATTTCCATTAGGACGTGCAACACAACATCATAGAATAGTCAGGTTCGCTGCATAAGATTATATATTTGGGCTTCACTGTCTCACGTACGTAAACACGCCCGTATGATGTCCAACAAAACCTGTGTCATTTTGTTTTTGCGAATTCACGACCTAGAAAATAAAGTCTCGCTCCTTTAGCCTTCAGTTGTTCCGATACGTATTTTAGAGTGTCTCCCCTCGTTCTAAAGCATAAATGTTTGACCCGCAACTTTACTTTGTTTTTAATATAATACGACTTGTTTTTTTGTTGTGCCGTAGTTTTCAAAATGGCTGAGCTTGTTTCCACAATTATTGGGGTGGTTTTCGCGGTTTCTTTCTTTCCGTATTGATTTGCAGTTATCTTTTGTTATTGATAAACATAAAACTATCTAATTAATCGATCCTCTTTTTAAATTCCTCATTTTGTGCAGCTAAAAATGATATATTAGGTCGGGGAAAAAGTCTTTTCGCATAACGTAGGTATAAACTTATTATAAAATTTTTTTGACTGTACTATTTGTGTCTGGCTGGTTTTGGTAACATTAAAAAGGTTCCATTATAAAGAAAAGAAAAAAATTAAAAAAGTTGTTTCCCGCTATTTTTCATTTGTTTTTCTCTCCGTAAAAATGAGTGAATCTAATGAAGAAATTCGATACATTTTAAAATTTTATTATAAAAAAGGCAAAAATGCAACTCAAGCAGTGAAAAAAATTTGTGATGTTTATGGACCTGATGCAGTGTCAGTAAAAGTAGCACAAATTTGGTTCAAACGTTTTCAGTCCGGAAATTTTGATGTTAAAGATGCACCTCGCTCTGGTCGCCCTGTTACGAATAAAATAGACGCCATTTTTGAAAGAGTGGAGCAAGATCGGCATATTAGTAGTTACGATGTAGCTAAAGAACTGGAAATTGACCACAAAACAGTTTTGACCCATTTGAAGAAAGCTGGTTATACAAAAAAGCTCGATATTTGGGTGCCACACGAGCTCACTCAAAGAAACTTAATGAACCGTGTACTCATTTGCGATTCATTATTGAGACGTAATGAAACCGAGCCGTTTTTGAAGAGATTGATAACTGGCGATGAAAAGTGGATCACGTACGACAAGAACGTGCGAAAAAGGTCGTGGTCGAAAGTTGGCCAGGCTTCACAGACTGTGGCCAAACCTGGCCTAACACGAAATAAGGTGATGCTGTGTGTATGGTGGGATTGGAAGGGCATTGTTTATTATGAGCTTTTACCGCCCGGCAAAACCATCGATTCTGATCTTTACTGGCAGCAACTGATGAGATTAAAGGAAGCAGTCGAGAGAAAACGGCCGGAATTGATCAACAGGAAGGGTGTGGTCTTTCATCACGATAACGCTAGACCACACACATCTTTAGCCACTCAGCAAAAATTAAGAGAGTTCGACTGGGAGGTCCTAGTGCATCCACCATATAGCCCTGACCTTGCGCCTTCAGATTTTCACCTGTTTCGGTCTCTGCAGAATTCTTTAGGTTCTGTAAGGTTGACCTCAAGAGAGGACTGCCAAAACTATTTGTCCCGTTTTTTTGATCAGAAGTCCCAAAGTTTCTACAGTAACGGGATAATGTCTCTGCCCACAAAATGGCAGAAAGTTATTCAACAAAACGGTACATATATATTGTAAATAAATGTAAATAAACTTTGAAAAAAATGTCTTGACTTTTCATACAAAAATACGAAAAGACTTTTTCCCCAACCTATTATAATATCTAAGAGCACTATACTTTAAGAATTATTTGTTGTAAGATTACATGTCGTAATTTTACAACATAAGACCGAATGCACTTATAAAAATATAAACAATATAGTGGCAAACGCCTTGTAGAATATTGGTGTTGAGCATAATGTAACTATCGCAAAAAAATATTTAGAGCGAAAAAAAATATATATACTAATGGAATGCGACGCAGTCCATGCTGCAATCGAAAGAAAGCTGAAAGATAGGGAGATATACCTTCGCAGTGACTATATTACTGTCACGAAGGGGGCACAGATAAATCCTTTCGCTTATGAAGCGGTCGAAATAAATTATGACTTAGTAAGGGATTTTAATAACAAAGCACATTGGAGGTACAACACAATAAGACCAGATCGTACAACTGGCGATCCTGGGGTGGTTGAGTTATCCAATACAGGCCAAATGGAAACATTTATTAAAAAGTAAACTATGAAGATGAATAGTCCGAATTACCTAAGACCTAAGACCAAAACAGATAAATTTTTAGCTTATTCTAGCTTAAATGTTGTACATATTTGCTCTGTATAATTTTGTTCATTGGTTCATATTTTAGAAAGAAATATATAAATAGAAATTGTTAAATTGGTTTGCTCTACCCAAATTAACTTTATGTTTTTATTTAACTAAAGGTTTTTATTCAAAATATTGTTGATTGTTATTTCCATGACTTCCTAATCATCTTATCATTCTCACGTAGAGACGATAATAACAAAATAAATACTCCTATCGAACCTAAAACATACTATATAAGCATACAATATGTATATGAATACAGCATAATAATATTATACAACGATACATTATTATTATTCCTAATAAAAACACATAACATGATAAAAAAGTACACTTAACAAAAAAAATACGTACTTTTTAGTTTATCTAAACTTATGAATTCACAAATTTGGAGTAATTAGCACTTCGTGTTATGAACATCAGCTTAAAAACTGACGCGCCTATTCAAGAGCATACCAGGAGCGCTGCAGGCAGGATTTTCAGCTTATTAGAAACTGATACGAGACTTATTAGAGACTAATAGCATAATATGAATGTATGTATAGTTGATTGATTTTTATGGTTGTTTAATTTCTGATGTATGTAATTTCTATATATAATATAAGGAAAAAATGTGTTCCTATTTTAAATTGTGATACCCTTGCAGGGTTCATTTGGGGACAAAATATTATTTTTAAGACCTAATTGTACACCAAATGAAACAATGAAGAATTATGATTATGATCTCTAACTTCTAAAATCTTTATTATCATCAGCCCTAGGATGTCTACTGCTGAACGTAGATTAACTCCATAAACTTCCAATGTGACTGATGACAAGTGGTCCGCATTCAACGTGATGCTGCAACCTTTATCAGGTATTTGGCCATCTTAAAGGTAAAAGAGGGACTCAATGACGTAGTCCTATTAATAATAATAACTTATTGAGTAAAACTTTTGTTTATTATGACAACACATGGTGTTGTATCATTGTATGTTAGTATCATCATATTGTAGTGTTAGTATAATCATTTATACTTAATATTTTTGTTAGTGAACTTAACAAATCAATAATAAATCTAAACATTATTAGCAAAATTTATAATATATTATAATTTATTACACCAGCACCTAATTTTGCAAGAAGTTCGGTGCCTGTAATCCACAGCCGAACCCATTGTCTCAAGATATTCTAAGCCACTGTTTTCAAGATGGTGTCGGAGATGATACTCGGTTTAGCAATGAAGAAGTACGCTTTTTGTTATTTGCAAAGAAATCGTCAGTATTTGCTTGCGTGAACATGGCAGATGCACTGCAGAATCGAGCCCCAGCATACAGACACGCATCTGTCCATAGATTACACGTGTAAGTACTTGCCAGTATGCTTTAAATAGAGTCACTTTTACTTGCTGACTACATAGTGCAAACTTACAAGTCAACATATTACATTGAACCGCCACCACCCTAAGTTCCCGCTCTATGTCATTCTGATCTTTAAGATCATCAGTAACTACATGCCCCAGATACTTGAACTTATATACACGACAATATGTATATGACACGAGTATAAGTTATGGGCCACTTTCCACCGACACCCTTAACTCACTTTTTTTAAATTATAGAGCAAGTCATCCCTAAGTGCATAATTCTCACAAGTTTTGGGAAGCACCCTAATTGCTTTAACAGTGGGGCGCAGCAGCACCATGTCATCCGCATAACTGATGTTGGTAATAGTGGCATAATAATTTTATGCTACTACACTCATGTCATCCGTATAACTGATGTTGTTAATATTGGCATAATAATTTTATGCTGCTAAGCTCAATAATAAAATTATGTATATATAGGTTAAATAGCTTTAGAGATGCGATCCCTGTCTTATATTGCAATATATATTCGTCGAAGAACTGACTTATGGCACTAAGTGGAAAGCTCTCGAGAGATCAAGGAAGCAAAATTTATATTAATACTTACAAGTTTCGCATTGCAATATATATTTATTAGACTGATTAAAATATCAGTACTGAAATATACGGAGCATCTCAGCTGGCACCTTTCTCTCTCGAAGCCTTTTCTACAATTTGTCATATTTAAGCCAATAGAGCCAAAGACAGATCAAGGAAGAAAACTTTATATTAATACTCACAAGTTTTAACTTGCTAATGATTGTACTTGCTCACTGAATGTCCTTAAATAAAAGTTCAATAAACTTTGCCTTAAGCTTAGCAAGTGTAGATGTATTGCCTATCAATTTAAGTAATTAGTAAGCATTTAGTAGTAAATATCTGAGCAGAAACTGGTGTTTCTAACGTGACGAGCTGACTGCAGTATCATTCGAGGTTTTTTGTACAAGTAATTTGGGCGTGCCTTCTCTATGAATATATCTTTGCCTCATCTCTTGTTGAAAAAAATTATAGTTATATTAAAGAGGTTTCTTAATCTTTGTTATTAAACTGGCGACTTTCAAAATTTAGCTGACATAGGCAATTTCAAAAAATATATTTTTATAAATGTATTTTAACAGTAGGTGTATACTTACTTTTACAAACTTTAGCAAACAATGCAGATATTTTGACATAATAAATAGAGACTTTAATTTTAATGGAACTTTATTGTAAAAGCAAAAAAACAAGGTAATATTTAAAAAGTTACCTTAACTTTTCCTACATTTTCTAGGGAACTTTATGAAACTTCTGGGCTTGTCACAGTAAATTGATACAGAAGTAGTTAGTTCGGAATGTATGGGGAGCACAAAAAAATAACCAAGTCATGACAATCTGTATTATGACTGTTCTATACATCATACACATAGTAAATCAGCCATCTTACAAATCACAACCAAAATCAAGTACAATAACGTAAAAAACATTCATTAAATCACTACTTAAGTACATATGTAAAGCTGCGTCGAAGCTGTGTAACTTAACTATGACTTATTATAAAATTGACTAAAAACTTACTTAAGTACTTCAATTTCTAAGTAAACTGCCATTACGTAATATATTGCTTGTTATTTGACGGACTATTATTTTAAACAGGGGTTATGTAATACTAATCGTGTAAAAGCATCCAAATACCTAATCTACGACTGTTAATAAGTTCCTTAACATTATTGAGACACCTACTGGAAAGTAGAAATAGACGTACGTATGTATTTTATTGTTATCAATTGGTAAAGCTCTAGGTTGCCAGCGCAGATCAACAATTGACGGCTTTTGTAATTATACAAAAAGGTCCTACCTATCTAAGGACATTATATTGTCGTAACAATAACAAACGTTTGTATGTGACCTAAAAATTGGTTGACTACAATTGAATACACCTAAAATATTTTCCTAAGTTGTTTTTACAAAGCCTTATGACACATCGTCTACATAATTATAGGTAATAATATTGAAAAGTAATAAAACAGTTTTGTTGTTATAAACAATTTGTAATTTATTTCCAAAACTTTTCTAGAATGTTACTAATAACATAATAGAAAATATTTTTAAGATTTCAATTACTAAAGCATTCTAAAATATTGTTTTTATTTTGGCAGTGAAATTACATTAGGTTTTATTTTGAACAGTCTTCCAAAAAAAGGGGATTTTGACTGATTGAAATTGATAAAATTTATTTACTGAAATACCTCTGTATCTGTATGCTGTATTTCGGATTGCTCAGGCTGCGTTTTAGCTGATTGTTAGAATGTGAACACTGATGGTATAAAATACTTTTAAAAGTTTATTTCGTGATTTTTTCTTCTATTTTATCGGAAAGATGAGTTTCGAATATTTTACATTGATCTGTTTTGACCATTTGGGGATTGATCATTTGGGGAAACTATCAAAGTTAACTATTCCAAACATATAACAAAAATTAGGAACGCACTAATCCTTTAAAATTTAGTTTAATTCAGACGTATATATTAATCGTAAATAAAGAAATCAACAATAACGCACTCTACTTAAAATAAATTGTTCAAAATCGTTTTTAGAGTACGTTGCATGTGGTGTACATAAACGGTTTATAGCTTATTACCATACCTACTTTAAATCGTGGGTGCATTAATGTGCAGTGTTTATATATACTGGAACAGCTCCTAATTTCCTGTCAAAATAAACAAAGGCACAGCCGTGGATGTTCATCCATTTCTTGAAGACTTTCTGGACATTTTCAAAGTTTTTCATATTTTCAATATCACTAAGTGTCTTTTAAAAACAAACGAAGGTACTACTTATTTCTAATGATTCATCTGTCAATATGACAATGTGTCAATTATATATACTAGGTAATAATTACATACACTGTAATGATAACTACTTATGATTATTATACATAGATGTATTATCTACGTTCGTTGACATATATAATGTACGTAACTGGGTAATACGATTAAACAAAGAACTCAATTATTTTCTTCTACATATTAGGAAGTACATTCAATAACAAATGTTATGCGAGTAATATAACTAAGTAGTAACTTTGGTACATAAGTGAATTCTGAACAGTTTAATAGCTATGTTATGAATATTTTAGTTCTGATTAAAATATATAATAATAGGTGTCTATCATCTACTTACTAACCTGGGATTAAGTAAGTATAATATGCATAGTGTCCTGTCATTATTTGAAAACAATAATACTTATATTAATCTGGATTGAATTTAAAAAAAGATAGAAATACAAAAGTGAAATCGAAGATTTTATAATTTATGTCTCAGGAAACTGTACGGATTCTTTACTGTTTTTTTTTTATCCTAAATTTAAAATTAGCGATGTTTCATATTTAAACGCTCATGTGTTTTGTTACGTGGTCATGGCTTGTCTTTTTTCAGAATTTACTGTATAAGGTAGTCGTTTAGCGTAGTTAATAATAACCTCTTTTGTAACAATTCCATTAAGGCTTATAATTTAAATATGTAACAGCAAACTGCCGCAGAAAACAAGCTCTGTGAATTTGCACTGGATTTGCATGTTGAATTATGAACTAAAATCCTTACCTTGGTTTGTACAAGGAAGACGGATCCCAGTAGCTAGAAGTTAATGAGCCGAGGTAATAATGAATTTTGTATAAGTTATTGAACTAACAGATCACTTATAGAAGTAAGTATCTCTCGTATAATAACTGGTTTTTTTTCATAAAATAATAATTTTGTTTTATATAGCACTGGTTTAATTTACGTTATGACAGGACAGTAGTTTTACCTATTTGTTTGAACTTTCAGTCATAATAATACTAAAGCGTACATAATATGCTCTACATTTTGTGATATGTGCGTGTAAATAGCTCTATTTACACTAATTTTAAAGGTTAACTCCTCTAACAATTTGTAATTTATTAATTGGACAATTTATTGAACTGAAATTAACTAAGTAATACTGACATAAACATTTAATCACGCATTCAATAGGTCATTTTTATATTTGTAGCAATTTAATTTATATCATGTGCTTGTAGTAACAGGTATCTATTAGAAATAATTTGAATTCCCACTAAAGCTTTTCGAATATGGGCGCTATACCGGCATCCCTTATCAATTTGTAGCCCATTGGTTA
This sequence comes from Musotima nitidalis, assembly GCA_949126915.1. NCBI lineage: Eukaryota > Metazoa > Arthropoda > Insecta > Lepidoptera > Crambidae > Musotima > Musotima nitidalis. The sequence continues at coordinate 10,044,040 of OX421426.1, read as the reverse complement.
TCTGTGTAAAACCACCTAGCGTAAACCTTGCCGATATAATAAGGACGTGAAACTACAAGTAGTTACAAGTAACTGAAAGTCTAATTTAGATATAGGCCTTTAAAGTTTTCTGCTAACCCTAAGGTTAACTGGCATTCTCAATGCCTTATGACATTTAGTTCGCCTTTTATAATACTTTTAAGTGTGCAATAAAGTTTAAATAAATAGGCATGAAGGTACATACCAACATCCAGAATTGTTAGTCTTGTCAAAATTCTATACTTTTAAATGAAACTTGGTTCATTGGTTCCGTTTATATTTATCAAGGTTATCGGAACTATTAATACGTATGTAAACTAAAACATATCAAGATTTTTTTATAGGTTAGTAGAAAAAGTACCTACCAACCAATAGGAAATATTGGATTAGCCTCAGATCAAGTAAAAAAAGGTAGATAGCGCATGGCCATTGATAGCACTGAAGTCACAAAATTCGGCTCATTTGTGTAAATACACGCGCTCACGCACACACATGCGTAAAACTAAGCTCATTTTACGTTAGTATCTCCCGAGACACCGAGTAGTAACTTTATCAATAAAATGCCGTCCTGTGTGATTAAATAGTGCTAAAACAACACTAAAGCGAACAAAAAGTCTAAAGGAATATCGTTTCACACGTAAGTACACACAAAACTATCTTTTATTATGTTTCAAAATAATTTGAAGGTTATTCGGAAAAAATATTGACATAATAACCCGGGTTGACGCAACCAGAGAGTGTTGCCAGTAGTTGGTATTAATACTCAACAAAAATGTGGGTACTAAAATGGGGTGCTTCGGCATGCATAAATAAATTCGTCATAATCATTTTCAATTTGTTTGTAATTGTCCGGAGGTCAATAGTCCATAGTAGTTCCGGTAGAAAACACTGAGAGATGCAATGATGCAAGAGACAACCAGCACGCATATATGGTCACTCAAATTTTAGGTTCTTTTACAGGTAATAATAAAACTTTTAATAACTTAGAAAATGAACATTACTATGCTGGTCATGGGCATAAAGTTAATTTAATCCGATTGGTAATAAAAACGTATTTGGACATAAGACTGCATCATATTTCTAAAATGAATACACTGACGATGACACTGAGCTCTAAGCACCAACATTTTTAAAAAAAACCTATACTGCATAACGGGTTTTAGATTATTGTTTAGTTTATTTTGCCCCTCCCCAATATATTAAGTACTTTGTGTAATAAAAATACTTTACAAAATAATCAAAATATGCCTGATATATCGCAAAATTCTAATTTTCTTATTGCCTTGCGTCTGTTTGTCATTATGTCATATTATATTATTACTATAAGTATTGTAAATAATATTTACAAAATGTAAGTGTTTTAATTGAATTAAAATTCTACTTCATACAGAGCTGAAATTTTTAAAAATCGTTTGAACATTTTCAAAATTTTTGCGATATACCGGGTAAATTGATTCTAGTATAAACGTAAATCGCTTATACTTATTTATTTATTATTTATTAATTATACTTGTAGTATCTGGGGAAATTTTCAAAAAGTGGCAACACTTCAGTCACTCACACATAGTTAAAAATATGGCTTCACTTTGTTATTAGTAATAAGGTATCTACCTTTTTTTACTTGATCTTTTTTTACGCAATACTACCTAAGTAATATCTGGAGCTGTTGACTAAATCTATTAAGTATTAATCTAAAAAAGTTTTATGAAACGTCGGGCAAACACATAATTATATAAAAGGAGAGTTCACATCTTCGGTCACAATCAAACGGCAAAGTAATAATTTTCAGTGAGGATTTGCGGTTTCTTATTAAAAAAATACAAAAGGTATTTGTACAATATGTGGGTTAAAACAATTAAAAATAACTCTGACGTCCTACAATAATTACGGTCGGCTCAATATAAATTGACACCGCATTCAGTCTTGTTTTTGAGATGTTACAAATAGAATGAAATAGATAATATAAATATTACTGGAATTTATTTCGAATCGGAATGTTTTCAGAATGTAGGCAAAATAAAGGGACAGAAAGTGAATAAATGCCAGCGTGTGAGCTTTGCGCTGTTATAGTTATGCCCCCCACCCATACCCCACTTCGATTGAGACCCCACAATGTGTTACTGCGCCTCCAACAAGGTCATTGTTTAACTTATACGCCACAGGACAAAAAATTACAGGTTGCCACAAAGGCAAATAATATTTTAACAGAACATGAGTCTTAAATCCATGCTGTTTGGTTTGAAGCTCAAATACATTAAGTTAAATAAATGGAACCAAACGCACATTTCTAATGACAAATGAGATTATGAAATATTGCAAAATGTAAGTTTTTTTTAAAAGCCTCTTTCAAAAATGTCAGTGTTAACTACCTAACGTGTCTATAATAATATAACATACTAATAATTAGATAGGTATACATTATGAAAACAGCTTATTCTAAATTGATATTGTCACATCGTTTTTATCACTAGACTATTATATAATAACATGATTAATAAATTAAAGAAAATCATGAATAAAAACTAAGACGATTAATGTAGAGTAATAACTGTAGACTCTATCTAGATCATCTGTACGCACTTTGAATTGTTATACACTGTACTAAATATACAAGTAAAGTTACTCAAAAAACAATTGCGTTGTGTTAACTTTACTAACAACTATATTTATTAACTGAAACTGGTATTTGCAAACTTTGAAGTAAAAAAATCTTATTAAAGCTAATGATCTAATCAAATAAAAAAGAGTTATTTCAGAAAATAAATTTAAATAAAAAGTTAAAAGTGTAATAAAACAGTTTTTTAAGAACTACGGAAACACTTAAAAACAATTTTCCTTTTCACTGAGTCCCAAGCTCCTCAATCATTAAGTATGTCTCAAATGGACTCCATCTGTTCCGTCAGCTCTAGTATGGGGCTCTCACTGAGGGGCAGCATGTTTGTCGAGGGTGGCAGGCTGTGTCCTTGCCAGTTAGACTGCAAATATACGAATTGCAGTCAAATAACACAAGCAACATAGAATTGGTACAACTATATATCGCACTTTTAGATCTGAAGATATGTCTATCTCAGAAGACTAGTTTTTGGAAATCAATCAAAAATCATTTATTTCATAAACTATTACATTACATATTACATAGTACTTGAAAACGTTAAAATTAAATAGAAATATAAAAAAAAACAATCGAACTATTATTACACTGAAATCACGAAGCTTAGAGTCACTTACATGCAATAAAACAATTAAAAAACAAAAAAATATTTAAGTGTAAATCTAATTGCCGGGTCCGAGCCACTGAGCTCAAAAGTAGGAACATGGATGGTTTTTAGTCAGTAGAAGCTAGACACACCCTCCCGCTCCATCCACGGCGGGGAAAGGTCATTTGATGATTTTCCATCCAAAAAAAAAGGTCCGAGCCACTAAGTACTCTGTAAGAACTAGCAAGAAACTCACAGGCTATGCTCTTTTAAAAAACACCGAAAGATGAGTGTTTCTCTTTCTACACTAATACAGGTCTTTGTTTTAATTAAAGTCTATGCTAATAGTAATGGTTGTCTAGAATCGTTTCATGACTCTGATTCGAAACCTCCAAATTTTGGATTAGGTCTTTGTCATTTCAGAGTTTTGCACCTTCAGAGGTACAAATTTTTTCTGCAATTGACCAATGCAATGCAATTATAACTGAGTGGCTTCCTATTCGAAATCTTAGTTGAATTGACGTGGTCAAAAGACTAAACTTCCAACTTATCGTACAATTTCTGAGAACTCTAAAAACTGGATGATACAACCTGATATCAACTATAGAAAAGTATGAATAAAGAAGTCTTAGGATAAGAACTTGATCTTTCGCCTAAAGTTTAGGCCCTAAACCGATAAAAAGTTGAAATTTACGTTAACGCTTACGATTTAGATGATCTCTGTTGTTTTGCTAAATAAAAATATACAGAAAAAGTAATGTTATAATATTTTTTGTCATGTTTGATTATTTTTATGCTCAGTGCAATAAAACAAATAAATTATCAAAATGTGTCTTTCTTTAATTAATAAACTTAATCTAAGCGGTTTCTTCGCTCTTTAATCAAAAACCGTTACGTTGTACTACTACAAAAATTGAAGGCCAATTAAACCTGCTTCGAAGTGCAATTGTGGCCCAAACTTTGCGAAAAAATTACAAAACCTATGGTTGCTTAAGATTAAGTTTTACATATTTACATAGGTTAGTTATTCACGACAAATCACCTATTTCTATAAAAGGAACATCGTGTGTAACAAATTGCAAAAATTCATGCTAAAAGTAAAAATGTATATAATTTTGGGACAAAGTAGCCCGACCTTACGGTACTCTAGAAACCATGAATTGTCACAATTGAATAAAATATGTTTTATTATGTAACACATTATTCTAAATATGGTTACAAATTTGCAAGACGTGTTTACCAGATATGAACGTGTTTAATAGATTTATTATTTAGTAATCCGTTAGTTTAAGACATGTAAATAAGCGCTGTTTATGGCTTCTTGTCTGGAACACAACAAGTGTTAGTAACTTTTCATTCATGTCATGTACATTCGGGTCATGAACGAAGCATTTTACTGTATCCATCTTTTACTGGAATAAAGTCGAGAAAAATGATCGGTAATCTCTCAAAGTTCGCCCTAAAATTATCTCGTGACTTTGCGTGGTATCAACCCATGAAAAAATACAATCAGAGCGCTTAAAGCGAGCCATATAGGTTTTTTGATAAGATGTGTTCTATTCGCTGCCAATTTTAAACTTTCATAAACAGTCATAAGATTTCAAGGTATCTCTGATATTGTTTATTATGTTGATCCCATCGCATTCTGACATATCAGGGAGAAAGCAGAAATGAACTAATACGTTACTTTTTCCAAAGTTATGAAATAATGATCTGGACTCTAGAGAATATCTTAAAACATTGCACTTTTCTAATTCGCGTGTTGTGCTTTTAAAACCAATTTGATTGTCGACAAACAAGTGATGTAACTTCTAATGTTGCATTTCATCGCATGATTCGGAAATGTCTAGTAGTCTCATATAAGATATTGCCGAATCATGCGATGTGCAGCGATGCGGTAACCACTCATAAAATGACAGGTGTATTAATAAATACTATTATGGTTTGTGTAGATTTGGAACTTAAAACTGATAAATGACTTTGATACTTGCAACATTAACCTAAAGTTTACATTACCGTGCAAAAATAATGCTACTTGAAATTACGTCGTGGATGAAAAATGAATGAAATACTCTTTAAGCTTCCCGACTTCTTTCGTCATTACCGACGCTTCTTTAAAGTGTAGATCATGCAAATGTGTCATTTAAAAAATACCTAATATGGTAAATAATAGGTGAAAAAATAAAACAAATAACTATTAAAATTATACATTTACTTGTATTTAAATAAAATTGTGTCTAAGTAAAGCTATCACATCTTACATAAATAATGTTTATTAGCAAATAATAACAAAACTATACAGACTTTCAAGTACCTACCGAATCATATATTATGTAATTAAATAGGTATCTACAATAAAATTAATGGAGTAAATATGAATATTACAAATTAGGAACCTTTTCAAGTGATGTTTTCAGTACATTTCCTTACTTTAAACTTGTAGTAAACTACAGGCAAGTGATGAGTAAATTTTTCATTATTATTAATCTTAGAGACAATGATGACAAAAGTATATTAAATAAAATTAATATAAATACATCTATTATTATGCAAGTGCTTATTTAAGAAATGTGAACCTTTAAATTTATAGAATCACTTGAAAAAATCCATCATTCTTCTAGCGATAGAAACTTACACTGCTTTATTCTATGGTGTACAAATTATATAAAATACTATTTTATTGTCATGCACTATATACCTTGACATAACAATATTTTTTTATCAACTCTTAAAATATAAAACTACAATGAGACCATTTATGTAGCGTATAAGACAGAATAATACAAGCTTACGATCCTATCGTTGCGTGCATTCACCACTACCGTTACAATCTACACTAATTCGCAACCGAAATTCAGAAAATTAAATGTGCCGTTTTATTTTGGGAACAGTCGTTTTATATTATCGAATCTTGGATCAATTATTAGTTGAGTGATAGAATTTAAAGTTGCGAATCGGGATAGAGTAAACCAATCTATGTCGGCGAGATCAATTGATCTGTTGGAATACCTGGAAGCAAGGTTGCGGCTGGAAGAGTCCGGCGTTCCAGTGTGCAGGCCATGGCGGAGCCTCAGCGTCGCACTCAGTGCTTACTGTCACGCCTGCCACCACGCTTGCACCTGTTCCCGCTACCGCACCCTCATCTTCCCGTCGGCCAGACAGCTCGGATATCTGACAAGCGCTCTGTAAGCTTGACGGCAAGTTACTCCAGTTCTCACTCCCCAACCTCTCTTTATTCATGATACTTATCTCCATCGATCCCTGATATGTAAATTTGGAAACATCGTCTTTGGCATCCTCCAATTTCGACTTCATTGTTCTATTCGGTCCTTCTACTATGGCTTGAAAAGCTAGTAAGTCTCGGTTTTCAGTCTCAGTAAGCGGGAGAGGGGGTAAGATCTGCTGTTGTTGAGCTATCTTATAGCTCTGTTGCCGCAGCATCTGTCGGCGGGTAAGGGCAACTGGTAAGCTGTGCAGTGGTCCAAGTTCGTGTGGCAAACTGGGCGGCGTCATTTGCTTCTGTAACAATTGGCGTTTCTGCTGGTACAGTCGATGCTGCATGAGCTGCTGCTGCAAAGGAGGCTTGCTACCAGTCACGCTGTGAACCAAATCCACGGGATCGGAAAGTTGACCCACCATTTTTGGACTTGCTGGCATAGGAGGAGACGTACTAGAATAATTAAAAGTCTCTGGAAGACTGATTCGTTTCGTAGGAGTTTTTATATCCAAATAGTGAGGACTAAAATTAGCTGCAAACTGGTTATGTTGGATTTGTCTTTGAGTCATCTCTTCGGCGGGAATTGAAGATTGGTATTGAGTCTTTAATTTTTGAGCCTCTTTCTGAACAAGATGTAATTCCAAAACCCCTTTCGCTTTGCAATTTTCGTTTAAACGTTGACTATTAAATGCTAAGCTGTTGTTCTGAGTTTCGTCTGACTGTGCAGCTTGTTGAGCTACCAAGCCGTCACTCGCTCGTCGTCCTTCCCTAAAGTCAACTGGACTTCGTGTCATCGCTCGAGAACAGTTTTTGTTACTTGACTGGTAATTCAATGGGTTGTGCCTAGCAATTAGATTAGTGCCACCATTTTTATTGTTGTATGAAGAAATATAAACACAGGGATGCATTGGGCTTGTATTTATCAAACAACTGGTTTCGTATGCCAATTTGTCTTCATTTGATGTGCAGCTCGGTAAACTACTAGCTAACTCACTAGAGCAATCAGACAACTGATAGTCAAGGCTTTCGAATGTAGAAAAATTACTTTGTGAAGAGTCGCAGCTGAGGTTTTGGCTGAGGCTCTTGTTATTAAAAAATGTAACTACTCCACTGCTTGAACTTGAACTCGCGTATGAGCTTAAACGGTTTTGCACTCCACTCGCGTTTACCACGTCTTCCATGTCAGTTTCACAACCCTCGTCTGTAGAGGATGAATATTGTTGTTGAAATTTAGTACCTTCAGCAGGATTACTCTGAAGATTTTGTGTAAAATTATGGCCTGCAGTATACCTGTTCAATGAAAATTTGCTGTCTGGTCTATATAATGGTGAATTCGGAAATAACTCATTTGTGGCAGTGGTAGCAACGGGAAAATTTGTTGATTCAGTCGTAGTGGAAATTGGCGGGAGAATCGTATTTTGTGTATAGGAATATCCCGGAAGGTGATGATTCAAGTAGTCTTTAAATGGTGGTGTACTGGTTTGCAATCTGCTGAGATCCTGCTGTTGTGCTTGGGAAACCAGCCTGCTCGATTCAAGTGGTTTTGGTTGCTCTAGAACACATGGAAGCTTTGTATCCGTAAACTGTGTTGGTATTGGACTAATACTTAAATTTACAGTTCCTTTTAATGGCAATGGTGATTGCTGCAATGTATTCATTAGTTTAGCTGCCTCGGAACACATTGTAAATGTTGTAGAATTAGGAATTTTAGCAGCTTCTGCGTTGAAATTTGTAGCTGATGCAGAATTTTGCAAAAAGTTGGCTATAACATTATGATCAGCAGTGGAGGAACTTCTTCCAACATCGATAGTGCATTTCGAATCAAAGCTAGACGATGTAAGGAGTCTAGCACCATCGTTAGTGAGCTTATTAATTTCAGGACCCACTGTGGTAGACTGTTGTAATAATCTTCTACAATCTTCACTAGACTGCTTCAAAATATTTTGCTGTTGTTCATAAGTGGATGTAAGTAATCTATGGTTTGGGACATTGCCGTCGTTAATTTTTGAGCCTAGCCTTTGGTTGGATTGAGTAACGTCAATATTTCTCATGGATAGGAGCCTAGTTGATTCCATCTCATGACTTCTATTAGCAGCAGCTATATCAGTATTTCCGACTAGGAAGCTCCGATGCGTGTCCGAGGGGTCGGAGTTTCGCTGGAGCAAACGTTGCTCAGTCATATTCACTCCTGCAAGAGACAATAGGCGTTGTGTTTCCGCTGAAGACGAGTCGGCTGTAGGAGCAGATATCGTAGGAGTCACTCTTGCGTATTCTCTAGCTTGACCTTCTCCGGAGTGAAGCAGCCTGAAAATATTAACAATATTTATTTAAAGTTTTGTAAGTCATTAAAAAAATATTTTAGTTAATTTTCTATAAAAGTAAATAAACATTAAGTATTTTTTAAAACAACACCAGCAAATGGAGATTTGTCGCCAACGTGGAATAACACATCACGGCAAGGTTCTATTTTTTAAAACTAGTATTACTATTAGTACTTTGAGTTTTTATGTGTATACACACTATAATTAGTGGAACTTTTGATATAACTTTGTCAGCAATGTACACAATGCAGTGAATTATAATTTTCCGTGTTGTTTCCAAAACTCCATAGAAACCTCTAGTAAAGTCCCCACTACATGACACAGACATGACTTTAACTGTGTATAAATGACGAAAGCGCTTCGAATTGTTGCAAATAACTTGAATTATCTACACTGGCAAATACTCCAATCGAGTGAGTCCATACTTAAACATTCATTATTGACATAGTTTTTCTACTTGTATAATTAAATTGGGCTCAGGCGTTATAAATATGTAATTGCTCATAATAATATGTAGGTCAACTTGGAAAATGGTATATATGCCTATCTTGTTATAAGTTAGTTCTTTGTTGTTTTCCTGTCTTTGGCTTAGTTCTTTGTGGTTTTTTTTTCAGAACTACGGGATCGAGTCCCATCTTAACTATACTGTAGTGAAGTATATTCTGCCCATTATCTGCCACACTCCGACGTGGACGTATTAAGTCTCTCCGATACTCCACTGAACTCAATCTTCAGCTTTTCGCTTTCAAACAATGCCAGTCGTTTTTGCGTATGTCGTCGCTCTACTTAACTGGAGGGCGTCCCACACTTCGCTATTCGAGCCAGGATCTTTACTATATATATATATATATATATAGGACACGTCCACGGTCTACCCCAGGCAGTTGTAGGCAACAGTGTATTTTAAGTTAGTAACTTTCTAAAGAAAGTAATTACTTTTATTAATTTATTTATCTACCTATTATGATGTTCCCTTCTAGCTTCGTGCGCTTCTTTGGCTAAAGCCTGGTCAGCTACAGAAGAAGGTCTTCTGGAGGGTCTAGGGCGCTGCTCGGAAGTGGAGGCTGCCCCGCTTGCTGCTCGCGCCCGCAGTCTCTCCAGCAGTAACAGGTAAATAGCTGCGTGATGGTCGTAGCTGTTTGACCGGAGGCTCTGTAATGTATTTATACACATTTTCTCATTTTTATGGAATAACTAAATAATAATAAATTAATGGCTAAAAGTACGGGATATAAAATTGTGTCCAAATAAAGGAATCAATATGATAAATGATAGGTTTAAATGTTATGATATTGTATCATTCATTGTATTAGTAGAAGGAAAAATCTATATATGATTGAAACTAAGAATATCTTCTCGTGGTTCTGTTTAAATTTTGTTATTATTTCAACTTGTGAGTTTCGCGGTTATCATAATGTTATGTAATTACGTTAACAATACATACAGAGTAGACTTAAATGGTGGACCATTTTGCTATGAGCTATAGAAATTTTCCACCATCTACCTCGCAAAAAATTCCACTAGATGTTGACTAAATTGTTATAGGACTTCAACGGAGTAATAATATACTATAAACAAATGTGAAAATAAAATAGACAGACGATTATAGAAAAGACGACATTTTTGTAAGTCGATCATAGACCCAAGCTGAGTCACAGCCTTTCCACTGTTGAAGCTAACCATCGGATTCCTTAAAGTTTTCCACGTCAATAAATTCCGAACTACCTTTTTTTAGGATAAAAAGTTAATACATGTCACCCTCCCGCTGTGGTGCCAGAAGTTTACTAATTTAAAATCATACAGGTTCCTACTGGCGCCCGTTATGTTCCGGGGCCGCGGTAACTGTTTCGACCAATCCCGCAACATTTTGACCCAACTGCAACTATCGGCTGAAGCCTGAAAGCTGAGTGACCAACAACAATTCAAATTTAAATTCAAATTCAAAAGTCATTTATTCAAGTTTGGCTCAATTGAGCTCTTATGAATGTCATACTTATAAACTAACGCGCCCATTCACTGCGGGCGGGAGCTTGATCGTAAAAGAACGGGCAGGAAAATCGTCAAGTTTGGTTTTTTCCCCCGCCAGTTACAATAAAAATACATAATATTAAAACAATTGTGTTCTGCAGTCACAAGATCCAAAAGAAAAGAAGACAAAACTCTCTCTAGCAATACTAACAGTTACGGACATACACAGCAGACATGAGAAGACGCGTTGCATGATCGACGCATGACGCCACAATAATATTAACCAACCTCTTTGGTCTTAACAGGATCGATGCCTAAGCTCTGCATGAGCCTTAGCACCTGGTCGTTAGGTTCATGATGAGCTGGTACATGAGCGGGACTTCTCATGGGATCGCTTGGGGCTGTTGGCACGACGTAGGGCTCTGACGCCATCCACCTATGCTTCTTGATCTGATCTATCGTGTACCGCTTCATCGGCTCCAGGACTAGCATTTTGCGGATTAATGACTCGCAATCTGTAAGCAATGATTAAAAATATGTTATTTTTTTATTCACAATTTTGTAGTGGATTTAAAAAAAATTCATTCAAATTTAAAATCATTTATTCAAGTTTGGCTCAAAAGAGCTCTTATGAAGGTCAAAACTTAAAATCTAGCGCGCCCTTCTAGGTACATATTTCATAGGTACCTAGATGTATATGATATGATTTGTTTTATTATCATTTAAGGCATAAAAAGCCCAATGATGAACATTGACCTCCCCAGTATTAGCCATTGACACTCATACATAATATCACGCCTCTTTTCCCGAAGGGGTAGGCAGAGGCATACTATACGCCCACACTTCGCCATTTATATTGTTGGTCCCACGTAATAGGTGGCGAGCCTATTGCCGGTTTCCGGGCACGTTTATGTTCGCTAGAGCCTCGTCCGTTGATCGGCAGGCGCACCACTTGCGCCTCCCCGACTGGTCTCCACCTTGTCGTGGTGGGGGGGCTGAGTACCTCCCGGTAGGGCGCAGGAGGCGCCAGGGAAAAGGAGACACCCAGAGACCGACGACTCTGGGTGCCCTTAGTACTGACTACCGGGGGAGAAACTAAGAGGGACCTGTGGAGGGCGCAGCGGACCGTCAAGCAGCGCCAGGAGGGTCTTAGGCAGTGGGGGCAGGAAGCCCTTGCTGTCTAACGACAGACCCTTCGAGAAGTTGGCCACACACGCTATGGTCGCACAAGGAGGTAGGAGGGGCGCATCCACTGCGCCTCTCTGAGGAGGTCCTCCCGGTTTTGGTCCGGCAGACGTTGGCCGCAGGCGGGGTGTCAGAAGCTGCAACCCAGGTAACAGCCCAGGCCCCCGCCTCTTTCTCAACAAGCGGCGGGCGTCGTCGGAAGATTTTTAGTGGGTATTACTGCTGGCAGTCGCGTCTGCCGGTGGTGAGTCCCACACCCCCTTTCGGTCCCCCTTTGGCCGGAAGGTAGTGTGTAAACGCATTTTGTTACCGACGTAAAACAAAAAAAAAAAAAGGCGCACGACTTGCAGGTGAGGTTAGCATCAGTTTCTCAGATCTTGGTAGGAGCCCTATACGCCTCCCTATATAGCCCTATACAACCATTGACATCGATTAGTTTATCTACAGTATGTTTAAAAAAAAGATTTCTAACATATACCTATTATTATTTTTCTTTACATACAGCTAGTTTTTATTATAATCCTAAAGTAACTTTTTTGCTTCCTTAATTTTAATACGAGTAGCCTGCGCTATAAAGGCTCCGTTTAATCTTTGTTCAAAGTGACGTGCAGTGTACATATTATTTATATTGAACCAACATTTGAAAATCAAACACAGTTTAATATTCGTGGTCTTTAACCTCAATAACGAAAGAAGGACAAGACATATACAGTAAGAGGTATATTGTATCTTTATTGTATATCATATACTCGAAGTATTAGTTATTTACGCATAAATTTACAGCTGAAGATGGTGTAATTTTGAAATAAATAAGAACGGACGTAGTTTTAAATTAATACTGTGATGTAATGTGATGAATATCTATTGGTTGTAATGTTTGTACTGCTAGAGTTTCTGAACAATTTATATGATTTTGCATGCGGACAAATTACCTAGGTGAAGAAAACATAGAATACTTTACAAATTAATGGCTACGACGTAAAACTGTCATATGCATACGAGACAGACAGATTACGCAGATGCTTAACTTTTTGCATATTTACTCATAATAATACAATATAACTGTACGGAAATTTTTATCCCTAAGTCTGGGCGACTTAGTGATAAAAATTACAAGGAAAATGTACCTAGATCGGAAAAAAAAACGCTTACTTTTACAAGCTTATTTATGCTAAGTACACATAATTCAAATTTCTACCTCATAATAAATTCTTTGTTAGGAAAGATTACTAGAAAATCCTCATAAAGATTTCTCTAATTTCTTTTCCATACATTCTTTCTTAGCAGATTAAATTAAGAAAAAAACATGCGTAAAGGATTTCTGTAGAGGATTACGTCCTACAAAAGTAGTAGTTCTCTTATATACTTTTAATCCTTTGATTCAGAAATGGTTAATTCCCAATACGAACTTGCTATTGCTATTTTTAAACTAATCAATTGAAGCTTCTGCCTTTAAAGAATATTTTATGTTCTTGCCAAACTATTTTTAATCCTACTTCATCTGTTCAAGAGTGAAATTCAGGCAGAGTTACTTTCACATTAATAATATTAATATGAATAAACTTTGCAAACAATGTCATATTTATCTGTAATAGAAATATCCAAAGACGATTATTTTTATATCAGCTTGGCGTGACTAATAAAAAAAATGACAAAAATAATACAGCTACTAACGTTTTACGTCTTACGTGGACTTCTTGGCGAGCAAGTAAAGCGTTTATTTTCTAAAATTTGTGATATTTCGAACTTTAATGTGTAATAACGGTGGATTATTAACCGTTAAGTGTTTGTGAACGTACATGAGTGCTGGTATCTCAAACAAAAACAGTGCAACATAGTTTTCAAATTCTCTGAAAAAGTCCATATGAGATCTCAGTACAGTCCCACATCTGTACTGAGGACTCAAGGGGTTTAGGGGGAGGGCATCTCATTTACCATTTATCATTTATATCACCACTCCATCCCATTTACTACGTATTAAATATTAGTAATATATCTATAACTTGACACTGGCTAAATGTGCTAAACGCACGAAGTCATTATTTAAAAGAAAAAACGTTTTACGTCATACGTGCCGAGTTATTTGGAAAGTACCTACTGAAAAGGTCACGGGCTTTGACGTAAGCTAAACCGTCACCACCGGTAGTCGTTGAACCGTATATAGGACGTGAAACGACGCTATACTCAACACGACCGGCCTTTTCGTCGACCGGTGAACATTTTTACACAACAGTTCAATACTTTATGCTATACTTCAGTTTTCATGATCTTTAAATGACAACAAGGCACTTGTGGACAATGACGGGCCAATTGATTGGGAGGATATTTTCCCTAGTTAAATTTTACAACAGTTAGAACGTTATAAATATTTTATGCAATGCAGATTTATATATATTCATAGTAATGTATTTTTTAAAAGTTGATTTATTATTTTTTAAGTATTAACCAGACATTAGACTAAAACTTATTTAATTTTAAAAAAAAATATTTTTGTTTTATAATTGTAGTAACAACAAGTTATTAATGATACTTATCTTGGAACTAAATAATTGGTGTAATTGTTGGATAATTATCTGAACAATTCCTTTTAGTCCATAACAAGAAATTATGTCGTATTGTGCCGCGTACCTATATGTGTGCAATAGTGGCAACCCTTCTCATTTCACGGGGACTCGACGAAGGGAAGTCCCACCGGATGATGGGCAGCAGCGTCATCCTGCGTACTGGCTTGAACTGCGATCACCAAACCGCCGGCCAATCGTGGTGATTATGGGCCAATAGAATCCCCAATAGAATATAATCTTTTGGGGATTCTCTTAGGTTCAGCAGTGGACTTTATAAGGCCGATATGACGATGATGAAGAAATTATTATAATCATCAAACCACAAACAAAGCTATTTCTGACTTATTCTAATATTGAAACATAACATAATAATATCTATCAATTTGCTACACTAGTATGCACCTTATTTAACGCCTCCCTCTTTGTACAAGTGCAAAGATCAGAAGAGAAGGAAGCGCTATCTAACGCGCATTTTTATTAACTATTTTAACGTCTTTAAAACACTTTATTTGTAATGTTGGATTCGCTTACTGGTGTTTCTGTTTAATTTTTGACAAATAAAAATGTTTCATGTTTACCAGTAAACAGGCGATGTATAAATTTAACTCTAATTTATTCAGCTAGTTTTTATTACAAGCGCATAATGTATATCATTAAAATCGAATTTATATGTATTTTCGTAGCTGTTGAAATTTCCTTTTGATTTGAAATTGAACGCGGTGCCGGCGATTTTAAAGTTCAACGAGTTTGGGTCGTATCATCAGCAATTTAATTTAACAGTGCCTGCACAGATAGGTTAAATTTTACGGTCTATTTACGTCACGAATATAATGAATATATAAATAATTATACTAAAACTATATCTAGTATTACTTGTGTAGGTGAAAAATATATTTAAAAGAATACTCAACTTCGGTCCATTCAAAAGAAAAATTTAACACCTTGGGTTACGTTATTGCAGGTTTTGTAGAGATCCCCCTGACTGGTCTCCACCTTGTCGTGGTGGGGAGGCTGAGTACCTCCCGGTAGGGCGCAGGAGGCGCTAGGGAAAAGGCAACACCCAGAGACCGACGACTCTGGGTGCCCTTAGTACTGACTACCGGGGGGGAAACTAAGAGGGACCTGTTTGAGGGCGCAGTGGGCGGGCCAGGAGGGCCCACTCAGCAGCGCCAGGAGGGTCTAGGCAGTGGGGGCAGGGGGCCCCTGCTGTCTAACCATAGACCCTCCGGGAAGTCGGCCACACACGCTATGGTCGCAAGGGGAGGTAGGAGGGGCGCGTCCACTGCGCCTCTCTGAGGAGGTCCTCCCGGTTTTGGTCCGGGGGACGTTGGCCGCAGGCGGGGTGTCAGAAGCTGCAACCCAGGTACTGGCCCCCGCCTCTCTCTCAACAAGCGGCGGGCGTCGTCGGAAGATTTTTAGTGGGTATTACTTTACTTGGCGGTCGTGTCTGCCGGTGGTGAGTCCCACACCCCCTTTCGGTCCCCCTTTGGCCGGAAGGCAGTGCGTAAATGCATTTTGTTACCGACGTAAAAAAAAAAAAAGGTTTTGTAGAGATAATTTTATTGTAGTAATAAATATACTAACATTGAATGAATATTATAAACATATAACCTATAACGTTGCATTCTAATGGTGACAGTATATTCAAAATAAGTCCAGTATTTTAAAGTTTACTCATTATAAATATACGAAAATTATTACGTAAATAGTTTTTCAATTCCTATAGGTATGAGGGCTATTAAGTTGATAAAATGGACATAATGATTCTCAATTACAATAATTTAGCACCAAAACGAACGGTGGTCCCGCGTTTGTTTTGGTTCATTAGTTATAAAATATCAAAAAGTCTTAAACGTATTTTTCGTTCAGAAAAAAAGACAGTGGAATCCGTGATTAGTACTTAGTATAAAAATTATATTCCTTTTACATTGGAGCAGAATATATTCCTCTTATATGAATTGCGCCTAAAAATTCCTGTCTTATCAAAAAGAAGTTAGTTAACTGGCTAGTACTGTTATATTTTGGCGTTACGCGTGGCTTTTATCAGCGGGAAAAGCTGCCAAAACATCATGTTTTATCGGCTTTCGTACATAATAGCGAAGGTAATTTTGTCTGCTTCATATCAAGTACCTACGTTACGTCAATAGCGGTATTGAAGGCTCGACAAGTCCAATAATAAACGGATGCCTTACAAAGGTGAGGTTAGATTATGAAGTACGGAACTACGCTTGATGGTCTTAGTGTTTCCGCGCATAGAGCCGCTAAACACGATCAGACAACTTGTGATTTGCGTGTTTTTTGTAATATCGTTTCGGTTGGTCAAGCAAAAGTATTACACTTATATTATGAGTGTATAGGGACAAGATATATCCTTCAAAGCCAATCTCACCAGCAAATGCTGCACCTGCCGAACAATGGCCGAGACTCTGGAAAACATAAAATTACGGGGTAAGCGGCAATAGACCTATTTTAAGGGACCAACAATATAACTGGCGTGATGTTGGCTTATAATATGACTCCCTTCGGGTAAACAGTATTGATTGATATTGACCGACAGGAGTGATTTTATGATCTGGCTAGGTGCACCCTTAAACCACTCATCCATCAACATAATAATTATAATCTCAGCTCATTTAAGTCCCACTACTGAGCACGGACTTAATCTCAGGAACAAAGGTGAGAGGACTTAAAGCCATTGCGCGGGTATTTATGACTTTGCTTGCAAAAGTCCATAAAAATATGGAACACAAAACAGCTGGGCAAGGTCGCGTGGTGTCTGTTGACGTTTGTAGACCTGAGACGCGTGACGCCAATTGCAAGTCTTACTGTTTATGACGATCACAAATGGCTGTGTCTATGTACATGTCGCACGCCAATTGTTAAGTATAATTAGCACATGTTTATGATGCACATATAATGTTTTCTTAGCTGTTTCGATAATAAGAAATTCTGTAAAAACTGTCTAGGTACTTAATTATAGGATATGACAAGAGTTTGTAGCATTGATCGCCCTTATGATCTTGTTTTAATAACTGGCTAAGTGCATTCTGAAAAATGTATGAAACGCGCTATTTTTCATGGGCGCTATTAGTTCTTGTTGATAGGTGTGCAAACACAAAAAACATAGTAGGGCACGGTCGCTTGGTGTCTGTTGACGTTTGTGGACCTGAGACGCGTGACGCTAGTTTACTGTTTGTTACGATCACAAATGTCTGAGTCTGTACGTACATATCGACCGCCAACTGTTTATGATGCACACAAAATATTTCCCTAGCTATTTCGAAAAAATGAAAAAACTAATTCAACGCTTTTCAAATTTGAATAATTAATTATACTTAAATAAAAAAAAGCTTGGGGCAATAAACGCCCTTAACTTTTTAACGTTTTAAGAAATGAATACAATTATTTGAAAATGTTTGAAATTTGTATTCGTTTGAGATTTGTACGACACTTTTATTTAATATGCGTGCGAAAGCCCCAATAATTGTAGAACACATTGCGAGGCAAGTTCGCGTCGATGTATTGCCGTATGTGGACAAGAGACGCGTGACGTCACTCGCTAGTCTTCCTATTTGTTATGATCACAAATGGCTGCACCTATATATAACATCAACCAATCAGCCAGTAGCCGTCCACTGCTCAAAGGTGGCTGGTACAAGATGTTAGCTTTCTCCAGAAGATCGGGTTAGACATGTCACAGGCAAATTATGAAATCCGCCTTTTCTCGAAACTACTTCCCAACGGATTCTCTGAACATTTTCGGTTGCAGTTCAGCATCAATGATTATAGACCAGATCATTAGTATGAAATTATGGATCAAGCCCATGCAGTTAACTGTTTAGTTGGAGAAAACAAACAGACACACAGATATTGAACTAAGCAACTAATTCAGATCTTTTCAATTCATTTAATAAGCCATGGTTGTATTGGTATGTGAAGCAAGCAATGGTTGCCATATAACTATCAAATGGAGGCTTAAGTGATAAATTTGAAGTTGCACAATATGGCATATAATTAAAGCATTTCATATTTGCAAATCATTCGAATGACTCTCGCGTTATAAAAAACAACCACGCAAGTACGAGTTTATCCACGACTACTATCTTCTTTTTTTTAATTAGTAGGTTAAATACTTAATGCACACATTCTCTTCCAAGTGGAAACATTTAGGTCACGCGTCATTTATTCAAAAAATACAAGTAATTGCTTTCATGTGATTAGGAGCGTGATGGATCGCTACAGTAAACATGGAACTCAGGTTAATATATCGTTTGTATTTTCGTGACATTCTATCGTTAATAATATCAAATTGAATATAGTTGCATTTATACATATAAAATTCTATTGCACTTATAAAGTGATTATATTCTGATAATTTAAAGTGTCTCAATACATATTATTATTTTACTGATTCAACTCAAGATGAGCCATCTTCGATTTACATAGTTTCACAACAAAAAACATTTATTATAAATCCTTTCCTCTCTCGAACAACACGGGCTGGTGATAGGAACCATCCTCATACTATGCAGACTATCAGCACTCGAACCAAGAAATTTGGTAAGTTGTTCCTGTGTAAGACTATTAAGCTCTAAGCCCGAGTATTTCTAGCGGGGCGTGAAACGGCATTTTAGCAGGCCATCATGAGTAGATGCGATTATAGGGACTATTTAAAATACGTATGCAACATTGTGAAAAAACTTAAATAAAAAAGTTATAGGATATATTTAAATAAACCTATAGTTCTTTCAACATACACAGCTGTCATCATCTTAGTCCATTAAACTCCTACTAATAATAATAAGTAAATATTTAATGACAGTTCCATCAATTATTTAGTTTCAAGATAAGTATCATTAAGAACTTGTATTATGGATACTAAGTAACGAATAACCATATCTACATAAATACTTTTTTTAACCCCCAGACCAGTACGAATATTCATGATTTATGCAAAGATTTGTCCTGTGTGGGAATCGAACCCCCGAACTCAGAAGCGAAGTGCGGTCGTCTAAATGGATGAAACCGAGTCTCCTCTCAGATACTTTATATTGGTAATTGAACTCAATAAAGATTAGTGCGACGTCCTGCTGTTAGAACTTACCAAGCTTATAACCTAATCCACCTACAGTGGCTTTCAGTGCATTCCGGTTTTAAGACATGGGAATGTCGACACACCTATACCTATTGTTCGACAAAAGGTCACCCATTAAAGAACCGAGCTCAGTGTATATACTTTAACAGTATACATAATTTCCAAACACATATATTTGGGTTGCGTAAGCATATCAACAAGCTTTGTCTAAAATAATCCCTACTTTCCGCTTCACTTTTCTTGATATTTTTTAATAGATTGATAATAGAAAATAGATATAAAGTGGCCATCGTTTCGTGGGATAGGTGTAGCGTGGATAGGCTTAGCGTGGCCATAAGGTCAGGTTCTTGAATGAATTACTGTGTATATTTTGGACAACAAGTAAAGCCGTTGGTTACGGTTGTCTCTCTATAAATTTGTTGTAGTCATTAGCCAGGTTCGAGGCTCTATTGGGCGGCCTAAAAAACTGCAAAATATATAACAGCAATTGACACACAGGATCGATATTGTAGGGTTCAACCCGAAACCCTCTCACGTTAATAAAGAGGCGACCTATGGACAGTTATATGTTGAGATGATAGTAATATATTATATAAATTAACAAAGGAAAACATCCATAAAAAGACTGCCTTCCGCACGCAACCAAAACACCACACTTATCATATATCCGGACACCAGCTTAGAATAATTTTGCAAATTACTATTTTATTGACCTCCGCCCGTTCAGTTCTTTCTAAAATTAATCGGATGAGTGTAGTTTTCGCCAGGCGGTTCTATTAATATTCAGTCGAACGCAAATATCGCGTGGTTTGCTTTTCCATTGACGCAATCGTGTGAAAAACGCGTAGTTGTTATTTAATAAGGCGATGGAAAGTCGCGTCACAGTGAAATCAGGATAGCAGAGCGTGTTAGGTCAGACTTTAATGAAATACCTCGTGTAGGTGATTAGTACATTCATTTATTTATTTAAGCTTTGCGATAGATTAACGGAGAAAATAGACATGGCCTGGCGCAGGACAGACTTCAGTCGAGACTGTTATTGCCATCGGAGAAACATAAACATCAGTTTGCATAAGCTTTATTGGGAACTCTATTTTTTTAAATTGGGTTGTCATGTATAATTTATGTACTATAAAAAATATGTATTACAAGTTTATTTATTGTACCTACATACGTAGGTACATTAGTTGCATAAAAGTCTAAACTTTTTGATAATACTTGTAAAAATTAGATTATTTTTAGTTCCGTTAAGACCTCGTGGTCAACTAAAAGCGCTTGTGTTACGAGCTTTTCAATAGTAGTTTAAGGGCGAAGTTCGAACTTGATGCCCATATAATTTTATAAAGTTGTGAAAAGCCTAAGGGTTCATACAGACGAACTGCAAGTCGGAACGGCAGAGGCGACGGCAGCCGTCGCCACCTGTCGACGGCTGCCGTCGACGCGTCGGCGGCAGCCGTCAATGCGTCGACGGCAGCAGTCAATGCGTCGACGGCTGCCGTTGGCAGGCGAAAACGTTTGCAGTTGGAGTGCCGCGTACTAGCAGTCGTGGTCGGTACGAAAAACGCCACAACTGCAAACGTCGCCACCTGTCGGCGGCAGTCGTCGACGCATTGACTGCTGCCGTCGACGCATTGACGGCTGCCGCCGACGCGTCGACGGCAGCCGTCGACAGGTGGCGACGGCTGCCGTCGCCTTTGCCGTTCCGACTTGCAGTTCGTCTGTATGAACCTTAAGGAAAACGAATTCAGTCTTATCAGTTTTTTGGAGTTGTCTTCAATACAAGTTTGTAAGAATTTAAATTTTCAGAATTCTTCGGCACTTCTTAGTACTGCAAAGTATTCAAAGCTTTGCGTCGTGTCGGGATTAAAAAGGTTTCAATTTTATTGGGTGTTATTTAGTATGTGTAATTATATCTAGGTACTATAGTAGTCCGCTGAAGAGTTTCGGTAGTGACTCAGAAAAACAACTAGGTATTCAGGCTTATACTGAGAAGTACATTATATTAGCACAACACGAGCGTAAATTTGTTTTTAAATGCGACGTTATATTATTTTATTCCTCTTAGTAACTAACAAGAATTACCTGCCATTTTCTTAAACCAAAAGAGCAGGAAATAAGAATGCCATAAGAATAATATTAAAATTATAAATATAATTTTTAGCTCAGTATTTTTAATTATGAAATGGCTGTTTTTATGCTCCAAACAGAAACTACCTCCACGTTCTGAGTGTGGGACATATTTCATTAATAAATATAGTGTTCAAGAATGTATGACGTCAAGCTAACGCGCATGTGGAAAAAATATGAAACAGTTTTGAAGAGAAAATATTTTTTATTCATAACATTCAGTTAGCAAATGACTACAGCGCAAGAGTAAGGCGTACACATTTTATCAACGATTATTCTATTATACTATGAAGCGGCGATAGCCCAGTGTCACGATCAGTAGCCTTCAAATTTAGAGGGTCTCGTGTTCAAACCCTGGCGTATTTATCGCTTGCTCTATGCCTCAAAAAGCACGTCAAGCCGTTGGTCCCAGCTGTCATGAACGTTTTTGGCAATCGTTATTAGGAAGTCAGTGCATTCTAACATTGAAATTCACTCAAGTATGGTTAAACCAGTAAGTAGTCCCTGGGCCCTAAGCTTGAGTCTAGGGCAACCGGGATAATTATAGGATATGATGATTTTATGAACGATTATTCATAGTTCATAATTAGTGTTTACAGAAGTAAGTGCTAGGATGGGTGACCATTTGGGTGGCATTTGGAGGACATTACATAAGCAATCTAGCGGATTATGTCGACGACTCTATGGATGGAAATCCTCATTTCGGATTTGATTGATCACACAGAATGACTTCTTTACTAAGAAACTGCTACGACCTTTAGGCCGTATAAGAAGGCTTAAGGTCACTTAATCTTTTACACTTATTATAAAGGCTTTGACCGACCAACAATAGATAGTATATTTGAAGACCAAAGCATGTTGAATATATTTAATAGGTTCACTTTTTATGTATGAGTTTACATAAAGAGTAAACCTAATAACCTGGGTATACACCAAGATCTAAAAACCCTTTTTTTATGTCGGTAACAAAATGCATTTACGCACTGCCTTCTGGCCAAAGGGTCCCTCTTGTACCCCCCCCCCCCCCCCCAGTAGTTGGTACTAAGGGCACCCAGAGTCGCCGGTCTCTGGGTGTTACCTTTTCCCTAGCGGCTTCTTTAGCCTTATTTTCCTTAGCCTCCCCCACCACGACGAGGTGGACACCAGTCGGGGGGGAAGATCTAAGGAACCCAATCCAACCTCACATGCAAGTGGTGCACCAAAAATCAACCGACGAGACTCAAGCGAATATGAAAATTCCCGATAATCGGCAATAGGCTCGCCACCTATTATTATGTGGCACCAAAGTAATATGAAATATAATTGGCGAAATGTAGGCGTATAATATGCCTCGGCCAAAACCTTCGGAGAAACAGGCGTGATAGTATGTATACAGGTAGGTTCACTTTTTGGCCGCAAACTAGGTAAGCCTAAACAGTTTTAGGTCATGCGTGTAGACATCAACACTTACCTAATGTACTAAAAACTAGCCTACATAATTAAAATATGATTTATTTAATATACGTCTATTAAGGCCACTTACGCAAACAAATGCCTAAAACGTATTTGATATGCGAATAAAAAATATTACCGTACCAATTAACCCACTTTTACAATTTTGGCAACCTAATTAACGTAATGACAAAAATACTTCAATAAACATTATAAAATTTTCAAAGCAAACCGTAATTCAATAGAATGGCGGAGTGTGAAAGCTTGAATGTTGTTAATTAACATTAATGACGCTTTAACCCGAGAACGGAATTTGCAAAAAAAATGTTATTTACTCATTCATCACTATATCAGCCTTTTAAAGTCCACTGCTGAACATTAGCCTCCCCGATAGATTACATTCTATTGGGTTTAATCTATTGGCCCATTATCACTACGATAAGCAGTCGGGATGGGTTCAAATCAGAACGCAGGATCACGCTGCTGCCCATCATCCGGTATTTATTTTCGTCGACTCTTTCGACTCCCCGTGAGATGAGAGGTGGTGGCAATATTCTAAGCCGATACCACATCGCATTAGATTATTTGCAACACTCACCACCGGCAGACGCGACTATAAATAGATTCGTAAATATTACCGAAAATTTGCGTCAAAGTTTCCGGCGCCAACATGTAAATAAGAGGTATTAGAGTATGCTTATAGGTATTTCAACTAAAAGTAGACTATCTTAATATTTAATATATCGTGTAATAAATAGTCTGACACTGCAGATAAATCAGCTGTAACTTAATTTCTAATGAACGTTGACATTTACGAAAGTTGGTTATAAAAATTTGAATATAGACTTAATTAATAAACTCTATTCAAAACCAAGCAAGCAAGAGTCACGTTATAAAAATGAATATTATGATTTATA